>ML681964.1:55241077-55274853 GCA_007922195.1 Podocnemis expansa
TTTTTTCTTATTTCGAATTAACATTTTGTTAATTCAAAATAAGATATTTCGAAATAAGGTGTTGTTTCGAAACAAGTTGTTTCGACACAACTTGTTTCGAAATAACCCTGTGTGTGTGAACACAGCCTTAAAGACTAACAAATTTCTTTGGGCATAAGCTTTTGTGGGCTCCAATCCACTTCATCAGATGCATCAAGTGCATATATTTTGATTTCATATAGCTAAATTTAGTGCCTTGTTTGATGACAATTTCCAGAGGAGAAGTCATGTTAGCCTGTGTACAGCAAAAGCAATGTGAGTCCTGTGGCACCTTAAAGGCTAACAAATTTCTTTGGGCATAAGCTTTCATGGGCTCCAACCCATTTCACTAGATGCTGTGTTAAATTCAAAGCAAAGTTTTCTTGCCACATGCTCTTACTGACCAAACTTCTTAGGTCAGGACACTTTCTCTCTAGAATCCAACAAATGATTCCTTTGTCTTGTTGCATCAGGTACCATGAATGTGATGGGTAGAAGGACAGGGAGGTCTAAGGGTGTTTCTCCTTCCTTTTTATAGTTTCAGTCCACCTTTTGAAAAAGACGTCCAACTGGGAGTCAGTAGACAAAGAATCTCTATGAAAGGATGTTCCTTGCTGTGTTTACATCACCTGCTCCAGTGCTCTTTATTTCCCTTCCTGCTTGATAACTCTGTTTACTTAAGCAGAACACACATTCTTTTGTCTGAGACAGACCTATTTGACAACCAGTTTGAAACGTGTAAAGAACACAATACAGTGGAATCATAACTTCATATTCAATGTTGCCAGACTCATTTTATCAGGACAACAATGACCAGCAAATTATGACTTTTCAGATGATACCTCACAAGCCATACTTTCTACAAAGAGGATTACAACAGTATGCAGGGTGTAGACACAGGGGCACACAGTATACTTTATAAAAATATTCTTAACAGAATGGTAAGGTTGGAAAATCAGGCCCTTAAAGAGTAGAAAATTCCATAACTCAGATTGCCTGTGTCACCTTACTGCAGCCTCCTTACATATTTTAATATATTCTAATTACATGATCACACATTGCCACCTGACACCAGGGTCCCCCCAGGACCCTGTCTCATTCAGTTCACAAGAAGGTGGGTGCTCACTTAATGGAAAACTATTCAATATTTATTTTCATCCTTATCATTCAATGCACAATCCCAAAATTATGTTTTGCATACAATTTAAACCCTACACACAATTCAGAATTATTAATTTTATTTATGAAATTGTCTACAAACTGTTCAATATAGCATAGAAATGCTTCACAGACATTAATTAACTTAGCTTCACAGCATCCTTGTACAGTATAGGTTATCGCCCCCATTTTTTAAAGATGGGGAGCTAAGGTTCAGACAAAAATTGTCAAGGGTCCAATAATTTTGAGTGCTTAATTTGAGATGCCTAGGGTGTAATTTTTCAGAGTATTTAGCATTTTTACAGCATTTTCAATGTTCAGAGTATAGCTCCCTTGGACAACAGTTGCAATTCCATCAAATTTGGCTTTGAGTTTCAAGTTTAAACAATCTCACTGAAAAGATCAATCAAAATGATAGTTCATCTAGTTTGGTTGGGAGAAAAACTAAATTGTGGATTCTGCATTATTTCAGTGTAATTTGTATCCAAAATCTGGTTATCTTAATGGAGCATTGTAAATTATGCATCAAGAAAATGGCCCTGGCTTTTGAGTATGTCCACACATCTCTTTTATTTCAAAATAACACTGGTTTTTTTTAAATAAAAAAGATTAGGTCCACACAACATTTTCTTATTTCGAAATGATGGGCTCTGTCATTTCGAAATAAGAACCATCATTTTGAAACAGCTTAAATCCCATTCATTTCGAACTGCTGTTATTTTGAAATGGTTATTTCAAAATAACGCCATTGGACATGTTGTTTCAAAACAACACCATTGTTTCAAAACAACTGTTTCGAAACAACATGTCCAAACGGCCTTATTTCAAAATAACCATTTCAAAATGACAGTCGTTTTGATAGCAGGCTTTCCCTTAATTCAAATTAACATTTTCTTAATTTGAATTAACTTATTTCAAAATAAGGACTTTATTTCAAAATAACTCATTACGAAATAGCTTATTTTGAAATAACGATGTATGTGTGGACATAGCCTTAGAGGGACTTGGAGAGGCTTTTCCATTTTGCACCAGTATAAATTTAAATATAATTATATATGCCTAATGAGATACCAGCAAATTTATATTCATTGTTGATGGTTGTATCAATTACAAGTTTATCCTGGTCAGAAACGAAGTAGTCAACAAAGTTATCACAAGGCTAAGAGGAAACACTCTTCTAAGACAAAAGGCATGTTGAAAGGAGAAAAGGCATTTAGACAAGAAAACAAGGATTAGGAAGAGGGTTTGTCATGAGAAGGGTGAAAACGTCAGTTTGAAATGAGATTGGGAAGATATGGTGTATGTAGAACTAATACAGCCAGATATCAAGAAAAGCTGTTTCTGTGAAAATTCTTTATGCCAAAGTTTGGAACACATGTCTTCACCAGAGTTACTGGAATAAGAAACTAGTATTGCATTTATAAATTGACACTGATCATTTATTGCATCTTGCAAATATGGGTGAACGCCTCACTTCATAGAAATGTTGTCAGCTGGCCTCATTCTCTCCCAACCTACACCCTCTGTTGCCTCACTGAAATCAGAGGAGCACAAGTGAAAGCAACTCTGGAACTGTATAAGACAGAGCATCATATGGTTGAACAGTCTTAGGTCTCCCGAGGCTGCCAGCAGCAAAACGATGTCTCAAGAGAGTGGGCTAACTAGAACTCTGATTTATAACTAGTGCCACAAATACAGGGTGTATGACATTAATGAAAGAAGCATGTGCTCTGTTGCAATGTTGCTTCTCAAATCAATGCATGGAGACTTGGGAGTGACAGATGACTGGGAGCTTTATCTGTCAAGTCTGTACTAGGCACACCTCTTTTCCCTTGGTACAGTTGAGTACCTCTGATGGTGGTATGTGTGGAACTCCATTGAGAGAAGGAAAGCAAAGAAATACTCCTCACACAGACACAAAGCAGAGCTTCTCTTCTGCCAGCACCTCAACCTAGAGGGCAACTAGTAAAAGAACAGTGGATTTTGCAATGTGGTGAACCTACCTCCCACTCACAACTACATGGGAAGCCTCTAGGAAACTGAACTCTGGAACACGCAGAATTTATATGTCTGGTGCTAGCTCTATCAATCCAGACTGCCATTGTACAGCCACTTTAAATCCTGCCCCACTAGTATTGATTTCTTGACAAGAGGGCACTCCATACCTGTGGAGGAGAAGACAGAATTTGCCTTGTATGAATACTGTCACAGAAACAACTAGTCTCCCACAAGCATGTCTCAGCATGCACTGGGCTCAGAAAAACCTAGGACTGGCTGCCTAGGAGCACTCTCTTCTTTGATAGTTCCAAGGGCTCTGTTAGGAATCTAGAACAGCATTCCCAGGACATAATGGGAACAAGCTGATTAAAATAACAATAATCAAAAAAAAGTTTCTGACTATCAGAAAAATTGTAAAAAAAAAAAAATACTTTTAAGAGTGCATGACATGTAAATAGGAGTTTTGTAATTCTCTCCTCCCTTTTCAAGTTTAAAATATGCCTAAATTTGACTGAGACTCTCTAAAGAGCAAATTTTTTAAGGTCAGTTGAATTTTAATCTCTTATTTACCTCATTACCCAATTTTATTTTTAATCTTCTCTAAATCAGCTTTCCCATGAGAGATCATTATTCCAAGTCTGTGTGAAAACTGGTAATTCTGAAAAAAAACTCAAAACAAAAATGAATGCATTTCTTTACATTTCCAGCAGTGGTTAACTGCTTCAATTTTTGAACGATGCTTTAGATACACTTGGAAAAATCCACATCCGCATCAACCAAAGGAACAGGTTACTAAGAGAAGATTGTGGCATCCCTGTCATTAGAGGTTTTTAAGAACATCTTTTAGATTAACATCTGTCAGAGATGGGCTAGATATTTAGTCCTACATAGATGAGGAGGATTAACTTTCAAGGATCCAAGAAGCCCTACATTTCTCTGATTCGCTTACTCTATCCCTCAATGCTTCAGGTAGTGTAGCCTGTCTCTTGATCTTATTACACTTAGTATTCCGCTAAAAAATTGTCCCCATAGGTCTTGGGTCAACAATGAGTGTGTTTGTGTTTCTGCTTGTGTGTATGCTGTATGTGTATGTGTTATATATGTACACACATACACACACACACACATATGCACAAGAATCCACAACTTACATCTGAACAGATTCTTAAATTTCTGCTATTTTTAAGCTATAAATATATATGCTGTAAACACACAGGTGTGTATTTGGTACAGTGATGGTACATGAGAGATTACCTAAGTGCATCTAAAAACATTAATAAATACATGAGTAAGTATTTTATCCTAGCAATATATAGAATATTATGAAGATAAACATAAATTTGCGGGCAAAATGGGTGTTTGGTAATCTGCATTATTAGCATATGAGTGACACAGTTGCAGGTGATATGATCTTTCATCGGACAAACTTATGTTGATGAAAGACAAGCTGTTGAGATGCATAGCTTTTCACCAGCTTAGAGAAGCAAAAAAGTTCCTCTTGTTGACCAAGAAAAGCTAGTCCAGTAAAAGATATTACCTGACCTATTAACATATCCTGATAACAGTGCAATAACAAAGACTACAAACACAATTATCATTCTTTTAAAGTGTTATGCTGTTAAATTAAAAAAAAAACTGACATGGGTAAGCATGGGTTACATAAGAAGAATGAGGATTGCACAGAATTCTAATATTTCTGAGTTACTTTGTGATTCAGATTATACAATAAATATTACTCAGTTTGTTGAAAAGCTTTTCTAGTTCATTTTTAAAACACCAAACCACATGTAGTTGAATTACCACAGCTAAAAGTCTTAATAGTAGCACAAGGACTGAAAGAAGGCAACAGCTTTAACAAATAGCAGCATTTTGGGACTTTTTGTGAAGGTTAGTCATTGTTCAGTCTGAATGAAGATACACCCTCCAGCTAATGCTACATTTAACATTTAAATAAGCTGGTTGTTATCATATTTATTTTTATGCCCAACTATTGCAGTAAGGACATTCTACTGTCATTTCCACATTCTGTAGCTTTGATATTTGTGTGATGTATTCAGGTTATGGGGTGAAATGGAAAAGGGTATTCTGCCACACAAGAATTAGTGTGCCTCGTGAGACCTTGCTAGCTGGACAAGGAGAATAAAATGTACCAACAGGGGAGCAAGTGAACAATATATTGGTATTCTTGACCCTAAGCCATGGATCTAATCTGACCCTTCAAGCTTCCAACATTCGTAGAGACAAGCTTCCTATCAAAGAGTCCTTCAATTTTTCTTTCATTCTCATTCCTTGTGTACTACCATGCATGTACATACGCTAGCACTCATGATTTTAGAAGCTTGTCGGGGTTTGTGTGTGTGTATTTATGCAGCTTAGTCCTCTGCTCCTTAAATCAAAGGGAGATAAAGACACTCAGAATCTTGCACAATTGGGCCTGTATTTATTTACATTATGCTAGATCAGCCTATTTCACATACATATCATCTCCTTTGCAGGTTTTGGGCGCCTTAAAATTTGAAAGGCCTGTCACATGAACAACCCAAAAAAGAGTGCCAAAGGGATACAGACTTTCCATAAACTAAGGTGTGAGCTACAAAAAGACAGGAGTTTTTGGTTTTTTACGATCAGTGGTTCCCTACCTGGGGTCCAGGAACCCCCGGGGCTCCATGGACATGTTGCAGGGGGTCCGTGGAGCCTCTCCCTACCAGAGCCAGAATCCAGCTAATGCCCCCATGGTCCCTGCCCATGGCTAGATCCCAGCAGGGGGATGGGGCTGCGGCAGCTCCCCAGAAAGGGCAGGGGGCCATAGCTGCTGCGGCTTGACTCCCCCGCAGCACAGGCCATGGCGGTGGTGGTACCACTCATCAGCTGTCCCAGCAGCACCGCCAGAGTCTGCCTGCACGGGCCAGAATACATAATCAGCTGGGGATGGGGGGCACAAAGTTTTTTTTTTATTGTTGTTAAAAAAGAGTCCCAGCCTGTTTTAGATATTGTCATTAATTGAAAATATAAAACCTGTCAAAAGAATTCTCTTTGCATTTTTTTCTCTACAGTTTTGGAGATAATTATCAAAGAACCTTTCTTCCTACTCTATCATATAAGTTCTATCCTTTTAAAAATGGAAATAATAGGCAGTGTGAGGAATTCAAAGGCTTGCCTTGGTGGCAGTTTTCACTGAGCTTGCAGAGCCACAAAACCTTGCCTTATATGAAATTCTCCCAAGCACATTTTGGCCAGAGAGAATCTTTGCTCAAAACCAGAACAGTTCACTCCAAAAAATCCACCTATGCAAGGAAAATGTTTGGTGTAAATGGTATTTTTTCCATGTCCATTATGTAGGTTTAAGAAAATAGCAGCTCAGTTTCAAGTAGCTTTGTGTTTTGTTAAAAATATTAGGTTTTGTTTACAGATGGCAGTCCAAGACGTGGCCAAACCTGACAGTGACTTCAGTGGGAGCTGCAGCACATATGTCAGGGTGGGATCTATAAATAATTCTTTTTCTTGGTGGATCCTAGTTAGCAGTCAGAGCAGGTGCCAATAAGTCCAAATTCCTGAATTCTATTTTTGGCTCTGTCATTGTCTCACTATATGACATTGAGTTGACCACGTCACTGTGCTTCAGTTTCTCTCTGTGTAAAATAGAGATGATAATATCAGTCTAATTCATGAGCATTTTATGCGGCTTACTGGTTTTAAAGCCTTTTGAATTAAAGGAATTATGGGTGAAATCCATGGAAATGGAATTTTGCTGTTGATTTCAATACAGTCATGATTTCAGTCTAGAAGTCAGTAGCAGATTTACAGACAGATTTCTGGAACCACAGGTCCAGTTCTCTGTTTTAATAATTACTACAGCTATCAAAAATGAGAAGGAGAGAGAGAGAAAGAAAACCTTGATTCTTTTTCATGTTACTGGTACAAGCAACAGTCCAACAGAAAATTTCTGTGTTAGGTTGTCTTTAATTATTAAGCAAAGAGGCGGCAGGTCTTCATTAAGAACAAAGATGAAAAAGAATACTTTGCTTTAATACAAGATGGAAAAGACATGTCGCTAAATATAATGAAAAATATTCTCTGTGGAGTACATCATAATGTGCTCTTCATTTGGGTTACATGTTGAAGATGAAACAAATATGTTCAGACATTCTGGAGACATTGTTTCAAAGCTTCAACCCACCTGATTCCATTCACTTTGGATAATATTTTACTACTAACAAAGCCTGTGATCATTATGAATATCAGGTTGCATTATCTATTTGAAGAAGGGATGGATTATTCAAGGGATTAAGAGCTACACATCTAGAAGAAAGAGTAACATTTGCAGGATAAAAATTCTGGCTTAGTTCTGAAACCCTTTCTCAGTTAAATCTCCCATTAACAAATAGATAAATCCCATTGGTACAAGTAAGGAATCTCTTTGCAAAAGTGAAAGGATCACACAAGACACAACTGTCCTTAACAAGGTATGATCTTTGCATTAAATATTGCATATTTGATCCTTTTATTTCTGTTAGTACCAAAGTGGTGTTTACAGTGCTCGTCTACCTTCTCTTAAGGCCAGTCATCATTTAGGCTAGCGATTAGTAGGACTAAGAAGTGGCAAGGCAATGAAGGAAATCTGCATTGAAGTTTGCTTCATGTAATAACATTTATTTTGCTGGCTGCACAAGAGATAAAATAGAGCCAAAATTTTGGACTATGGTAGTTAAAGATTAACTGAAAACATACTATCTGGTAAATGAAAATTCATGCAATCTTCAGCATCCCTTAATGTGTTTTGACTTGTATCATCAAAACAGATGATCTGCCTTTCTAAGTTTTTACTTTGATGAAATAAGGTAATGGCACAAAATGCAAATATTTAACAAGTTTTACAACCATACTCTCTGTCTAAAATATCATTATGAGTTTGAGTTGGACAATTGTGCAATAACATACTGATGTTAACAGTGCCAAGAACAGACCACTTCTGCTTTACCACTGTTTAACAGTAATGACGTGTAAGTCAAGGAGCATTAAGTGCTGCTTTTCAAACAACCTGTATCAATCCCTAAATATATGCAGTTTTGCTGGTTTTTAAGCAAAGGGTAAATAAGTGCATTTTCTGCCTGATATAACTTTGTCCAATTTGTACATATTTCTACATATTTAGCTCTTCACATCTGAAAGCTAGAGTTTGAATCCCAAATCAGGATATAAATGAAAACAAAGTATTTTTACACTATTTGCTATTTTAGCTTATCAAAATATCTACATTTGTGCATATTGGAAAGCATTTGTTGCATCCACATAAAGGAGACCCAGCAACAGTAGAAATTTGACTTTCTAGCTACTAGCCCTCAAAGGCTTTGTGAATCTTCTCAGGTTTTGCACCTAGAACCTTTTTCTTATTCTGAGGCATATGGGATATACGTCTCTGGAGTACAGAAACGTAAGCCAACTTTCTACCTTACATACCTGTGCCAGCCAAAATTGTCAGGAGAGGAGTCTGGCAGAATGACTATGTTCCATGGTATCCTTCTGCCCACTGGGAAAGACATTTCCACTGGCTAATTTGCATTAAAAAAAACCAAGGAGTTGTGTGGCACTTTAAGACTAACAGATTTGTTTTTCGCATGAGCTTTCATGGGAGAAAATCCCACTTCGTCAGATTTGGGTTTTTTTGCTGGACTAGACTAACATGGCTATCCCTTTTGTAATTTGCATTAGTCAACCAAAAACTATTTAAAGGGAGTGAAGAATTCAAAAAGAAATCTTCTTTGCACATAGCATAAAGGAGCTCAGCCAGAGAGATATAAGAAGCCTAATAAACTGAAAATTTGTCTCCAAAAAAGTGGAGAGAGCCAGAATTTGATGAGGGTGTGATAAAGCCCCACTACATCTGGTGACCTTTTCCTGCAAGTCCTTTTCCAATCGTGAAGACTGTGAGGTTTTAGGAATTGTGGTATAAGTCAGGATCTGATGTAGCTCTTCCTGCCATCTATTAAAGAACTAGAGCCAAGACTTCAGGAGCAGGTATTTGCATAGACACACTTACTTTGCCCACATGGTCAACATACCTACTTTGCCGGAGTGATCACTTTTGTCTGTTTTGAGATGAAATGTATTTTAATCTTGAGCTCAGGATAATAAAATGTTGTTCTTAGTGTAGGATTAAAAAATAGTAGGATTGTTCTGAATATGTTTTAACTGAGTGTCACCCTCATTTCACATCACTTACCAAACAGCAGTGAAGACAAATCCAAGCTGAATCAGAAGGAGTGAGGTAGGTGTTATTATATGATGTGTGTTTTGTTTAAAGAGTGCTGGCTACCACTTTGTGCTTTACCCTCATGTTTGAAGGAAAAACTGATCAGATTCAGTTCTGACTCTGTGGTTCTCCTAGGTAATTACTACAATTGTGTGACAGGCTGCTCCCCAAACCTGGTCCAATGTGGTGCTGTGACCCCCCCAATTCCCACTCTGGAACCCCATCTTACCCCGCTTTGCCAGGTGACCACTCACTCCTGAGTCAGTCCACACCAGCATCCAATCTTCCCTCTAAGGTTTGACGGCTTGTGTGCAAAATTTTGAACCCGTGTGCAAAACTTTTTCTGAATAAAATTTTTGTGCAACTTCACGTGATGGAAATTATTGAAAAATATAGAACAATGAAAAATTAATAAGTTATTTAAATTGTTTTATTAATAATTTTAATGTATTCTATGTGTATGTGACATTTTGTCTCATCAATTCTTCAGTCCTGTTTGTCTGCCTTTGTCGGTTTTCCAAAATGAATAAGCACATAAAAAGTTAAAGTGAAAGCAATTAACTTGCCTCTCATTTTTCATTTTGCACAGCAGCCCATTTTACAATTTTAAAAAAATGGTCCTAAATTGTACCTAACCAGTTCAAATGTGACCCTTTATTTGTTTTACTTAATTGGTCACTATTAGTAATCTTGATCACAGTATACTTTATTTTCCTTCATTTTATTAGCGTTTGCTATATATTCTTTTCCCAGTTTAACCCTTCCATAAGGAGCAACAGGCCAAAAGGTAAAAAAAGCCCAACCCAGGGCTTGACCCTGTGATTACAAATCTGTTATTCTACCAACTGAACTACAGGCATTCCATATATAAAAACTTCTAGGCATAAAGGATAACTGTGTACTCCACTGCCTCTTGATCCCCCCCCCCCAAAAAAAAAATAAACTGCTTTTTATTCCATGTGTGCATCTGTGCAGCAAACTCTTAACATGAGGATCATGGGTTCCAGCACTGTGTTGGACCCCACCCCCCCAGTCTACTTATCAGAAGTAAAAGGCTGGACAATCACCTATTTTTTAGAATGCCTGAGGGAGGAAGGACATGAAGGTAAAAAGGAGCCCTTGGATAGCTAGCAACTCCCCCCCCCCAGCCAATCCTCAGTGGGGCTTCAGGCCTGCCCCCCTGCCCATCTTCAGCTGCCCTCCCCAAGTTGATCCTTGGCCATGGTTAAGGCCTGTCCCTCCCACCCCCCATCCAATCCTCAACCGCTTTGGCAGACTAGGGTTACGGGATAGCAAAGCATGGAAAGGAGGACAGGAAAGTACAAACAGGAGGATGCTGGAGGACACATACACATCCGGGGCTCCACCTGGGCCCCCTTCATCCACCCAGCAAATGTCCCCCCTCCAAATGCTTGCCCCATTGATCACCCAACTCCATGGAAATCTGTCTAGCCCCTAGTTATAGCGTGAGATTAATTGCAAGAACAGAGGCTCAAGAATATCAGATGAATGGCTTAAGTATTTTTCCTCTTCACATTAAAGTAACCGTAAAGCCAACCACTTTAAGGAGTCACAAAACTAAGTATTTAATGTTTATATCAAGGTGCGAGGAGAATCACACTGCAGAACTCCTATCCAGACTGATGTTTTTACATTGTGAGTTGCAAATGGAAGCACACCTCCAATAAATTTAATGTAGTAATTATGGACAAGATTAAAATTAGTTCTAACACAGTAAATTCCTTCACAGAATTCACTCTCATTGTTTGACACACAGAGGGATGGGCCCTTGACTACATAAAGTCTAACAGAATTTGAGGTGTTGGCTTCTAAAGGAAAAGTAATCTCTGTCAGCAGTATTCTCCCCATGACTTGAAATTAGGGGTGTGGTACAGGGGGATATTTGAGGGGGTATAAGGGGTGCTCACTCATTTGGTCTAACACTGTTACTCGCTGACAACTGGGGGGTGCAGGCGGAGTGTACAGAAATCCCTGTCTAGCCTCAGTTTTGAGCCTCACTGTTCAGTATTTAAAAAAAAATCTCTTTAGATTTTATACACACAAGAAAGGAGAAATCAGAAAAAATGAGAGCTGCTGGTTTTTATTCTTGAATGCAATGATCAGTTTTTTCCTAAATATACCAAAATAAAAATAAGCATAGAGTATATAAGCAAAAGGCAAAAGCAAGCTGCTTTGTTTTCTATGATTTGATAAACTAACAAAAGGACAAATATTGCAATCCTTGCTCCATGAAATTTCCCACTGACTTCATTTAAACTATAGGATCAGGCCCAGCCCAGCAGCTACTTTAGAATGGATAATACTTGCACATCTGTGTATCTTACTAAAATTTAAGGACACATCTATAGTGGACTAATCTCTTCTTGGAAAGGAGAAACAAACTGAAAAAATCACATTGGGAAAAGGAAAATCTTACAGATTCAAACCTCCTCACAAACAAAAGTGAACTTTGTTGGACCTCTAAACAAAAGATTTGTTGTCAAAAACCAAAGTTCATTAGCAGGAATAAAGATCTGGTTTAGCCCAGCCATTAGAGAAACAAACCTCCCCAGAAACTTTAAGCCAAGCAGGGCAGCAAAGCAGAAAGCAAAGAAGGAGTCACAGTTTTCTCTCTGGGCACTTCAGAGACCCCATCAAGGTGAAGAAAAGCCCCAACCCCTCCAAAAAAATAAAATCAAGCCTTCCCCAAAATCAGGTGCAGGGAAAGGGGAGAGGACCTGAGCTGGAGCCTGGAAAGAAGCCGGGGGTGAGGAGCAGAAGCAACAAAGCAAAGCAAAACCACTTGCAGCACTGCAGCCATAATGCCTGGAGGACAGAGGAGGGCAGGGCAAAAAGGAGGAGTCTTAAAGTGCTACACAACTCCATGTTTTTTTTGGTAACCCTAGGCCTGACCAGCCCCCAGCTGATCTTCAGGTGCTCTGCTGGCCCCTGCCCGGCCCCAGCCCCAGCCCCAGCCCTTCCTCCCCCAGCTGCTCAGCTGGTCCACCCCCAGGCCCAGCCCCGCGCCCACTCCCCTGGCTGATCCTCAGCCGCTCTGCTGGCCTGTCCCAGCCAGTCCTGGGCTGCACTGCTGAACTGGCCCTCCCCGTGCGCGGGAACTGGAAACACCTGCGTGGGGAGGGGTTCCTTACGTGCACGGCCGCGCAGCCACGCACATTAGAGAGAACAGTGCCAGCATTCTGCATGTAATCGGTGCCAAGCAGTGGGTGTGCGCCCATCAGGCACCTATGAGGTGGTCCCAAGTCAGCACCACAAGCCTCAGACTCCATGGTGGAAACTTTTGTCTTACAGGGATTGTGATCCTTCACCATATACTCATGCTCGTCCATTTAACACTGGGCTCCGGATCCCCGGCCAGGAACAGGGCTGGGAGTGGCAGCTGCGGCCGTGGGCAGCTGGGCCCCAGATCTTCGGCCCGATCCACCTAGATAGCGAGAGAGGTGGGGCCCCGCCAGGACCCGGGGCACTGGCGCCGACATTCAGGACACAGGCCCTGTGTGCCAGGTGCCAGCAACACCCCTGCAGCTGTCCCAGCAGTGCCACCAGAGTGGCACAGGCCAGAGTTTGCCTGTGCGGGCCAGATTACATAATCAGCTGAGGGAGGCGCAAAGCTTTTTTTTGTTAAAAAGGGGTCCCCAGCCTGAAAAAGGTTGGGAACCACTGTTCTATAGTGATCATATAGAATATGTCCTAAGCACTCATTAAGGAACCTTGCATGGCATAATTGACATCAAATCATACAATTACAGTGCGAAAGTGAACAGAAAAATTACACATAGCATAACACATTGTGCATCTCATGACAGGACTTTCACACCATCAGCTAGGAAACTGAAACAAAAGACATTGCCCAAGGTACTGTGAAGTGGGAGTTTACTTATGGTGAACATCTTTTTGAATTATTGTGATGGTGTTCTTCCAAATTAATGGGGGGCTCCCTTTCTCTTTTAATACAAATTTTCTTTTGTTATCTACAGACTCAGTACCTGGGAATGAGGGAACACTTCTTCTAAAAGCACTCCTGGGTGGGGATTCAAGCTGGTTCTGCTCTGTAAGGTTAAGCAGAATCCTAAATACAGAACTTGCTATTTGTTGCTGTTGACACCAGCTGGTTAGAACAATAGCAAAGGCATCTATTAATACTGAGGCCAAAGCAGGTTTTTTTATTATTATATTAGCAAGCACGGGATAATAGTAATACTATTTTCCCAAAGCAAATAACTTTACTAAGGCTGAGTTATAAAATAAAACAGGATGAATGAAGACATATGTCAAAGTGACTTAAGTGAACAACAAAGGAAAGTAATTCCTCCAGGCAAAATGCCAACTAGAGCTACAAGAAAGCAATACTAAGTGAATCAAATGCATACCCTGACTCCAAGCAATTCATTTCCTAAGCAGGATAACAGTAGCCTGTGCAATGAAATGGGGCCAGTTTACTAGATCATTTCTACTCAGTAATATCTGGACATTTGCAGTTCTTCAGCTTTTGCTGTTAATAAATATTTTGTGCAATGACTGAATGTATTCTTAATCTGCAACCTGGATGAAGTTCAGAGTAAGTTACATATGGTTGTTGTAAGAAGGGTCTGAATATCCTACTGATCTGAGTGGGGGCTGGAGAGCAGGGTCCGAACCAGACTGTATTTGTATGATCACACACACCTTGATTAGATGCTCAGTGTGATGATGGTTGGATTAGGACAGTGGTTTTCTAACTTAAAGTTGGGACCCAGGACTGAGTCCAGACCCTCAGGTATTGGATCATGGAATTGTTTGCTGTATCCGCCAAAAGACTGGAACATATTGCTCAAGGTGTAATTGTTGGGTCATGGTCATATGTGCTTTTTTTTCAGCTGGGTCCTGAGAAAAAAAGTTTGAAAACCACTGAATTGGGTGACCATTTCTGATATTGTTTAACACTGACACATCAAAATCACAATAATTTATATGAGACAGGCCATGTCAGCTACTAGTAGAAAAACTACAATTCCTAAGTATGATGATATTGTGTATGTGTCATATTTGGAAATTATGAGTTTGTTTGCTGCATCTGTAGTTCAACTTCTGCTGTCTCTGGGTGATACCCCAGGTAGGATGGCAGCAGCACAAAGCCTGCGTAATAGTTCATTATGGAAACTCACACATACAGTAAGCCCAGGGGGTATGTCTACACTGTGTGTTTAAGTTGACTTAAGGGCCCTTAAGTCGACTTAAACAAAGCCCTGTCTACACTGCAGGGCAATAAAGGTGACTTTAGCATCAGGTAAAGTCGACTTTATTACTTCCGCTTATAAAGTCGACTTTACAGTTAAGTCGACTTTATTAAGTCGACTTAAGGCAATGTGGAGGGGAAGTTGCCTTAAGTCGACTTAATTGGCCCCCAACCACAGAAAACATGGGGATGGAGGCTGGCTAGAAGGCACAACACAGCTGGGAGTGTTCCCAGCTGTGTGGACCACAGCCAGACTTCCCATGTTCCCTGACTGATCTCCCCCATTCTTAGCCGGACCGTACATCACAGCCCTACCCGGCATTTCTTCCGTTCTCAACCTGCTCTGCAAGTTTCCCCTGTTCTTTGCCCGCTCTGCATGTCTCCCCTGTTCTTTACCTGACCCCGCATGTCTCCCCAATTCTCTGCCTGCCCCACATGTCTCCCCCATTCTCTAGGTACCAGTTGAGGCAGAACACCAGCCCCCCACCCCATGGATGGGAAGAGGTGAGCAATGCCTGCCACAGCTGGGGCAATCCACAGGAAGGGCCAGGCTCACA
Organism: Podocnemis expansa; assembly: GCA_007922195.1. Lineage (NCBI taxonomy): Eukaryota > Metazoa > Chordata > Testudines > Podocnemididae > Podocnemis > Podocnemis expansa. The sequence continues at coordinate 55,256,295 of ML681964.1, forward strand.
TCCAGAGTCACCTCCACCGCCAGTAGAGGACGTCCCCTCATCCAGCCCCGGCTCACATCCAACCCCACTTTGTGCCCCAGCCTGACCGACCCAGCCCTTAGAGCCAGTCTTTATCCCAAAGTTACGGATCCGGCTTGCCTACTTGCCTTACTTACATTATTCTAACATGCCAAAGGCTGTTCACTTTGGAGACCTGCTGCAGATATGGGTACCGCCTGGCACAAGACTTACACCATCTCCCCCAGGTTTTCAAGAGCCAGCAAGAACTAACCAGACGCCATCGGAACTGCAATGCTTTCCAAGGCTCAGGCCCCTCTCTTGGGGTGAACTCATTCCAGGGCACCCTGCCCTTCACAAGGAAAAGAGAACTCTTCTCAGAGCTCCCTCTGGCTTCTCCAGGATCAGTTGCATTACCGCACCAGAAGTCTTGCAGTGCCCATCTCTGCCACTCCAGATTTGGGGATCTGAACCCGACTCTTTTTAGATTGGCTGAGGGCAACAGAGGCTATCACTTGTCCCTTTGGAATGGTGCTTGCCTCTCTCTTAGGACTGACTGACCCACGTTCAACTGCTGTTGACATGGAACACTTCTCCACTTTGGCCTTCAAAGTTGCTATTTGAATATTTGCTACTACCACCAAGATCTGCACCTGTGGTGGCTCCACCCAGCCCATGCCTTAGGCTTTAAGGTGCACTGCCCCGGCCCTCCTACTTGCCATGGTGTAGCCCTCCTCGGCTCTCATTAGTGACAACAGCAGGGTATGGGCCCACTGCTCCAGCACCATCCATTTTCAAGGCTAGTTGATTCTGCAGGTGAGTTGTTACACACTCCTTAGCAGATTTTTACTTCTATGGCCACTGTCCTGCTGTTTGAACTGAAACTGCAGTAAAGGGGGCTATGTATATTTTGCTTTAACTTCTTGATAACTTATGATGGGAATCAGAACCATTGTTTGTGGCTGGCTGGGAAGTCTGACTTCAGTGTCACTCATCAGTGATAGGAAAATCTACTTTCCTTTTGCAGCCTTCCATGACCTTGGGATTTTCAGAGGGTCTACCCTAGGCATGGACAGGTCACACTCAGCATGATGGGATTGCTTTGCCCAAAGGATCCCTTCAGCTGGTGTTGGGTTACAAATCAGTTTAGTTTTAAATACAGGAATAATAAAATGTTATTTCCCTTATTGTAGTATGAGCAATGTGCAGCAGAAATGAACTTACCTTATCCTGTTCTAATTGAAGGGTCATTATCATCTAAAAGGAACTGGCTAAGCAAGAGACTCAGGTGCCAGAGCCCTGTGAAGGGGGTGGGAACAGGTATTCCTGCCTGAAAATGTGGGGTCTGTCAAAGAGTCACAGGCATGGTATAGCTACCCCCTCTGATACTGAATGATAGAACCAATTCAGATTTCACAAGGTGTCTTTGGTTTGTTGAAAGCTCACTAGCATTGAAATCATCCACTGAGGGAAGGTGTCCCTCTTCAGCTTCAGCTGTGACGTTCACCCACTAAGAGCTGAGAATCAGAGAGCTGGATCGAATGCCAAGAGACTAGTCTGCAGTGGTCATAGTGGAGGCATTAGCAGAATGTTATGGTGCTGGTGGCTGACAGAGCAGCCCACAAAACAAGCAACTGAAATGTAGTGGCTGGATAGCAGACTGAGCAAGGTGTCTTCTTCTTTATTCCCCACACCATGGCAGAAAATGAACTCTTCAACTACACATCTAGCTTCCGTCCTAAGGACAGCACCTATGGCTATGTCCACACCTCCATGCTTATTCAAGTTGAATCGATTTAAGCTAAATCAAAATAAAAATCATTAAATCGATTCAACTTGAATAGATTTAAGCAAAAACACCAAATCAAAATAGCAAGTCCTGAAACAGGACTTGCTATTTTGATTCAGGACAGGGGGACCACGGGAGGTGTGCCAACACAGCCCCCTGGCATTGCCATGTTGCCACCCAATCCCCTGCCTCTGGCTCTCCAGAGCCAAGTGGCAGGGGAAAATAGTCCCCCAGGACACAGATGTGGAGGGCCATCTTCCCTGTGGCTTTCCCAGCAGTGGAGAAAGGATCAGGGGCATGCCTCTTCCCCACCACTGGCTAGGCAGCAGGGGCAGAGCTGGCAGGGCACCCTAAAACCCCTGCTGCCCCACAAGCTCTGCCCCTACTGTGCAGCCGGTTGCAGGGGTTTCAGGACATCCCACAAGCTCAGCCCCTGATGTGCGGCCACCAGCAGGGGTTTTGGGGCCCCCCACCAGCTCTGCCCCTGCTGCCTGGCTAGCGGCAGGGGTAACGCTGTGTCCCGCCAGCTCTGCCCCATCACACAGCCAGTGGCAGGGGTTTCGGGGTGCCCCGCCATCTCTGCCTCTTCCGCCCAGCTAGCAGCAGGGGTACCGGGGTGCACTGCCAGCTCTGCCCCTGCCACCCGGCCAGCGGCAGAGGTACCAGGGCACCTTTTAAAATTGACCAGGGCACCCTGCCAGCTCTGTCTCTACCACCTGACCAGCAGCTGGGGTTTTGGGGCACCCTGCCAGCTCTGCCACCTGCCGCCCAGCAATCCCCCCTGCACCTTCCTTTCTCTCTGTCCAGGGTGCTGATGAGGTGGTGGTAGGTGGAGGGGGGGGGCCTTCCTTCCAGGCTTCTATGCACCCTGGGAGGAAGGTCAAACCTGAATCGAAACAGTGCTGTTTGGAAATAACATGACCAAACAGCGTTATTTCAAAACAGTCCTTTTGATTCAAGGGCTATTTTGATTAGTCTCCAGGTTTTATTGTTTCGAATTCAGTTCCACTGCTTCGAAATAGGGAGTTCCCTCTTTTCAAAACAACAAATGTTGTTCAGACATAACTTTTTTTAAAGCGAAACAACAGTTGTTTCGGTTTATAAACAACATGTGGACATAGCCTATGAGTACGATACTGCAAAGGGAGGAGCAAATTAAAGGAGCTTCTTGTTTCTGGAGTTGAAAACCTGAGGAGAAAGGAATTTCCCAACTGGAGTACATATTTTCTTCATGATTTTATGTGTGTGAATCCTGCTTGTGTCATTTTCCAGAGTTAATGCTGGGTTACCTTCTCCCCTTTATTAAAAGTCTCTTTTCTATATTTGGGGCTTGTCTACACTGCAATGCCTCCGTCAGTCTCCATGAATCAACACAGCAGGATCAACTGAGTGGCCAGTGGAAACTTGCTCAATCAATCCCAGAAGTGCTCTCTATTCAAAGGCAGTAATTCCACCCCCTAGAAAAGAGTAATGCTGCATCAAACTGAGAGCATTTCCCATTAGTGGAGCCCAGTGAGGATGCCCTGATAAGGAAGGGTAAGTAAGTTGGTGAGAGATACACATTCTACAGTACATAGACTGTGTATCTCCCATCAACCCAGTGTGGCAGTTTTTACCAGGCCTCAGTCTTAGTGCTTGATAGAGGGGGAGCATTGCCTTTAGAGGTGCCCAAAGGCTAGTGTGCAATTGTCCTATGTTACAGGAGGTAGGGGAGCTTGAATTGGTTTTATGTTGCATTGTTGAAAGGAACTCCTAAATATTGTTGTCCCTTATCGCTGCTGACTCCAACTGGCAAAGGGGTTACCTGGAGTTCTGATGAACTTCTGAGAAACTGAAATACCAAGCAAGTTTCCTCTCCTGCAAATGAGATTCTGCACATAAAGCTCTGAGCATTAAGCTGCCAGTATAAAGAATCCAGAGTACTCAGAGGATTACGAAACAAAACACACATAACAGCATTAAAGCCTCTGATAAAAGAATGTTCAGGTTCCAAAGTCAAGCTCTAACAAGTTGGTAATGCTAGCATTAATGCATATTTTTCTAAACGGCATAGTGACACTCATGGGTGCCCAGACCAGTGAGGAGTTGTCACCACTTGTCCTGTAACCTTGGGTACCTCACAATGCTTTCCTGCTATAGCTCCCAACCTGGGCTACTCACAACCAGCCTATCAGCATGCAGGCCTCATCCTGATTGTCTGTGTTCAGCAGGCTGCCTACAACTGCATAGTTGTTTCCACCAAACATAGCGACTACTTGCAAGATGACTACAACATGCTCCAGCTCCCAGATTCCCCCAATATCATGCGTTCTGTAAGTTTAGCCTCACCTGGACAGTTTGAGAAAGAATATGGTTTATTTGTTCCTCTGAAGACACATCAGAGCATATCAACTTAACTGGGCTGAATACATGCTTTCCTTTAAACACAGCACTAAGTTGGTTTATAGTAAAACAAATGTACTAACAGAACATAGGTTAAGTAATGATAAATAAAAGGAATAGAGTTTCAAGGAAATACACGTAAAAACACATATCGAAAGTTTAAAACTCAATATAGCAAGATAAAGGCTTTCTTCAAGATAGTTTCTCTCACCAATCAATCTTTCAAGCGAGCACTGACTTTCTCCCACTCAGGACCTTTAAAAAACGTGCAAGCAGCTGGTTTTCCTTGCTTCCTAAGCAAAAGATCTTTGCCTAAGCACCTATATTCAACTCCAGAGACTTCAGTGAGTGTATCACTTGGTTGAAAGACCAATCTTTCTCAGCTTACAAACTCTCTGGTCTCTTGTGCTTGCTAATGATAGATGCCAAAGATGACTCTCATCCTTGCTTATATTTTCCAAATTTCAATGAACTTGTTTCAAAAGGGAGGATGATTATGTGCTATTCTTTCCATCCACTGAGCTTCCCACCCCTGCATGATTTCTGTGTAAATGGGACTTCCATGGGTTCTGATTCTATGATGCTTAATTTACATTATTGTAAAAGGTTGTTATGAGGAGAAGAAGAAAAATATTCTCCTTAACTTCCAATGATAGGACAAGAAGCAGTGGGCTTAAATTACAGCAAGGGAGGTTTAGGTTGGATGTTAGGAAAAAAATTCCTAACTGTCAGTGGGTGCTTCTACACTGGCAAGTTCGTTCAAATTAAGGAGACCTAATTCGAACTAACTTAGTCCCCATCCACCACAGACTTTCAGTAGTTTGAATTAAGGAATTCCTTAATTCGAACTAATGAAAACTTAGTTTGAATTAGTAACACCTGCATTTAGTTTGAACTAAGCACTTGGTTTGAATCTTAGTTCAAACTAAGAGCAGCATGGACCAGGATTAAGCCTGAATTAGAACTAAATAAATTTGAATTAGGGCATTTAGTTCAAATTCATAGAATCAATCATAGAATCATAGAATCATAGGGTTGGAAGGGACCTCATGAGGTCATCTAGTCCAACCCCCTGAAAAAAAAAGTAGGACCACTCCCACCAAATTACTCCAGCTAGAGTTTTATCCAGCCAGGCCTTAAACATCTCCAAAGATGGAGATTCCACCACTCCCTAGGTAGCCCGTTCCAATGCTTTACCACCCTCCTAGTAAGAAAGTTTTTCCTAATATCCAACCTCAACCTCCCCAGCTGCAACTTGAAACCATTGCTCCTTGTTCTATCCTCTGTTACTACTGAGAACAGCTGAGCTCCACCCTCCTTGGAGCATCCCTTCAGGTAGTTGAAGGTTGCTATCAAATCCCCCCTCAGTCTTCTCTTCTGGAGGCTAAATAAGCCTAGTTCCTTCAGTCTTTCTTCATAGGGCTTGTGCTCCAGCCCCTTGATCATTTTTGTTGCCCTCCGCTGGACTCTTTCTAATTTGTCCACGTCCTTTTTGTAGTGGGGAGCCCAAAACTGAACACAGTATTCCAGATGCGGCCTCACCAGTGCTAAATAGAGGGGAATGATCACATCCCTCAATCTGCTGGCAATGCTTCTTCTGATGCAGCATAGTATGCCATTGACCTTTTTGGCAGCAAGAGCACACTGCTGACTCATATCCAGCTTCCCATCCACCAGGACCCCCAGGTCCCTTTCTATGGTGCTGCTACTTAACAAAGTGCACTAATTTAATTTAAAAATGTTTAAGTCAAATCAGTGCACTTTCTTAATTCAACTTACTAAGGTTGGGTTTAGTTTGAATTAAGGTCAAACTTATTAGTTTGACTTTGTTAATTCGACCAATTTTTGTAGTGTAGACATATTCAGGTTGATCAACAACTGGAATAAGTTGCCTAGGCAGGTTGTGGAATTTCCATTGACAGTTTTTAAGAGCAGGTTACACAAACACCTATCAGGGATGGCTTAAGAGGGATCTTGGTCCTGCCATGAGTGTAGAGGACTGGACTCAATGACCTCTCATGGTTCCTTCTAGTTTCTGTGATTCTATGATTGGAGACTGGTAAATAGCTGTGACCTTCCCTCCTGTGTGGACAGATGTACAATGAATGTCCATAATTCGTTATATAGTACTAATACCTATACTTCACAATGATGTTTATCAACAGTGTCTTCAGCTTTCAAAAAGGCCTTACTTTCTATACACTTGTATAGAACAGTAGCATTATATACAATTAATTTTTTTAATCCTTATCATTTGAGGTTCAGACCCCCTATCTGTATAACACGAGCAAACTTCTGAAATGGATTCTTCTGAGGGTTATCCTTCAAAGTAAAGTTTAAGCTGTGAAGAACACAACATGAAGTCAGGTGGTGAAGAAAACCGTATAAACTCTCTCTTCTCCCAATTGTGTTTGCTGAAATGCAAATTGTTCTGTTTTCTGTCATCTCCTCCCCCTGTTGTCCTGATGGTATTGTTTCTGCTGATATGTAAATATGGATCTTCATTGGCTTTGCCTGAATATTGGGTTAGTTAGAGTACCAAATATGTATTCCTTTGTCTCAGACAGAACTGTTTAGCAACTCCCCCAACATTCTTGGTTTACATACAGTTCAGTCATAATTCCAGAATATATTCATAACTCTTAACAGACATTGGGCACATACATCATGCAGGAATATACATTACCAATGATTTATTACTTTTCAAATGGTGTCTCACAAAACATTTTGTACAAAGACCATTACAATAGTGTGGAGGGTGTAAATACAAGGGTGCTTAGTGTCACCAGTATGCGCTAGGAATTATTTTCATTCTATGGCCTGTGTTATATGGGAGGTCAAACTACATGATCACAAAAGTACCATCTAATCCTGGAATCTATGAATGTATAATTTCTTAAATAAAGGCTTAATAGGACACAGAAGTCCAAACGTCACCCTCACTTTCATCAGTTAAAAAGTCCATTGAAGTCAATACAGTAAATCTTAATTTACACTAAAATTACTCAAAGCAGACTTTGGTCACAATAACACAAAATGCTTTATATGATATTTTGAAGAACTAAGATTATGCACATTTTAATCTATTATACCTTTTTTTTTTATTTGGTGGAGAGATTCCTCTGAATTGTCCTTAATTCCTCTAAATTGTCTTAAATTCATCCCTCCATTTCAAAGACGTTTTAAACAATATGTGTCCACAAACAAACTACATTTAACTCTTATGTTACTTCTGCATGAGTAAACTAACAATTTGGAAATGAAAAATAGTACATTTATTTCAGTTTAATTTCAGAAAAATGGAAAAAATCAGTGAATGAAGGGTAATATGCAGGAGTCAAAGTAAGGGGGAATGCCCCGGAATGCTGTTCCTGGGTCCCCTATTTTTAGGGAGCCAGCATTCTGATCCCCCTAAAAAAGGTGAATGTCCCAGTATGCTGCATTCCAGGGCCCCCCAAAAATAGGGGGATGTTCCAGAAAGCTGACTTCTGAGGCCCCCTAAAAATAGCAGGGTGCACTGGAGCACAGTATTCTGGTGCGTTCCCCCTACGCCGGTGGAAGGGAAGGGCTGTAGGCTGCGGCCAGCCCAGCCACCCCTCCCTCCCTTCCCCTGTGCCTGGCTGTGCATGCGGGCAGGCCCCAGCCTCCAGCCCAGGCTTCTTTTTGCCAGCCACGTGGCTGGCCAGCACCACGGCCTCCTGCCTCCCACTCAGCTCTTTGGCAAAGTAAGGGGACTGCGGGGGTGGCTGGTGCAGTCAGGCAGCTGGCAGGTAAAGTATGGGGGCAGGTAGGGTGCATGGAGAGTGGAGAGAAGGGGTCAGGATGGTGGGCTGGAGAGGGCTTGGGGGGCTTAAGGGAAGTTAGGAGGGCTAGAATGAGGGTAAGAAGCTTAGGAGTGGGCATTGGGGCTAAGAAGGACATGGGGAAAGGGGTCTAGTGGGGGTAGGTGTTTTAGGGGCAGTAGCTGGGGTTGGGGGAAGTAGCTGGGGCTGGGGGGGGCAAGTGTTGGGAGCAGTAGCTGGGGGGCAGGCATTGGAGGGCAGTAACTGGTGTGGGGGTGCCTGCACCAGTGCAAGGGGGGCTTTCCAATTTAGGAGGGTTCCAGGGCCCCCCAAATTATACTTTAGGCCCTGGGGGGCCGGAGCTGGGGTGGGGTGGAGGTTCTCTACATGTGGGAGGGTGGACCCACCCATTCAGGAAGGGGGCCAATCTGATTGGGAGGGCTCCAATGCCTGCCAAATTATACTTTAACCCCTGGCAATATCAATAGAGAAAAAAAAATATTGAAGAAGGGTGTTACAAGGGAAAAAATCAATTTTGTAGTAAATCTCTACATTTAGGAATAAAAAAATGCTGTACTTTGAAACTCTGCCCAGTCATGCTGTCTCAGTGTGCAGTTACGGTATGTGCTTCTTGCCAAATGCACTCATATGAATGCAGACAGTCAATGGGCTTTCATACCAATATAAGCACCCAAAATGGAAAAGACAACATGACAGTAGAAAAGCAGGATGTTATTCTTTCATGATTGCTATCACAAATTACAGCAAGGAAACAAACAAACAAACAATGAAAAAGAAATTTGTAATAATATATAGTAGTTCATGGTCAGATTAGAGAAATGCTTTCTATTCAGCCCTAGCAAATAAGTAACATAGCTAACTAGGAAAGAAGAAGATCAACATAGTGGTCTTAAAGTAAAGTTCCAAAGGGGCAGTCGTGTTAGTCTAGTCCAGCAAAAAATCCCACAACAACAGAAGGAGTCCAGCGGCACTTAAAGACTAAGGCTATGTTCACGCATAAACTCTTATTTCAAAATAAGTTATTTCGAAATTAGTTATTTGGAAATAAAATCCTTAATTTGAAATAACAAATCAAAATAAGCAAATATTAAATCGAAATAAGGGAAAACCTCAAACTGAAATAGCAGGGCCATGTTGCCAGCCAATCGCATAAAAGCGGGAACTGACCTCACCTCCCTGTCCATTGTGACTGCCAAGAGGTTGCAAGAGAGATGGCTATGGATGCTCCCAGGCTCCCATACCATCCTCGAGCAGTTGGTAGACCCTCTGGCTAGCTGGCAGGGTGCTGCCCTGCTATGGGACACACTCCTCTCTGAACCCAGTGAGCCTGGAGCTGAGCCCTGGACCACCATCGCAGTGGCCCTCACAGCAGCAATAGCTCCCCGTCCACCTTCTGTGCCACAGTGCATCTGGGCACTGGACACCAGCACAGACTGGTGGGAGCAGGTTGTCCTGCGAACCTGGAGCAAAGAGCAGTGGAGGAGGAACCATCTCCCACCTGGTTGCCAAGCTCACCTCGGTCCTGCGCTGAAGGGACACGGTGATGAAGGCAGCCACCCCCATGGACAAGAGAGTGGCCATCACTCTGTGGAAGATGGCCACTCCCAAGTCCCTCAGGTCTGTTGCCCATCTCTTCGGCATCGGGAGGTCCACCATTGGAGAAGTACTGCTGCAGGTCACCCACGCCATCAGCACAGTCCTGCTGCCATGCCTCATCACCCAGGGAGCACTGCAGGACACCATTTCCGGCCTTGCCACCCTGGGGTTTCCAAACTGCAGGGGCATACTCGATGCCACCCACATGTCTGGGCGAGCCCCACAGCACTGGGCAGCCAAGTACAGGAACAGGAAGGGTTACCACTTGGTCATCCTACAGGCCCTTGTGGACCACCGGGGCATCTTTCAGAGGAGTCTTCTGCTTGCTGGCTGAGCTCCAGCAGGCTGGCCAGGATCTCGTCACGGGTCTGGCAGGGTTGGCTCCTCAGCCTCCTGCTGGGTGGCGGGCTTGCAGGCCTGGAACACCGGGTGGGTGCATGAGCTGCAGGGCAGAAGGGAGAAAAGTTGAGTCTCTCAGCCTACTGGCCTTGGGTGTGTGCAGCCTATGAGCTGAAAACACCTCTGCCCTGACAGCCAGCAGGATTCCTAATCTGTGTGCTGTGTACACTGCACTCATGAGGCACGTGGCCTCATGGCCCATAGTAGTGAGCTGTACTCGGCAGCATGTGGCCCAGGAAGTTTCCCGAGGCCATGTGACAGCAGTGCTGGCTGCAGGCTCTCTGCTCTGCATGCTGCCACATCGTCCTAGTGCCACCCCTGTGTTGAAGGACCCCCATCCTGCTTGGACCCAGGACCCTGTCTGTGCATGCCTCACTGCCACCTGCATCCACGGGAGAGCCTGTGCCCCCCCCAAGCCCGAGCCCTGTCTAAGTCAGGGGATCAGTCCGAACGGGTCGCAACGTGCCCTTTAGAATCCGAGGGTGGGAGAACAACAAGCTAGCTGAGACAGGGGGTTTTAATAGAATTTTGCCCAGCCAGAGTAAAAATAGCCAATTAGGAGCGGGATCCTGGTCAGGACCAATGATAAAACTGGGACCCCAGACAACGACCCCTCTTTTGTGGTGACGGGGGTGCCAAGAAACTGTTCAGGGGGGATAGGCACTCACCCCCCTTCTTGTTGACACAAAGCTAGGGAGGAAGAAACTCACACCGGAGATCGAGGGCCATCAGGGGAGATTGATACTTAGTATTCTTCCCCCTTGTGCTGGATGGCCTGGAGATGGAGGCCCATCAGGGAGATCGATGCTTAACATTCCTCCTTGAGAGCAGCATAATCCAGGGGGCTACATGTGGGGCGGGGTGGCCATCATGGCTGCCACCTCCGCTGACACAAGCTAGATTTCATTGTTCTGAAATAACGGACGTTATTTCAAAATGACAGGGTCTTGTCATTTTGAAATAAAGAAACGTTGCTCGGACATCTCACCTTTTCTTTCGAAACAACGGTCATTGTTTCAAAATAAAAGCCTCATGTGAACACAGCCTAACAGATTTATTTTTCAAGTGAGCTTTCGTGGGAGAAAATCTCACGTCATCAGATGCTTTGAAGATGGAGGAATTTACAGAATGGAGTGAAAATAAAGGCAAGAGAGTCTAAAACATGGGATCAGGTCATACAGTAACAGCAAATCAGAGCAGTTGTTAAGGTTCAAACCCTGGGAAGGCTGAAGTCAAATTACTTGTTGTAATGGGAGAAGACGACATAGTCTCAATTTAATCCTGCTTTCACATAGTCTAATTTGCATATTAATTCCAATTCAGCGGTTTCTCTTTGCAGTCCTGATGGCCCACTGATGTTAACAACTGCTCTGATTTGCTGAATTGACCTGATCCCATGTTTTATGCTCCCTTGCATTTATTTTCATTCCATTCTGTAAGTTCCTCTATCTTTGAAACATCTTACGAAGTGGGATTTTCTCCCAAGAAAGCTCATGCGAAAAATAAATCTATTAGTCTTTAAGTGCCACAGGACTTCTTGCTTTTTTTTTCTCTTAAAGTAAACATTTTCTACAGTGTCATATGCTAACACCATGATGCTAGTCTGAGAAAATAAATAGCAAATATTTAAAAATGGAATTTAATAACACTATGAAGTGTAAACTCATTTCTTTGCAGTTGTAGAAACTATCCATTTTATACATTTATTGTTTCAAGGACACAATTTCTTATATTAAAAATTAGATGAGCAAACCTAATTAATCCCTGGTATAATTAGGGTGTTACATAATCTATTATTATTATTACCACTACTACAGCATTATTAAGAAGCACCAATCCATTGTGCTAGGCACTGTGCACACACACAGTGAAAACAACTCTTGTCCAAGAGAACTGGCAATCTAGGTTGAACTAAGATTCAACAAATGAAATAAAGTGAAATGGGAAGTGGATGGGAAAGAGAAGTGGGGGAAGAGGGAAGAGTAGGAACATCAAAAGATACAGTTCCGTACGGTATGTGAGTTAGTGCTAGTCCTGAATAAAGGGACTGTCCCTAAATAATCATGATATCTGATCACTCTAGCTAGTGCATAGTTTGCAAACCCTTCTTTAACTACATGAGAAATTCATGAGGGATAAATGTGTCTTATGATGTTAACTTTAAAAGTAAAACAAAAGATAACAGAAAACTAAAGTTGAAAAACGTAAATTGAGAGGGAAAGTGGAAGAGGCAGAAAGAAACTAAGGATGGGGTGCAGCATTGCAGCTGGTGAACAGAAATAAGGAAGCAGTATCTACACTCCTGTTATGGTGGAGCTGCACCCTGTAGTGAAGGAAAAGAAAGAAAGAGGAAACAGATGAAGGAGTTGAGTCATGTAACAAGGATGAAAAGAATAAAGAGGATACACAATGGAGTGAGAAAGAGAAGAGTTGTGTGTGCAGTGATGAAAATGGAAGTAAAGATCAAAGGGTGCTATGCTATGTAGTGGGAGGAACTCAAGCTGCTAAATTGTTGGAAGACTCTCCTTTTTTAAAGCCTCTCTGTATTGTTCTGCTGTCTGCTCAGCAAAATGCTGAAAATGCCAATTCAATAAAATATTATAATGGAAATTGCTAGCCTTGAGATGATTACAAAGCTTCAGAAAATGCCATAGCCAGAATTTTGATGTCTAAAAGTTCCGATGTCTAAAATTTTGGTACATAAATAAACACAGTCTGACCCAAGCACTTGCCACTCCTGTTGATTTCAGATGGATTCACAAGTGCTCAGCATTTATGAAAATCAGGCTACTTATGTGTAGGCTTCTAAATATGAATTTAGGAACCTATATTTAGAAACATAGGTTTGAATATTTTGGCTACATACTTAGTTCCCTAAATTCTTGGTTTCATTTGACATAGGTATTAGAAGCCACACCATGAAGATGAGACACCAATTCATGTATTAGTAACAAATTCAAATAATACATTTTAAATCAACTAAATGAAATATCAAACCATCTGCCAGTAAAGATCAGAATAAAAACATAGTATTGAACTATAACAGACTCTTCAGTAGGCACCCAGTTCAGAGCCATAATTATGGCTGGGCGAATGGGGCTTTGCCCCTGGCATGCCGAAGTGGCTCAATATAGCTGCTCAATTAAAGGGCACATTTTGTGCTGCTGGCCCCAAGCGCCGCTAATTGCAAGGGGCATGTTCTGATCAGAATGCGCCCCAGGCACTGAAACAGAGCATTACGGCTCTGACACAGTTAAACTGATTTTTAGTGACCCTCCACTCAGGTCAATCAATTGGTCTTGGAGAAGCACTTGACCTGTCTACATACACTTCTATCAAGTCCCTTTATCTAAAACACATTATTATTGTATCAGTAGGGCTCTGCTGCAGTATAAATGACTGAACACATGCATCTACTTGCAGGCCTTGATTAGCTTCTGTGCCTGTTGTTTGGATCTGTCTTTCATGTAAAAGGGATAGAAAAAACATTTTCAGAACTAAGAAAGTGTGGTTGTAAATCACAAGTTAGGAGGATGTGGGAGCCTTCAGTCATAGATGTAGTAAGTGAACCAATTTTTTTAAAAAAAAAATAACATACAAAGTGACAGGGCTGTACCTAGGGTAGGGCAAGAGGGGCAGCTGCCCAGGGCCCCATGCTTTGGGGGGCCCCTCAGGCCATACCGCTGCCCGCCACCCCTTGCCAGGGCCTGGGCGAGCTGGCCAAAAGTGGCAGCATAGTTCACAGGGCTGGCTCTACTGTAAGGCCAGAGGAGCAGCTTGTGGTGAAAGTCGCATAAGGCAGTAGATCAGCACTGCGACAAAGGTGAGTCATTAGGACTAACAATGAGGTGCTAATTGTTGTTCAAACAATCTCTATGTCTCCTCACTGAGTCAGTATCTCTTTGGGCTTCTCTCATTCATATGAAAAGGACTGAGGTTACTGGCAAGCAACCTTTGTGGGTTTTTTTATCAATAGACCCAATGAAGAAAAGAAAAAACTGTGAGCACCCCCTTATTCCACCATTTCTGGGGTATGGGGATTGCAGTTATTTTTGAAAATTAGGACTTGCCTCTTATTTCAGTGCTTGCAACAAAAGTTATAACTTGCAGATTTTAATAAAAACTCCAAAGATTTTTTGACTGATAATTAGAAAGAGAAGAGAAAAGCAAACTGTTCTAGTAGGAGCCTGTGTTACAAAGTATGGTATTTTTTCTATGATTAGAGAGCCTAAGTAACAGAATAAAATCCAATTTAGGGGTGGATCTGCTGGAAGGAGAAATTATAACAATGTCCTAATCTGAAGGGGGGAGTGGATAGCCCCATTGGGTTGCTGCCTTATGCACACTGCGAGGGGTTACCAGATCAAGCAGAGAGGGCGAGCACCCCTTCAATCACAATGCTGTGGACAATTGTGTGTTCATGGAAACTCATGCAGACTCAGGGAGCAGACAAAGTGCAGAGGTGAAAGTGGAACCCAGAGGGGCTGCTTCAGTTCCTGGGACTTGGCAGTGGAGAAGGGAGCAGGACCTGGAGGGACTTGGACAGGCTCAGCGGCAGACAGGATTTTCCAGGACCTTTCTTTCCAGCCTGGCATTGGCTCTTTTCCTTCCTCTGTCCCAGCACTTCCACCTCATTTCTCCACCCTGTACCACCACTCCCCATTTGCAAGGAGCTCCCCCACACACACTCCAGACTACTACATGCAAATTTAGAGACTTGACATATTTCCTGATTTGAGAAAGGAGTCTGGCATGTCAGATCACCCTCTTCATGTTCCATGTAGGTGATCTCAAATTAGATGTGTAGATTTCAGAGATTCAATAGAAGCCTTAAGAGAAAAGCTGAAAGCCATGAGGGATTACCCCCCCCCCAACCACCCCCACCCCTACAGACATGGTCACTGTTCAGTTTTCTGGCGGCAGCCACTCTTTTTCAGTGGAGGGTCGCCACATGACAAAGGGGTCCGGAGCTAGGTTCCAAGGAAAAAATTTTGACAACCTCTGACTTAATGGCAGCTGAGAAACCAGACCCTGCACTCCTGTTCCATCGCTTTTGGCCAGCTCACCCAGTCCCCAGCATGGGATGGCTGGCGCAGGGGTCTGCCCCTCCCCTGGGCCGGCCAGCCCCGCTCCCAATGCCTGGGAGGGTGAGTGGGGGCTCTGCAGAGGGCAATTCGCCCAGGGTGCCGCACCCACCTAGGGACGGCCCTGCAAAGTGAGGAGGTTTCCAGGATTCCTTTTAAGGCTATACAGCCACTGTTGTTCTGGCCCACTGTTTTAAGTTGCCTGTAATTTTCTGAACTGTTCCACTTTGGAGACAGAAATTTGCTACATTGCATTGATCAAAAGTAATTGGCCAGTTCCCTCATGGCACCAATATTTTCCCATTAGGTATTACAGATTCACAGAATGATAGGACTAGAAGGGACCTTGAGATATCTTTCAGTCCCATCCCCTGCACTCAAGACTGGACCAAGCATTATCTAGATCAGGGGCGGCCAAACTTATGGAACTCAAGAGCCACACAAGTTGATTATTAAACCTTCAAGAGCTGCACAGAGGCCTATAGCCATATACTTTTACCTACTCCAATATTACTAAGTTTAAAATTCATTGCACACTTTAATTTTATTATAAAACAAGGACAAATATCGATCCTACTAATGTCAGATTCTAATAATTACTTAAGGTTACCATGAAAATTAGGCCTATACAGCAAAAACTTAACTGCTGCTCGAATGTAGAAGGCTACAGGATAGTGGCAAGCTTTTTAAAATCCTGACCATGCCACACTTCACTCTGCCATCCCTGACCCTGCCACACTTCTCCCCACTGTCCCGACCTGCTCCTGAACTCCTAGGCTGGGGCTGCCTTCCTAAACTGATTTGCTGGCTTTCTTCTGGGAACCACAATGTTTCATTCAAGAGCCACATGTGGCTCCCAAGCTGCAGTTTGGCCACAACTGATCTAGATTATCCTTAACAGGTGTCTGTCTAACCTACTTTTAAAAATTTCCATTTACAAAGATTCCACCACCTCTCTAGACAATTTATTCCAGTGCTTAACTATCCTGACAGCTAGCAAGATTTTTCCTCATGCACAACCTAAACATCCCTCGCTGCTGTTTAACAGCCTTGCTTCTTGTCCTATCCGAGGTTAAAGAGAACAATTTTCTTCTTCTTCCTTATAACTTTGTATGTATTTGAAAACTGTTATTGTATGTCCCCTTCTGTCTTCTTTTCTCCATACTAACCAAACCCAGTTCTTTCTAACTTCCCTTATTGGTCATGTTTTCTAGACCTTAAATAACTTTTGTTGCTCTTCTCCAGACTTTCTCCAATTTGTTCACATCTTTCCTGAAATGTGGCACCCAGAACTGGCCACGATACTTTAGTTGAGGCCCAATCAGCATGGAGTAGAGCAGAAGCATTACTTCTAATGTCCTCCTTGCAACATTCCTGCTAATACACCTCAGAATGTTTGCTTTTTTTTGGCAGCAGTTACACTGTTTACTCATATTTAGCTTGTGATCCACTATGATCCTCAGATCTCTTTCCAGAGTACTCCTTCCTAGGCAGTCACTCCTATATTTTATGTTCTTGTATGTTATGCTTGTTCTTTCCTAAGTGGAGTATTTTGCATTTGTCCTTATTGAATTTCATTTTATTTACGTTAGACCATTTCTTCAATTTGTCCATATCATTTTGAATTTTAATCATATCCTCCAAAGCACCTGCAATCTTTCCTTGCTTGATATCATCTGCAAACTTTGTATGTGTATTCTCTATGCCAGTGGTTTTCAAACTTTTTATCTGTACAGGATCCAGTTCAAGACAAATCATTTATACCTGGAACCTAACAGTAACATCTTTCAGCAATGCATTCCAGTCTTTTGACAGGGGCAGCAGGAGCTCCACAATCCTGTACCTGAGCGTCTGTGACCCAGTATTGAGTCCAAACCCACGGTTTGAAAACCATTGCTCTGTGCCATTATCTAAATATTTGATAAAAATATTGAACCGTGATTTTATAAGAGAACCAAATCCAGAACTGATACCCCCGGGACCCCTCAGGATAGGCCCTTCCAGTTTGACTGTGACCTGCTCTCTGGGCACAATTTTCCAACCAGTTATACTCCCACCTTATCGTAGTTCCACGTAGACTGTGTTTCCTTCCTTCGTTTTTGAGAAAGTCACATGAGACATATGCCACATCTACTGCTTCTCTCCCCACCTCCCATCCATAAGGCTTGTTACCCTGTCCAAGAAAGCTATTAGATTGGTTGGATACAATCTGTTCTTGATATATCCATGCTCTCTGTTACTTATTACTGTCTAGATGTTTGAAAACAATTGCTTAATTATTTGCTCCATTAACTTTCCAGGTTCTGAAATTAAGATGACTGTCTTGGGCTGTAGTTTCCCCCTTTTTATAGATGGGCAAATATAGCACCATTTTCCAGTCCCTCTAGATTCTCTCCCATTTCCCATAGCTTTTCTAAGACAATCTATCACTAACTGCTCAGATATCTTGTCAGTTATCTCCTTGAGTATTGTAAGCTGCATTTAACCAGTTTTTCTAGACAAGAAAATAAGTCATATACAGAAAAATAACTTTAAAAGAAGTGATGGTATTTGGTCCATTAAAAATAATTTAATAAACCAGTTTAGATCAATCTTTGCAGACAACTTTCCTAACATCAAAAAAAAAAAAATGTCCTTATGTGATAAGCTGGGGAAAACACTTAGACAGACAAATTACTCTGGAGGAATTAGGGTTTGACTTAAGAAAAATTCTTTAAGACACTGTTTCAACGGCATTTCATCCCAATTGGGTTATATACAAATATAGACCGAATGGAGATAAGTGATGGGGAGGAAATGTGGTGAAAAAGAGATGTTATGCATCTATGGGGGTTATGCATCTAAATAGGTGGGGCGCCATCCCTAGCAAGGAATCACAACTGGTTGGATATTTATTACCAAATGATCCTCCTGTAATTCTTAAATAAATAAATAAAAAAACAAACAAACAAGGAGTCCTGTGGCACTTTTAAGGACAAACATATCTATTTATTGCATGAACTTTGGTGGGAAAAAATCCCACTTTGCCTGATGCTTGAAGATGAGGAATTTAGCGACATTTTCTTCCACAGAAGCTCATGCAATAAATAAATTTGCTAGTCTTTACAAGCGTCCCAGGACTCCTTGCTTCTTCTGATGATCAGCGCTGAAGTCCAGGCCTCCCCAGCTCCCTAACCCCCCCCCCCCCAGCCCCAGCTGATTGACTCGGGGCGGGGCGGGGCCGGAGGCCACACTGAGGGGCGGGGCGCAGGTGGTGGGCGGGGCCAGGGGCGGGACCAAGGGCCGGGCCGAGCCGCTATTGGCGGAGCGACGGACCCGCCCCCCGTGCGGCCTGGAGCGTCCGGGGCCTGCGCGGCGCCGTCTCCTGCGCGTGGCTGCCGCGGGGCCGAGCCATGTGGGGCCGTTACCGGGCGGCGCGGCGGCTGCTGGGCCTCAGGCGGTGAGGAGGGGCCGAGCGGGGCGGGGGCGCCGTGCCGGGGAACGGTCCTCGCCTCTGACCCGGCCGGCCG
>ML681964.1:55279853-55488875 GCA_007922195.1 Podocnemis expansa
CCCCCCCCGCCTCTCCCCATCTCCGGCATCCTCTTCCAACAACACAGCACAATCTCTCTCCCCCAGGCACTCCCACCTCTCCCCATCTCCTGCGGCCTCCCCCCCCACAACACTTCCTCTCCCCATCTCCTGCATTCTCTGCTTGCCCAGCACAGCTTCCCTCCTCCAGGCCCCCTGCCTCTGCATCTCTCTTCCAACACGTCCTCATCCACCTGGCCTCTCCACATCTCCTGTATCCACACCCCCGACCTCTCCTCATCTCCTGCATCCTCCACTCCACACCCTCAGCATCTTCTCAGCCTCCACCTCCTTTCCACAGCCCCCATCCCGTGTTCTCCGCATGTCCACCCATGTCCTCCTTCATCCAGCTCTCTATTCCATCTGCCATATTATTCACCTTTCTCCAAGCTCCACACATGCCATATAGACTCCTTCCGGCTCCCCCACCCCACATCATACTCTTTCTGCAGGCATTCCCATGTCATCCTCCTTTTCTGCCATCTCCCTGTTTCCTCTGTATCATCCTTCTCAGGTGTCTCTGCACATGTTCCCTTGGTATCCTGGCTTATTCTTCCTTTTCTTCCTACATATCCCCACATCTTCATCCTCACTAGGTCTCCCCCAACCCCTTTATTTCTCCTATCATTCTCACCCACAGGTGTCCTCCAACATAATCTTCCTCCCCAGGCATCTATGCTCCACATACTTACCAATTCTCCACGCCACGCCCCCATGTGCACAGGCTTTTCGTCCCCAGATGTCTGTCCCTGATATCCTTCTGCGCTCCCATACTCCAGTTCTTCCAGATATTGCCCCCCACAGTTCATGGGTTTACGGTACTTCCCATTACTTACTCCCCTGTAAATTTTACAGCCATGTCAGCCATACATGCCTAATTTACCCTCCTGGCCTTCTCTGATATTACTACCTCACAGTCTGCTCAACTCCTGATAACACTGCCTTCTTCCATTCACACACAGTCTTCACACCTCCCAGCACCATTTCACACCCTTTTGTTCATCTGCTACAGAAACACCACCCCACCCCACATAATGTGTCTCCCAGAAACTCCTTGCTTACATCCCACAGATTTTACTCTCTGTTGTCGCCCTTTTTAACTGGCCTTCGTAGCTACATTTCTAATATTGCTGTGACATACAACTGCCTCCATCCTTTTCTCCAGAGCCTGTTTCCCTGATGGTACCACAGCAACACTACTTCCCTTCAAACCTTCTCCTACCTCTGATCGCTCTGATGTAATCCAGTGCTGCTGATTGCTTCTCCCAGTACTCAGTTTACTCCCTTAAAGTGTTGTGTAATGCTGGGCCACGTCTACAGTAGAAAAAGATCCACAAAACAGGTCTCAGAGGTGTACCCAATATATTGTATTGGAAGCAGTAGTAGTAATGTGGCTTAATGGTTCTTAGACTTTTTGTATTGGTAACCCCTTTCCCATGGGAAAACTCTTGAGCGTGGCTCTCTTAAATGGATTTAAGACCTTCTACACAAGGAGGTTGTGCTGTTTTTAACTGAAAATGTTACAGTTTTCACATGCAGTCAGAGCTTAATTCACACAATTTGATTACACTAAGGCTTGGTTGAACTGGTAGGGATGTTTTGAACGTTGATCAATATAGACAAGACCCTAAAATTATCGCCCACCCTAACCAAAGTTTGCGTCTTCTCTTAGACCCTGATCATGAAATGAACTTAATGTAGGTAGGTGCCCACTGAAGTCAGTAACATTTTCTGTGAGGAAGGTGGGAGTTTCTCAACTCTCTTGTAAATTCTTCTAGGCAGCAGCTGGGCATTTGCTATGGAGTGCAGAATTTATAATACACCCTCCTCCTCACCCCTAAAATTATGCACAAAAGGGGATGGGGTATGGAAAAACCTGGTCTTGTGGCTGATGTGTTTTTTTTTTAAATTATTTCAGGACTGTGAATCAAAAGTCATGGAGGAGTGGATCTGCAAATGAAAGAGCACTGCAGTACAAGATAGGAGAACAAATTCATGGGTTCACAGTAAACCAGGTACAATGTTGTCTTTCATCTCCTCATTATGAGCAGTTTATAACTACAAAAGAACTTTTTCTTAATGTAAGATGTTTCTCTGCAGATGTTGAGACCAGGAGTCAGGGTTGGAGAGTAAATATTTGTGTGCGTGCATGCGCGCGCGCGCATAGTGAACATCAAACAGAAGCAAATAGATATTTCTGTGTGCAGAAATCTTTAGGCAATGCTAATACAAAATGTCTGCTTTAAAAGAATATTCTTATTCTGCTAGAATTTGTGAGAAGCAAAACATAGTGGCTTGTGTGTAAACTTTGGAGAAGGACCTCAAGCTATTGAAAGCTGTTATATTAAACATGCAGTCATCAGTCCATACTTCAGTTGCGTTGTGCTTTGCTATTTGTTTTTGTAAGTTAATGCAAAAATATGAGCCCTTCTTAGGTCTGGGCAGTGTATGTTTTTTATTGTATTGGAAGTAGTATTCATGTGGTTCTCAAACTTTTTGTATTGGTGACCTCTTTTACATGGCAAGCCTCTGAGGCATGATACCCCATACCCTTGTAATTTAAAAATACAATTTTTTATATTTAACACTTTTTTAAATTTGTAAATTTATAAGCTAATTGTTTAAAATGAGTTTGCAGTAGGGGTTGGCAAAAGTAGCTCACAGCTAGGTGCCAGCAATTTTACTTTCGGTCACCAGAGATCACTTCTTCATTACTTTTCTGCAATGGAGCTAAGTGACAGGCTACTAAAACTGGTTGCCATGATGACCAGAAACATACATTTGTCAGGAAGTGATTTACAGTATCTAGTTACCTTTTAAAAATTAAGAATAAAGGACACATTATTTATTATATAAGCAGAAAATTATTTTAAAGATAGTTACTGATTAATATGGGGGAAGGATGCAAAGAAACTGTCAAAATCACTTTTCATGGCATACTTAATACTCCATTACCAGCCTATCTTCTGCACTGTTGGTGGCAGTGGTGTTGGCTTCAGAATTGAGTGGCTCATGACCCCCATAAGATAACGTGGTGAGTCCCAGTTTGAAAACCTCTGATATACCTCTTTTCGTCTGACATCCCTTTAAAGGAAATCAGTACCATTATCCCCATGCTACAGATGGAAAATCTTAAACACACCGAGTTGTATGTAACTTGACTAAACTCAGTGATGTGTACCAAAGCTGCTAACAGAACTCCAATTCCAAAATCATTAGCAGAAAGTCATGAATTTGAATCCCATGCCGTCTTACCATTTTTACAAGTGGCTGAATTGTACACAGGTTGTTTCCTATGCCAGATATGTATTTTAGTGTAGAGGTGCAGACACAACTATAATTTCTTCCCTTAAAGTAGTCATGGGTAATTTAATTTACTTTTCTTGTACTTGTTTACCTCAAATTCAACATGCTACAGAAATTCACAGCTAAAAATAGATCAGCCATTCTTAGTGTTTATTTACCATCTAAGTGTTATTTACAACCTAAGGCTCTGATCCTGAGATTGGATGCAGCATAGTGTCTTCTTGAAATCTGATTAACATCAATGGGATTCATGTGAGTGTAAGGTTCAGGATCAGTGCTAGCTCCGGCTGCAGGATGGTGGCCTGTATGCTTGATCCAACTCTCAGACAAACAGGGGGTACATAAGTACCAAATGGTATTGCCAAATCATTTATACTATAGTACATGGGAGCATCAGTCTCTGACAAAGTATGTAATAGTGTACATTTGAGCAAATGAAAACACAATAAAATCTTGGTTTTACTACATGTTTATACAAAAGTACTTTAAAAATACTCAATAATTTGTTTCTTAAAAATAATGTTTGTTTAATATATCAAAAAAGGGTTACAATTTAAAACAACAAAGACAAGGAAGGTAAAACATATTTGAATGTAAAACATAGTAGTGGGATGACTTTTACTGATCTTTTGAATGTACCTGACTTTAACATATATTGAATTATATGGTTCTGTTATCTTCCCTATGAAAGTCTTTGATTTTTCCTTTCTTTCATAAATTTAAATTCTTCTGATTTAGTTCTAGATACGTTTGATGTAGAACCAACAGGCTAGTTGGCTCTTTTCATAGTGCTCACAAATTGTGACCTAGGATTTAGCTGGATACTGACTCCAAAACTTTCTTTGATGTAGGTGACACCTGTTCCTGAGCTGTTCCTAACTGTAGTGAAACTTAGCCATGAGAACACAGGAGCCAAATATTTACATGTGGCACGTGAGGATTCCAATAATCTATTCAGGTATATGGTTTTTAATGATTGTAAAGCGCCTTCCGTGCGATGAACAACCTGAGACCTGCAAACTCTAATTCAGGTTCTTTAAGACACTAACATTACTAATGTTATCTATTTTAAGAGCTCATATAATATTTATTTAAAAATACTATTTCACCAGAACTGTTACAAAACTTCATTTCTACTTTGCCTTTCAAGTAGTGAAATTAGGTTATTTTTCCAAGAACAATACATATTGTCAAATCCATTTTAGAGTGCCATATCAAGTTTGCTTATATTGATTGCTTATCTTTCTAAGTTTAATTGGTACAAGATCCTTTTAAATAGATTTAAAAAACTTCTACGTGAAGATGTTGTGCTGCTTTTAATCTAAAGTTGTAAAACTTTCACCTGTAGTCAAGGCTTAATACAGAGATT
This sequence comes from Podocnemis expansa, assembly GCA_007922195.1. Classification (NCBI taxonomy): domain Eukaryota; kingdom Metazoa; phylum Chordata; order Testudines; family Podocnemididae; genus Podocnemis; species Podocnemis expansa. Next base: position 55,284,547 of record ML681964.1, read on the forward strand.
ACCTGTAAAGTTGGTATCAATATAGCTCTACTTATTGTCAAAAGGGGACTTGTATACAGTGTTATTAGCTATTGTAGCTGGTTTATCAACAGCCTTGTCTACTCTTGTTTGCTGAACCACTTGTGGGCCTAATGCATTCAATGTACTGGAAAAATGCCATAGCTCAGCCAAAAAGTTTGTTCTCCTCCTGGCAAGCTGCCAGAAGTCCTCTAATTATGTGCTTAATGTTTCCTCTTGAAAGAAGTTATATTTCCACCTCTTGGCTGCATCAGAATTGGAAGACTAGTTTAGATATTAAGCCACACTGCCTTTCACATTGGCTACATTACAAAACAAGTAATATATACACTGTTTTGGTCACAAACCATTGTGTTGCATTCTTTTACAGTGTACAGTTTCGTACCACCCCAATGGACAGTACAGGTGTCCCACATATCCTTGAACACACTGTGCTTTGTGGGTCTCAGAAGTATCCATGCAGAGATCCTTTCTTTAAAATGTTAAACAGATCACTGTCCACGTTCATGAATGCATTCACAGGTGAGTACAAAATAACTAATACTTTATGGTGATGAAGCTTTGCATCCTAAATTCTATGGGGTGTTTATTTGTTTTGCTATAACTGTCCATTTTAAAAATATTGTTGAATCTCTAATTACATTGACTGGGAGGTCTTGCAAAATGTTCAGTGGTGTAAATTAGAAGGCAGTGCTCATTTACAAAATGCATTTTCTTTGTTTGACAAGTATAGATTAATTTTTACTATTTGGTGCTTCATAGTATATAAGTAAATGTTCTGAAGACTGGTTGGAAAAATGTCATCTTAGTGATGAGTGCCTTTGCTACAGAATTAGGTTTTTGCTGAGGAATGGGGAGATTCTACAACAGTTATTGTGTGTGTATGCCAATTAGTGAGATTCTGCTCTGTTCAGTCAAACTTAAAAATAGGAAGTGAAATGCACTACAAACTTCCTAAAACACATTAATCTTTGACTTTGTTTGCATACAGCCAGTGATTATACACTCTACCCATTTTCAACACAAAATCCAAAGGATTTTCAGAATCTCCTGTCCGTGTATTTGGATGCTGCTTTTTTCCCATGTATACGACAATTAGATTTCTGGTAAGATTTAAACAGTTGATGTGTATAAAGATTAAAAATCAAAGACTTGCTTATAATTCTAAAATGTTTGCAGGCAAGAAGGTTGGAGGCTAGAGCATGAGAATCCAACAGATCCACAGACACCACTAGTCTTCAAAGGAGTTGTTTTTAATGAAATGAAGGGGGTGTATGTAAGTTCCAGCTTTTATTAATCAGCCTTATTTTTAAAGGTGCATCATGAATATTTAAAATAGTTGAAATAGCAAATTCACCATTTGATAGTTTTTATTGTTTGTATAGATCCATCCTCCCCAATATTAACCTCCCACACTTAAAAGTAATACTGAAGATAGAATAAATTTTATTCTTAAAGAATAGTCTTATGAAAAGCTTACTATTTATATAAGTGTAGTACTTTAAGTAACAGAACTTGCTGTTTTCCTCTCTTTGAAGTAAAGGCTGAAATTACAGTGTTGCAGGAATAGGCTCTATGATCTGATTTGACAATGATTAATGTGTTAACAAAAATTGTATTAGTCAGTGGATGTGGAAGACTACATTCTCGTATAAGAATTACTTTTATGAGTAAGGGCTGTAAGGTCAGGTGTTGCTGTTAATGTTTTTAATCTTAACACTTTTTTTTCTAATGGCTTATAAAATTTATTTTTTTCCTTTCAGACAGACAGTGAGAAGGTATTCTCACAACACCTACAGAATAAACTCCTTCCTGACCACACTTATGCTGTAATATCTGGTGGAGACCCATTGAGTATTCCTGACCTTACATGGGAACAGCTTAAACAGTTCCATGCCACTCATTATCACCCAAGCAATGCTAGGTACTTAGAGTTGTTGTTAACTTTTTAGGTGATACATACTGAGTTAGTGCATGCACTCCCCCCTGCTCCCTCCACCCCTGGAGTTTTTCACAATAATGCAGGCTTTTACTTTATATTAGTGTTCCCTTACTAAAGTTCAGGGCAAAATTGTGTAGCCCTGAGAATGAATAAAAGTGTGTGTGTGTGTGAGAGAGAGAGAGAGAGAGAGAGAGAGAGAGAGTGTGTGTTGTCATTCATGCAAATTTAATCTATGTTGGATGTCACGGAAAGGTGTTCTAATCCGATGGCCCTTCAGTCGCCTGTGTTTCATTAGGTAATGGTATTAAAGTCTTACTAATGGATGTTCATGTTGCTCAGCCATTAAGTCTGTTGGTATATTTGGCAAGGCTTACATGGAAGCTAATGATTGACTTGATGTGGAGACTTACAGGCAAGGCCATTTGCAGAAATCTGACTTTGGGATTCCTTGTTTGCTTTGGGGGTAATGTTCTGTGCCCCCTATCCTAGGATGAGCCTGCTCTACTCCCTGCCACAGAAAGAGCACTTTGCTGTTTTCTCCTGCCCCAGCTTCATCCCCCGGAGAAGCAGCTCACTCTTAACTTCCTCCCTCCCCCACTTCAGGGCCCTAGACAAAGCAGGTCACTCCCACACCATGGTCGTAGGGCCAGAGGAGTTTTTTGTCCCTGACAATTATTGGGTGGGCCTGTGTCTCTGCTTAAAGATGATTTTCCTTAGATAGAAATGAGGCATATTATTGAGAACTTGTATTGCTGCTGCCTTTTTCTAAACCAGTTCTGTGGACAGTTTAGGTAGAGGATTATCAGTTCAGCATCTTCCTTGTGAAATTAATGAAGGTATTGCCACCCTGATCTCAGTCCACATCCTGCTGTTTTTGTTCCTCTCATCTTGTTTTTTCTAGTGTCTAAGGTTAGGGCTAGATTGTTAAATACACTCTGCAAGGGCAGCTCCTAGTGCCTTCATTGAGCCCCAGTGCGTATGTCCAGACACCTTGTTTAAATTGAAATAACACTGGTTATTTCAATTTAAAAAATGGTAGGTCCACATAACTTTCCCTTATTTCGAAATGAGGAGCTCCCTCATTTCGATATAAGGAAGGTCATATCACTGTAATAAAACCTAGTATTATATTGATATGACAGTTAAATCAAAATTTCAAAATGTTTCAAAATAACATTGCGGACATGTTATTTCGATTAACTTAAATGGATTTAACACTTTTTGCCCTTCTCCTTCCCAGATGCTTTCCTTTTTCTATATATTGGGTGGGGGCATGGCCCTTGTAGGGGGCCAAGTTGCCACACCTCCCATGGTGCCTCTCTCCTAAATTGAAATAGCAAGTCCTGTCCATGGACATGCTGTTTTGATTTGAGTTTCTAATGGGGAGCTGTTAAATTGTTTTAACTTAAATAAATTTTAACAGTTTTTGTATCAATTTTATTAAATCAATATAAGTTAAATTGATTTAAGTGTGTAAGTGTGGACATAGCCAGTAAGTCAGTGATGTTCCTTGCAACTGTTGCAACTATCAGGGTCTGTCTCAGTGGACCCAGTTGTAAAATCAGACCAAAATGTGTGACTTCGAGGTAAGGATTGTGTGATCTTATCCGTATTGCAAGAAGCTAAATAACCTTCCTTCTCCTCTAGAAAAATATTGTTTTACGTATTTGGCTGCTGCAATTGGGTTGTTTGGACACACTTTTTTCTTGCAAGAGTAATGTAAGATTATCCTACAAAATAGCCTTTGTTTTTTTGTGTCCTTGACTTCAGTATATGTAACAGTGACTGGAAAATGGCATAGGATCTTCAATCAGAAAATGTTTGGAGCTGGTGTGTTAGTTTTATTTCCTCAGTCGAATTTATGTTGGTGGTTTTGATAAATTTATGGACCATAATCACATTCATTTCTCTGTATAACTCACTGAAAGATGTATGAGATTCAGAATGTAGTGGACTTCGTTGCTAAAGTAGTATGTGCACAGACTAAAAATTAAATTGTAATCCTGTATTTAAAATGCAGGTTCTTCACTTATGGTAACTTTCCATTAGAGCAGCATTTGAAACAAATTCATGAAGAAGCACTGAGTAAATTTCATAGAATTGAACCAAATACTGCCATCCCAAAACAGCAACGGTGGGATAAGCCTGTAAGTAAAAGATAAATATAAAACCAAACTTTGTATTACAATACTTCAAACGCTGAGTATGGTCAGCAGTGCTATTCAGCATATTGGGGGGGGGGTGCTTTGTGTTTTTAAAAAAAGAAAAAAGTGAACAGCATTTTCTTTGATTATAAAAATGGTAACAGTGTTTGGGCCTGAAGAAAAAATTTAAATGGTTGACTACTGGGCTCTGTATCCTGTTATCTTAAGGTTCTCTGTTTCCTAAGTATTTTGAGGAATACCACGGTGTATTGACTTATTAGAGAATTATCCATCTAGCAATTGGCACAGTGTTGGGAGTCAGGAGATAATCTTTATTCCTTGCTCTGCCAGATGATGTGATCATGAAGTTACAAATTAACTCATTAACATTTGTAAAATACATTAGAATCATTAGAAAGAAGATGCTATAGAAACAAATGAAAATTTATTAACTTACATTCAAGTTCAATATTTTAAATCATTTTAGTGCCTCTAGTTACTTATTTATTGTACTTGACAGAGAGAGTATCATGTGAAATGTGGCTCAAATTCATTTGCTGCAGACCCTACAAAGCAGACAACTGTCAGTGTCAGCTTCCTGTTGGCAGAGTAAGTGTATTGAAAATGAAATTACGACATAAGAATCTTGTCTGTTCTCTCAAATCAGGATTTTACTGAGGGCTGTATTTCACTATTTGTAGAATTAACTACAGTAATTCTCATCCCATTCATGATTGTGTGACCTTTCCCTTTCTCCCTCTTCTGATTATATAACATGCCTTTGACAATTGTATCTATTTATTTAGAATATTTAATATTGAGACAGCAATGAGGGTTTTTTAGCTGTCTATCACTTTCGCAGATGGAAATTAGAAGCTAGTTCCATGTAGGCTGTGGGTCAGTGTTAGGAACCAATAGTTCACAGTATTATAATTGGTTGCACCTGTGCAAACTTATTGACTAATGGAATTACCTTTATGTACCTCAGGGCCTAATTTAACTTGTACAGCCTTTATATGGGCAATGACATAGCAGGTGGAAAGAGCTCAGTTTGGTCTAGGAATCCAAGCTGCGGAATTGGAAATTAGTTCAAAACAAGCAAAAAACCCACCCCCCTCCTCCTGGCCCCTAAAGAAAACAAATACGTACTGCTAGCAGTTATTAACAATATGTTAAATGTAATATACAGTGTATTTTTAAAGCACACAGTGCTGTAACAGTGAAACTTGCGTTTTTTTCTTAAGCATTACAGATATCTTTGAAACTTTTACGCTTAACCTGTTGTCTTCTCTGTTGGTTGGTGGACCTACTTCTCCTTTCTACAAAGCCTTACTTGAGGCCAATCTTGGTACAGATTTTTCTCCTGATATTGGGTATGTGTCATAAGTTAATGACATTATTGTTTAGTGACTATATCTTCAGTAACATTAGTACTGCTCTTATTGTAAAATTACTTCCTTGTTCGAAAAATAAACCAAAGGCTTGGTGAAGGAAAAATTAGCTCTTGTAGTTTTTCCATGCTCTTCTTACCTAAATACCTTTTGGTGTATTTTTCCTTTTTCCATAGAGGAACAGTGAAATATTTTCAAATGTAAAGATCTTGCGAGATACCCAAATACTGATTGTCGTTAAAATTAGCTTCCTGACTGAAACTGGTGTAATAGAGATCAAAATAAGGCTAATCTTTCAAAATCCATGTTGCTGTTTTGTTGTTACGGATTACTTGGTGCACACTGTTTAAACAGTTCTTTTCTGCTCAATATCTAGTTGGCAACCAGTAACAAGTGGAGTGCCCCAGGGGTTGGTCCTTGGGCCAGTTCTGTTCTACATCTTCATTAAAGATCTGGATGATGGGATAGATTTGCATACTCAGTAAATTCATGGATGACACCAGGCTGGGGGGAATGGTAAACACACTGGAGGGCAGGCATAGGATTCAGGGAGACTTAGACAAATTGGAGCATTGGGCCAAACAAAAATCTCATGAGATTCAACAAGGACAAGTGCAAAGTCCTGCACGTAGGATGGTATACTGGGCTTCATCAGTAGGAGCATTGCCAGTGGATCGGGGATGTGATTATTCCCTACTCTTTGGTGCTGGTGAGGCCACATCTGGAGTACTGTGTGCAGTTGTGGGCTCTGCACTACAGAAGGGATGTTGACAAATGAGAGAATCCAGCAGAGGGTAATGACAATGGTTAGGGGGTTGGGGCACATGACCTAGGAGGAGAGACTGAAGGAACTAGGTTTGTTTAATCTGCAGGAGAGAAGACTGAGGGGGGATTTGGTAGCAACCTTCAACTACTTGATGGGGTGCTCCAAAGAAGAAGGAGCTAAACTATTCTCAGTGATGCCAGAGGACAGAAGGAGGACCAGTAAGTTGCAGCTGAGGTGGCTGAGGTTGAATATTAGGAAAAACTTTCACACTAGGAGGGTGAAGAAGCATTGGAGTGGTGGAATGTCCATCTTTGGAAACATTTAAGGCCTACTTAGACAAAACCCTGGCTGGGATGATGTAGTGGAAGTGGTCCTGCTTTTAGCAGGGGATTGGACTAGATGATCTCATGAGATTCCTTCCAACCCTATGATCTTACGATTCTGTGAACTATGTATGTATCTCTATACACTGTGGGTCAAGGGGACTGAAACCCTTTGGCAGTCTCTCACATGTCAAAGTTCATATTTCAACATCCAAAACAACTATATATTGATATCTTAACTTTAGGATTACTTTAGAACCATTAGTAAATCTTTAGTACATTTTTATTTACTTATGGTGCTTTGCTTTTTTTTTTTTTTTTGAGCAGTTTGATGACTTAGTATACGGTGAAGACTGTCACAAACACATCTTTGTTGGTGTAATGAAATGCCATCAGATTTTCATTTGTTATCCAAGTTATTTGCATTTTTCAAAAGTTCCATGTAGACCTAGAAAACTGGATAGATGCAGTTTTGTAATATATCGAACAAAGAAATGGGCTTTTTAGATGAGTAGTTTCCCATGTACATAACTGCTGATAGATTATTTCCTAAGTATGTGATGTTTAAATAATTATACTCTATTCCAACTGTGCCTGCTAGGTTAACTGGAAGCCTCTTGTCAAAAAACTGACCAGGAGATTTTGTGGGAGAAAACTCCACTTTCTTAGACTTTAAAAGTGTCACAGGACTCTTTGTTTTGCTGACTAACATGGTAGACTAGCATGGCTATCTCTTTGAAACTTGGCAAGAAACTGGTGACTTTCAGCATTAGTTAATACGTATTTGTCTGGGTAACATTAAGCAGCAGCATAGTCTATAGAATGAGCCGAACATAGAGTTTCTGTGCTGCTGAGTTCTGAATCACCTAATGGCCCTTGACAAGTCATTCATGACCAGAGAGAGAGAGGAAAAAATAAATAGCCTCTAATTTGGTTGGCTCAGTTTTGGCATGCTGAATTTTAAGTTCAGGGGATTTAATTTTCAGCAGTGCCAGATCCCAACAGCTCCCTTTCCGTTGTCTGCTGACAGGAGCTGAAGGATGTTGAGGACTTCTGAAAATGGAATTTTAGTTTTCCAGAGGTGTACCCTAGAGTTAGTCATGGGAGACGGGGCAGGACAGGACCACAGTCACTTCTGTTCCAAAAACAAGACAGACTAACACGGCTACCCCTCTGGAAATGGTCACTCCTGTTCAGGTTTCCCTAAGTTCTGTTGAATCATTGACATAGAAAGATGAAACCCCCAAAATATCTTTTTTGTGGTCTCTTAAAAAAAAAAGGGGGGGGGGACCCACCTGCCATATAAAGATTAAATGATAGCAGCATTCTACACATTGTCCTAACTAGAGCATACATGTTGATTTAAAAAATGAGTTTTCATTGTAGCATCCACCACTTAAATAAAATAATATAAATACAGAACAATCCTCTGTAATTGGAAACACTAGTACAGATTAGTTCCAAATTTTTTCAATTCTTTTTTAGTTTTGGTACTGTCATTATACTTCATTCTTTGGTTTGAGCTGACCCTTCTTAGCAGTGTAATATTCCTACTGAAATTGAAAAATAGCTGAAGAATTTGACATTTTGATGTCTAATTTTTTTTCTTTTCTGTCTTAATGTAAATCTTGTGAATGCCAACTTTTTTGCATTAATTTGCTAGTTTATTTTTTTTTCTGTCTGTGTAAACTGCAGAGACTTTTGTTATTTATCACTGAAATAAATGTTTTTAATTCTAGGTTTAATGGCTGCACGAGAGAGGCCTACTTCAGCGTAGGCCTGCAGGGAATTGCTGAGAGAGACATTGAAACTGTCAAACAAATTATTGATAGAACAGTAGACGAAGTTATTGAGTGAGTAATAGTAAATTCTTGAAGTAGTCTTTTGGCACAAGCTATTTCTAAAAGTGTATTTTTAAAAATGGCTACATTTTTTCAATGCATGGAAACTATGCTAAAGTAGCAATTTATTGTGGTTCAGAGCTCTTAAGAACTAATCTCATTTCTCACCATTCTGTCTCCTTCACAACTTCCTTAAATGTTTACTGTACATATAGTGTGGCTGTCTCCATTAATATTCAGGAGCTGCTGTTAGTTCTGCTTCTTTATATTGCATAATAAATTATAATTTCATATCTGTTTTATTAGGTATGGTAAATATTGACTACCAATGCTCTTATCAATGTTATCATTCATTTTCATGCCTTTATTGATGATGATTTTTGTGTGTGTGGGTGAATTTTTTTTCACTTTTCACAAAGGAAAGGGTTTCAGGAAGAGAGGATTGAAGCTCTACTTCACAAAATTGAAATCCAGATGAAGCATCAGTCTACAAGTTTTGGGCTTGCCTTGACATCAGTAAGTGGTCTTTTTTTTTCCTGAGTAAAGGCGTGTTTTGTTTTGTTTTTTTTCTCCCCTCAGTATCTTAGAATGTTGGGTCTGATTTTGAAAGGCCTTTTCTTTGCAGAACTTTCACTGAAATATCTTTCTTTTGCCTCTCCTTCCTTCCCTCAGTGTCCACAGTAATTTAATGTCATTAGACTTTGCATTGTCTAATTTAGAGCACAGTTTTCTGGTTAGCTTCACTGGGATTGCTTGTTTGAAGTATTTTAAAGAATTTCTCCTGGGCCTGTAAGGACGCCTACATTTGTAAGATGTCTTGCGCTTCCTGGTGCTATATAAATGACCAATTGTTTGGTCCTCTGTGCTAAGCTTTGCCGTTGTATTTAAAGATCATTCTTTAAACATGAAAATTTGCACTGGTTTAAATGTTTGTCTGAAGCATCCATATAGAAGCAGCTGTAGAGATGAGCCCCCTAGAAAATGAGGGAGGCTGTGAGAGAGCCTGAGAAACCTACTAAGCTTTGTAAAGTGAAGGAGTTCTGTAGCTTTAGGATCTGCAGGAATAGTGGAATATTTCACTTTTTCCCTTGTCTCCATCTCTACAGTCTCCTATTTTGGTACACCCTGTGTTCCACTTGTCCACTGTCCCTCACTCTGTTGTCACCTTTCCTGTTCTTTTCCAAATATACCTTTCCCCATTTTGCTTGGACTCTCTCCCATTTGCTACTGTGTTACACAGGTTCCATACTTTCTCCAGCCTGCAGATCCTGCCTGTGGACCTCCTGATATCCAAAGAAAGTGAGCATTTTTAGGAGGTCTTCAAGAGCACAGTAGTGGAGTTACCAGATTTGAGGAAGGGACTCTAGTGCGCCAAAAAAAAAAGTGACCAACCTTTTATGAAATAGAAGAATCAAATCAAACTCAATTTTAAACATTTTGCTGTTCTTTTGACATTAGGATCTGAAAAAGAGCTTTATAAATTCCTTACTATGGTGAACACCAGTGTTTTTAAAATGTCTTCAGCTTGTCTGCTTAAATTCTGATTAAAATATCTTTTAATTGGTAAAATTTGCAAACAATTCAAAGTTTGAGGATTATCTCTGCAAGAAAATACTCTAGAAATGTACTTTATTTAAAAGAAAAAAAAAACTGCTTACATTTCCAGCAATGATTTCCCATATTTCCATTAATAATAAAAATGAAATCATCTTTTCAATTTCAGTTTTGCTGATATAGTTTAAAGACCCTTGAATTTAGCTAGGCAAGTTCAGTAACTGAGTTCTGTCTCTTCCTTTTTTTTAATTTCTTGTGACAACAGTGATGCAAAAGTTAGGTTTGTTGATCTTTAAATACCTTAATTTTTGAGTGCAGTCATATAGAACTTAATTTTTTTCAACAGCATTTGTAGAGACATTGAAACTGTCAAACAACTTGTAGCTAAACCAGTCAAAGTTAATGAGTGAGTACACTTCCAAATACTTCCACGTTCTGTAATGCTTCTGAATATTGAAGCATTCTTTCTGTACAGCTAGATACTGATCCAAAGTTTGTAGAAAAAATTCTCTCTGCCTGAGACCTAACCTACACATTTTTCAACTCGTATTCTCTTTGCTTGAAGATTTTGGTGGGGAGCCAGCAGTGCTCTGATAATGGCAGTCCAGTTACATCTTGAACTACAGCATGATTACCATCACTCCACAACAGTTACTGTGAGCATATGGGAAAGAATAATGCTCTTTGAAACAGAAAGTTCCAACAGTATTCTTAAATATTTTTTAGAGTGTTGACATGATACATGCTTACAATGCCTTCTAGTATTTTTTAAGAAAATGAGAATGAGGAAGGGTAGAAAACATAATTTTCGTAAAGGAAGTCTGTGAACAGCTTTCCTGCATTTATTTTACATTAGCTTTGTAGAGCACTTCATCTTAAGTGTTTTTTCATATGTCTCTTCTGCTGAAAAGAAACTGTCAGTCTCTCCAGTTCTGATTCTTTTGTAGTACGTTTACCACTGAAAGTTGACAGTTTCACAAATGTTAAAATTAATAACTCCTCCTACACAATTCCTAACAATAAAACTGAAAAGACTCAAAAGATTTCTGCTTATAAGATTTTTATCTACTTTGACAATGGTCCCATTTAAACACATAACTAAGTTGTGTAAAAACATAGCTCGCTCTCTCTGGGCTGTAAAGCTCATACAGATGTGTAACTGACAGTAGAACCTAATATCTCTTAGCAGTTCTGGTTCAGTTTTACTTTTTCCATACTGTTCCTCCCAGTTGCACTGAATTTGAATTCTAAAAGTAAGAGGATGGGGGAGGTCTAGACTAGCAGGGGAGGAATGTGACAATAGATTTCTTAAGGTGAAAACTTGGAAAATTGGGAGCCTATTTTGGGCAGGCGGGAGGACACGCTAATAAAATCTTTCAACAGATAGTACTGTCAATTTTTTCTTGTGTACATATATAATGGCAGTATTTCTGAAGTGTTGCTTGTTGCTCGTCTGCTAAAATACATATAAACAAGGCTGGTGATGTGTGTCTTCTGGAATATGTGTTTCAATCCATGAAATACTTGTAAATCCAGTAGTCATGTTTATCTTATTTCTTGTCAATTAAGTACATAGCCTCCTGCTGGAATCATGAAGGAGACCCTGTGGAACTTCTGAAGATTGCAGACAGCGTGTGTCATTTCAGGCAATGCCTCAAGGAAAACCCAACATTTCTTCAAGAAAAAGTTAAAAAGTATTTTAAGGTAAGGAAATAAAAGAAAAAACTTTCAATATTAATTTCTAAATCACACAGTTTGAGCCTGTGATAATGGTACTACCTAGTTCCAACCTCTTGATTTTTTTTCGTAACTATAGAACCCATTGTTGTAGACAGCTTAAAAAGTCAGCATTTACAGATGGAGCCCACTCATCATGTACACCTTAAAATTAAGACCTTTAAAAATATGGCTACAGCCCTTTTTCTGCCAAATGTCCAGCAAAAGTGTGTATATTGGGCAGAATCCAATTGTGACATCCCCAGTGTACAGTATGGACTGTTGAATAGCTGTGTCCCCTCGATTCTTCACTCTGTGGTTCCCTTTACACTGCTCCACTGTGAGAGCAACCATTCCTGATCTGATCTCACATGGCCTCTGGCATGTGAATTACTCCTAGTTAAGTTATATGATTGCCTCTAGCCAGCCACTCCTAAATTGTATTGCAGAGTGACGCCAGCAGATTCCCAGTCCTAGGCTTGTCCCAAGAGCTGTCATGTCGTGTACTCCACAACTTTTTTTCTTTCTGTGCAGTGCAAGCTCATAAAAAGTTCATCATTGTATTGATAGAAAATTATGTGCACAAATCGTATTCCACATGAAGTTCCAGAAGCCTTTCAATACAAACACAGTGGTTTAGATAAAACAAGTTTAATAACTAAGGAGAGAGAGATTTTAAGTGTTTTACAAGTAATTTTGGTATAGAAAGCATAGTTGTGCTTTACCTTTGTAACCAGTTCCCCATTTTCAAGCATCTGAAGTGGGATTTTTCTCCCACGAGTACTCTCTTTTGATAAATAAATTTGTTAGTCTTTAAAAGTGCCACCAGACTCCTTTTTTGTTAGACTTGTATCTAATTTAACAAGCCAAGTAAAGTTGGGGTAAAAGGGTTTTTCTCACCATGTGCTTACAGCAGTCTGGAAGGATTTCCCCCAGTTCAGTGACATTTGTCTTTCAAACATGGTTGATGCCTTAGTTAGAGTTGAGTGTGATTTGAGTCCTCTTCCTGTTTTGAGAATCATCTCTGGCTGAGGTTCGGTCTATCTGTTTCCACAGACACTGCATTTCCAATAAGTAAGTTTCTTGGTCGTAGTCTTTTTACCTGCCAAAGAATGGCTGCTTACCCAGAAAATAGTCTGGTTGATTTTTGTTGATACCTGGTCTCCAAAGAACTGGTTTGGGTTGCTTCTTCAGACTTAGCATGTCTGAGTAACATTATACAGCACAATCTTATAACTTTACATACAGTGTTTGCAAGACATATTTTACCAGGACAATAATGATCAGTAAACTGAGTTTTCAAATTATGTTGCATAAAACATATTGTACCAAATTTATTATAGTTTTGTAAAAGTAGTGGGTGTAGGGGTACAGTCTGTCATGCCAAGCAATATCAATTCCTGTTGCTAGCAATTCTAGTAATTATCAAAGGATTTTCTTCCCTTTAAAGGTTCTGTACTTGACAATATGGTGTCTCTTTCTTACAGAGCTTCTGTTTTAATTAGCTATAGAACTAAGTTAGGGTATTTAACCTCCATGTCTTCCTTTTTTATTTTCCAGTCCTTCCTTTTAGTTTTATCTCTTATGTGGTAGAGGACAACTTTAAACATCTGCAGCTTTTTTTAATCCATTGAGTAGGTTTGGAGCATTATATAAACTGTCAGTAAATCACAAATAAAACTCTGGCAATAACTTTTGGTGGCTGAGCCAAAAGATAGAAGAATAAGGGCAGGGGTTCTCATTTTGAATTGAACAAAATGTTAGTCTCATCTTTTCTAGTTTTACACTGTTTAAAAAAAAAAAAATGTTCCTGACGAAGTGGATTGGAGCTCACAAAAGCTTATGCCCGAAAAAATGTCATTAAGGTGCCACAGGACTCTCGTTGTTGTTTTTGCTGTGCACAGACTAACACAGCTAGAAATCAAAAAAATTTGTTTGTGTTGTTGGAAAAACTTCAAATTTTTTGGAATATTGTCAGTCATTACAATTAGGCAAATTCAGGGCCAATTCATGAAATGTTTTGTTTGCCTTGCATGCATTTTGCAGTGGGGTGAATAAATGTGTCTGAACCAAATCACCCATCTCTAACTGCAACCCAGCATCTAGATTAATGTCAGCTTCATCACCCTCCCTTTTCTTTTCAAATTACTTCTGTTCTTGAAAGATAGAATTATAGTAGATGACTGCAAACTGGATTTCATGAGAAAGTAGTTCCTATTGTAGTTAAGGGCAGCATGAGAGAAAGATGTGAGCTGAAAGTTGCTTTCCAGATGGCACTCATATTTTGTCAGTACTTTGGCTTTAATATTTTGACATTCAAAGCTAAGGAGCGCACTACAGAGTTTTTGACAATGTCCTTTATAGTGTGATTTTTGATGAGATGTTTAAGAGGGATCCCACTGACACCATCTCTCAAAATAGAGAGGAGGAGTGGTGGTGGTGGTGGTGATGAGACATTCGTATCTCTGAAGGTATTTGTTTGTTGTTGGCGTAAAGTGAAGGAAGTTCCAAAGGGGCAGCTGTTAGTCTAGTTCTGCAAAAGGAACAAGGAGTCTTGTGGCACTTTTAAAGATTAATAAATTTATTTATTGCAGGAGCTATTGTGGGAGAGGATCCATCCTCATCAAGCATCTGACATAGTAGGATTCCCTCCCATGAAAGCTCATGCAATAAATAATAAATTTTTGTTAGTCTTTAAAAGTGCCACCAGACTGCATATTTGTTTTTAGAGGTGAGTGAAAAGTCTCACTCTATACTGTACATTTGACAACACTTTTTGCCTAATATTAAGTTTCACTGTTTGCCTTTAATAGTCAGTGATTTTTCCTTGTTCAGGTGGGCCATTCACCCAACGGGGGGGAGAAGCTCCTAAAATAGTAAAGTATGATTATAATGCCATGAGTATTGGTAGTTGGTCTCAGAAACAAGTGCACCTTTTAGCTTTTTAGACTCACATTTTAAATGAATAGTTTCATAGACTCAGACTCAAAGGTCAGAAGGGACCAATGTGATCATCTAGTCTGACCTTCCATCCACTCCTGTAATAAAGCTCTAACTAGTTAGTAAAATTCTTAAATCATGGTTTAAAGACTGTAAGTTGCAGAGAATCCACCAGCAAGTGGGCTGTGCCCCATGCTACAGAGGAAGGTGAAAAACCTCCAGAGCCTTTGTCAATCTGTCGTATGGGGAACATTCCTTCTTGATGCCAAATGAGAGGATCAGTTAAACCTAGAGGATGAGTCACTAGCCAGACACCCAAGAAGGATTTCTTTGTAATAAGGAAGAACCTTCCCTGTTTAACATCCCATCTCAAACCACTGGCATATCTATCACTAATAGTCAAACCGTTAATTGCCAAACTAGGCTGTCACATCATACTATCCCCTCCTGTTTTTCCCCCGCAGAGCCTCTTGGAAGGCTATTCCTGAACTTCATTCATCTGATGGTTAGAAATGGACATCTAATTTCACATCTAAACTTCTTGATGGACTAATCTTTGTTTTTTATGTTCATAGTATCCTTTTAATAACCACCACCACCTCCCCTCCCAACTGGAAACAACTTCAGTTGTGTGATTAAAATTCACAGTAAATATATCAGCTCTCTGTTTCAGGGTATAAAACAAAGTATTTTATAGCAGTTATGGAATTTTCATATTGCAATGGGGATCCCTGGGCAGGAGAACTAGTGTTACGCACTGCACCTCTCAGGTAAACTTTCAAGTGGCTGGGTAATATGCATTGTGCCTCTTTGTGGATTAGAGCTTGGCTTCACATGGGCTTTCTGAGCACTTCCCTTTAGGCAGTTGCTGACAGGTACCTGAGGAAAGGGTCTACTTGGGCAACCTGTCCTAACACATTAGTCAAGTAGGATGTGTCCTTGTTTGTGTGAGAAAGTTACGTTTGTATCATTTATACTGATTTGATTAGAACAGTGACCTGTGAGTCCTTGAGGGATTCTGGCTACTCAAATGACTCTCAGAAGCCATGTGTGCTCACTTTTTGTTTCTGTGAGTGTCTTTTTCTACTTTTTTGTGTAGTAATGCATCAAAGAGTAGGATTTTGCCTGAAAGATACAATGAGCCTTTAAGTAGCTTGAGCACAATACTTCAGGTGGTATAGAAGCAAAATAATATGCATGCTTCATATATCTGCTCGGTGATGGCAGTAATTTAGGGATCAGAAAACAAAAGAGAGGAAGAAGCCATTCTTAAACTTAATATTTTATTCTTGGGATGTATTTGTACAGGATAATCCACATAGACTGACTTTATCGATGAGCCCAGATGAAAGTTACTATGAAAAACAAGCAAAATTGGAAGCAGAAAAACTGAAACAAAAAGTTAATGCTCTTTCTGGAGAAGAGAAGAAGCAAACATATGAAAAAGGTTAGCATTTTCTAGTGCTTTTTTAGTTCTGGTATTGGTTTTAGAAAAGACAATCAGCTATTTTATGGAATATTTTAAAATCTTTGAGAGAGAAAGAGAGAGATATTAGACACAACAGCAGTCCATCAACATTTACTTATTTATTTTTTAGAAGAATAATCTGTGCTGTTGCATTTGCTTGTAAAACACAAATGGACAGTTAAAGAGATGACCAGTGTATTTAAAAAAAAATGAAGAAAATGATGAAAGCTTTGGAGGACGGGGGAAGGCAATGTTCTTTTTAATATTAACTTGCTAATACCTAGGAATAGTGTAGAAAACTTGCTTTGAGAGCAGCAGACCTATCAGTAGTTCCATCCACTGTTCTGTGGGAAGCTTGTATGAGCAACTGAGAAAGTATAAATAACACTTCTGAAGTATGAGCTTTCTTCATTGTGTTTCCAGCCCTTTTTGCGTACAAGGCTAACCTTCAGAATGTGAACTGATACAATGATGTCTTTTAGACTGCAGACTAATTTCTCTAACATTGTAGCTTAAACTACTACAAGCAGCTACTAAGTGATGTTAACGAGATTTGGAATCTGCAGGCAACAAGTCAAACAAATAATCCTATCACTTACACTTTTGGTGGTTGGGAAAGCTATAAACAGCATGACTAGGGCAGGCTGTACAGTATTCATGGAAAAAAGGAGACAAAATCTAGAAGGAGAGAAGCTGAAATGCCCTTCAGAGAATCTTGCAGGTTATAGAGCCGGGGGGGAGAGCACCTTCAATTTTTTAGTAGTGAGGTTGGGTTGCCTGTGTTATAAGATAGATTTCAGCTTTTCTTTAAAGCAACTATTAGCTAGAGCAGATACAAAAGGCATTGGGTGAGACTTTCAATACAGACATAACAGACACACAGCAAGATCCAGAGAGAGCACTCTGGTGAGAATTCCAAGTGGATATCGAGCTGCTCACTTGAAAGCTGTGTGCTGCCTGGTGTCTGGTAATATTTTTGAGCTCTGGATCACAAAAGGAGGAGAAAAAAAACACTTCATTCCTTTAGTATGCTGGTAGATTATGTATAATTCCCTTTAATGTGCATTTTAATAAAATAGGGTATCTATATTGTAATTTGAGGGAGCTGGGGGGAATTGGAAATATCAAACGCTACTCTGCCACAGAATATTTTTTCCTTTGGTTACATATTTTCACTAGGTTTTGATACAGTTTTTAATGGAAACCTTTAAGCATTAAGATTAATATTCCCCTTTCTTTATTAGGTTTGGAATTAATTTCTCTTCAAAGCAAACCTCAGGATACCTCCTGTCTCCCGGCTCTAAAAGTCTCTGACATTGAGCCCACAATCCCATTCACTGAACTGGAGATTGCATTTGCAGGTTAGTGTAAATTTTTTTTTGTCAAATGACAGAACAGTTTAATTTGCTGGCATTTTACTTTGAGAAGTAGAGTAAACAGAAAATGAAAAGACTTCATATACTCAGCAGTATATTAATTCTGACTTGAGGCTTTTATTCAATACCACCAAGTCCCAAGTTGCTCTGAGGTGATTGCAACACTTGAAATATAATAAATAGTATAACTCTTCCCATTTGGTCCTGGGGCTGTGCTGTAAATTGCCACAGAACAAGTAATTGTAGCTTACTTGAATTAATTGTAGAATTATAGCAAAATCCTGAAAGTTGTATTGGATTGCACAAAACTTTCAGTGGGAGCCTTTCTGGAAAACAGCATCCTTTGATAGTAGGTGTCAAAATGGACTTTAAGTGTGTGTGTCATTCCTAAACTGCTTGGTTCTGTTGCTTCTGTCATATGTTAGCATAGGCCATAGAACAGAATTTGCTGCTTCTAGTGTCTAAAAGTGGTAGGAAACATTTATCTATCCGACTGGAATCACTACATTGACTAAATGAAAAACAAACAGGTGGATGCTGAATAGCTGCTATTTTGTTGCCACTCTCTGTTAAGTGAACATTATCTATCAGTTTCAGGTTGTTACAGGGAATATAGCAGGGGTGGCCAAACTTATGGAACTCAAGAGCCACACAAGTTGATTATTAAACCTTTGAGAGCTGCATGAGGCATATAGCCATATTTTACCTACTCCAAAATTACTAACTTTAAGTTCATTCTAGCTTTAATTTTATTGTAAAAAGAGGGCAAATATTGATCCTACTAATGTCAGATTCTAATAATTAATTAATTAATTAAGATTACCATGAAAATTAGGCCTACCTATACAGTAAAAACTTAGCTTCCCCTGCTGTCCTAACCATGCCACTGCTTCTCCCCATCCTCTCAGCACTGTCCCCGACCATGCTGCCACCTCCCCACTGTCTCTGACCATGCCATGCTTCTCCACACCATCCCCCAGTCCTTGACCATGCCTCTACTTCCCCACCATCTCTGACCATGCTGTGCTTCTCTGTACCACCTCGACCATGCCGTGCTTCTCCCTGCCATGCTCTTCTGCAAGCTGTACTTTTTCCTTGAAGAGCTTCATGCGACTTGCAAGCCACAGTTTGGCCACACCTGGAATAAAGTATGTAAAATTACATTGGCCTTCCACTAAATATCACTATTAGGCAGAGTTCCAAAAAGTGCCTGTGAGAAAAGGAAAGGTATTTCTTTCAAAATTTGAAAATCGTGGTTAAGACTGATGGATAATTTAGTCAATGTAAATTTTAGTGGTAACACATTTCTATCAGTAGAAAGCGGTTTTGTGAGAAGAACAACATAATTAATTGTGATGAACTAGAAGACCTCTGCCTCTAAGAAAATGTTGAAGGAGCAAATTCTGACACCACAGGAGCATGTGAGAACAGCTGACTATTAAAGACAATGGGATAATTAATACAAAAATTGAGTTATTTCAGGTAGAGTTCCAAAACGTTTGGGTTTGTCTCAGTTATAATGTTCTCTGAACTTTGATAGATATTGTCTTATGCAGGCATAAGGTATATAGTGTTCTGTGTGTGGCACACTTCTCTGGGTACAATCTCTGTATCATGACTCTCATGATTTTTCTTCTGTTACCTGCACTCAAATGGTCAAGTTTTTTGCCATGAATAAAGCTGCCACCTCAGTTTCTCTCTCACTGCAGCACTAGCAGTCACTCCAGTTTACTTAAGAGGGGTAATGGGAAGTAAAGCAAAGAAAATGGGCCTGAAAATAGCTTTTCATGACTAATTTTTTTGAAGGATTATTTCCTTCTTTTTCTCATTTGTCTTGTTCTCCTATATTCCTCTAAACAATAACCACCTTCCTTTCCCAGGGGTATCAGCAAGGCCTAGTCTCCACATCAACTACAATATTTTTGAATTTCCCACTGCTTTGTTTACCATGAAGGAATCTCAGCTATTCTTCCCTAAGTTGGAGATGGTGGACTGAAGGGAGAAAAGGGATAAAAGATTCCTTGAAGTGGTTTTTTTTTTTTTTTTTTTTTTTTTTAAACAGTTTGACTTTCAGTTGTTTGATGGCTCTTAGTCTTGTGTGCAGTGTTGTAGCTGTGTCAGCCTCAGGATTTTGGAGAAGGTGGGTGAGCTAATGTTTTTTATTGGACCAACTTGTACTTGGTGAGAGAGAGGTACTTTTGAGCCATTCAAACTCCCACAAGTCCTGCTCTGCCATCTCATAGGGGCATGAGGGTGTTCCTGGGCTCCTGAAGGCTATGCCAGTAGGACATATGTCCTGGTAGGTTCAATCAAGCTGGTAAGACTTCTGGTACGGGTGCGGGAGTAGATATGGTTTCTTTTGCTCGAGGCCTAGCTCAGCTAAGGCAGAGAGGCAAATGAGGCCATGAGGGGTCACACACCGAATGGTCCATCAAAAATTTCTTGTGAAAAATCTCAAGCTAAAGAATGTATACAGGTGCCAGGCTAATGTGATGCTCTCCCTGGATAAACACATGGCAGTCATGTCACAGGATAAGGCCAGAGCAATGGTTAAATTTTTTGTTGCTCCACATAATGTGAGAACTAGGTCATTGGGCTCAGTTATTGATGTTTACTTGGAGGAAATCCAGAAAATTAAGGCTGATATTATAGGGACATGTGAGATGAGGAGAATGAATGATCTTGTTGCTAAATGGTGAGATGGCAGTCAGGTGTTCCTTGGGAAAGCATAAGATAATTGGTCAAGAACTGAAGGAGTAGGATTTATTGTGAAGAACCAACTTCACCCACAAATTATGGGCTGTGAACTAACTTTGCCCAGAGTTGCTTCACTATTTTTTAAGTTTGATTGAAGGAGAACAACGGAAGTAATTCAGGCTTATGCGTCTACAAAGCACCCTAATCAGTTGCAAGAAGATGCCAATAATGAACTGGAAAGTTTTTATGAAGAGCTTGAGCTGGCATTGCAAGATAAGCTGACGTATACTTTGGCAACTTTAACATGAAAATCAGTCCCAGAGAAGCTGGCGAATTATATGCTGACGTATTTGGTATTGGTATAAGTAACGAGCCTAGATCGAGCCTGGTTGCCTTTGCATCAAGTCATAAGGTTACTCTAATTAACACAGTTTTCCAGAAACCAGAAGGACATCAGTAGACTTGGAGAAGCCCGGATGGGATCGTATGCAATCAGACTACATGCTAACCGACACAAGAAGACTTTTTACTGATGTATCAGTTATTGGCGAAAGAATTGTGGTGACGGGCTCCAATCACAGACTATTGAGGTCTACCGTTACATTCAGCAAGGTTCGCGAGCATTGTATAAGAGATGTGCAGGTTTCTTGAGGCAGGTATGTCTTTAACGAAAAGTAGTTTGCCAATATCCTGCCAAACTAACTTGAATTTTGACGGAAACAGGAATATTCTTGAAGGCTACATAATCTTTGTTAGCCTTATTAACGTGTCTGTAAAACTGGCTTCGGAAAAAACCACTGGCTGCCAAAGAACGTAGAATCAGTGATGAACAAGACGCTTGATGGCAAAAAGAGTTCAACTGAAAAGCAAAGGCAAGATTGGTGCAAACTTTAAGCAGTTGTGTCATGCTAGGTCTGAAAAGGCCAAGCCATCTTTGTAAAATACATGACCTAAGTCTAACCTTTGAAGACATATTATATGGAAATGCAATGTATGAGTAGGCTAGGGCTTTGATATGCATTTGTATCCGTAGTGGTTTCTTGATGATATTTACAGGTATCCTGTTAGAGACCTCTATCTGTTACCATTGTTCTATTGGAAGGGGTCAAGAGGGAGCATTAACATCTAAAGGGACCTTTGATGTACCAATGTAAACTGTCTGTTAATGGCGCTGATGCAGTTAATTACCCGGGGTGCCCAGGAGGTGCAGGTTTTCCTTCAAAGGACAATATGTATTGCTATGCTCCACTTAAGAAAGTACCCGGGAGTGATCATCAAAGCCCACATGAAGAATTGACCTGCAAATGCCCACATTGCTAGCTACAACTATAAAAGGACGTTGGGAACAGAATTCCTGGGTCTCGCATCTGTCCAAGCTTCTCAGGGAAAGTTTGGGCCTCAGGATTGAGATCCCGGCCAACACTGGCCTGGAAACCGCCCTGCTAATTCTCACGGGGGAGAATTAGAACAAACTCTACACTTGGATTATTTGGTCTCTATTCCTATAAACTGGATTACTAACAACTGAAGCTGTGAAACAAGGACTTATCTTCTTTGGACTCTAAATCATTTGTATGTATGTGATTCACTTTGACCCTATAACATCTCTCATTTTGTTTCTTTTCTTTATATATTAAACCTTTAGTTTGTAGTTACTAAAGGATTGGCTGGCAGCGTGTTATTTTGGGTAAGATTCAAACCTATATTGTTCTGTGTAACGTGGCTGACCTCTTGGGGTCAGAAGAACCTATTTCTTTAACAGACCTAGTGGCTGGACTGGGGACCAGTGACTGGAATGAAGTAAATGGAGCTGACTATACTATATGGTGGCTTCTTGGTATCCATTGTGGGGGATCAGAAGCATTGTTTGACTGGTTGGGGGAGTTTACCTCTAGGTAACCCGCCAGTGCTGGGAGAACCTGCTCTCCTTTTTGCAGCTTGCCCTGATCTTTGCATATTCAGGTGGTTATCCTAGGAGGACCGGGTCACACCACCGTCTGCCAGAGAACGTAGAATCAGTGATGAACAAGATGCTTGATGGCAAAAAGAGTTCAGCTGAAAAGCGAAGGCAAGATTGG
Organism: Podocnemis expansa; assembly: GCA_007922195.1. NCBI lineage: Eukaryota > Metazoa > Chordata > Testudines > Podocnemididae > Podocnemis > Podocnemis expansa. The sequence goes on from ML681964.1 coordinate 55,306,801, forward strand.
TGCAAACTTTAAGAAGTTGTGTATCAAAATTGCAAAATGATGAAGGAGGATTACAAAGAGTATTGCAGATTGAGACTGAAAGAAGCAGTAGAAAAGATAAGTTTGAAGCATATGGAAAGAGATATTCATCTGAAGCAGCTTATTCCTGTTGCATTTAAGGATGAACATGGGAGACGAACCACAGACTGCTACAAGATGAATGAAATCTGCAAAAACTTCGATAGTAATCTGTTTGAATCTCACATTACTGTTGACCTGAACTGTCTTTGATAGCTGTAATGTAACTCCTGATATTACTGTTTCTGACGTGTACTATGCAGTGGAGTGTTCCAAAAAAGGCAAATGTCCAGGAAAAGATGGCATTAAAACAGAACACTTAATGGCTGGAGGTTTGGTACTATATAAAGCCTTGGCTTTATGTTTCTCACGATATCTGCAATTACTGAGGACTCCAAGATCTTGGAAAGAATCAGACTATTCTGTTGATGAAATAAGGAGACCCAGAAGATCTTGCCAATTATTGTTCTGTTGCGCTCCTGTCCCAAGTCTGCAAGGTATTCCCATGTATAATTCTTGGTCGTATCCAGAAGGACGCTCGGGCTTCTCCACTGTTGATCACATTCATGCTATAAACCAGCTGATGGAGAAATTCAGGGGATATTCTGTTCCTCTGACATTTGTCGACTACAAAAAGGCATTTGATTCGGTCAAATTCAGCGCTATATTGAATGTGCTGAACAACTTTAGGCATCAATCAGCAGGACATCAGGTCACTCAGAGATGAGTGTTGGATGCAAAACAATGATCAAGCTTTTTGAAGAACCTTGTGAAGTGGAAATAGGTAGAGGAGTATGAAAACGTGATACTGTCGCCAAAGCTTTTTGCAGTTGTGCTGGAGAACGTATTCAAGCAACTCGACTGGCAGATGGCAAAAATTTAACTTATCTGTTGTTTGCTGCTGATTGTGTTCTGTTTGCCTATGATGTACAAGATTTGCAAAATAAAGTGTAGCAGCTGCAACAAGAATCCGTGAAAGCTGGCCTTGAAATAAACGTTGTTAAAACAAAATGGATGCAAAATAGCTACTTCGCTGACACTCGTACTTCTCAGTAGTAAAGAGCTGGAGCAGGTTGATAAATATGTATACCTTGGCCATGTTCTGGGCCAATCTGGTGCTACTAAGGAAGAGATTTTTGAGAAGATAAGCTGGATGGACTGTATTTAATTGAATGAAAGCTGTGCTGCTTGATGATTTGCCCGTGCAGTTGAAGGCTGAGCTTTTCAGCTGTGTGAGCCTTCTCTCTATGGTGTATGCGGCAGAATGCTGGGCCACCACCAAAGAGGAGGAAGAGAAGATGGCCGTAACTCAACGGGCAATGGAAAGAAGGATGTGTAGAATTTCCGTTAGAGACCACATAATAAACGAGGAACTGCACCAACAGGCGAAAGTGAAAGACGTCGTCGAATCCATCTGTGAAGCTAAAAACGATGGGCAGGACGTGTCATTTGCCTTTACGACAACAGATGTATATCTCAACTTACTCACTGGATTCCATATGACTGTAACCGCCTCTTGGTCGACCGCGGATGAGATGGGCAGATCCGATGGTAAAAGTTCTCAGACAGAAGTGGAAGCAGGTCACTCATGACAGTGATAAGTGGCTTGAGATCGAGCTGCGATTTATGGCGTTCTTCAAACTAGGACCTAGCAAATTGATGGCAGGTTGGATACAGGTGATACGAGTGAAACCTGAAGAACTGTATGGAGCTCAAAATGTTCTTTCTCCCTCAGCAGAAGTTGGTCCAATAAAAGATCTTATCTCACCCACTTTGTTTTCCTCTTACTCTAAAAATTAAATGTTTTTAATGACCTTTCTCAATCTGGTAATTTTGAAGGTGATTCCTGCTCAGTGGGTATGACTGTATATTGCCCTAGAAAACTCAAAATACAGTCCAGGATTCACTTCAGTACCTCAGTTAATACAGGAAGTGGCCTTCTATTATCTCTGTACTATCAAAAATAACTCTAATATAAAGCAAATGCTGTAACTTTGGTGTGTTCAGTGTGAGGGATGAAGACTGCAATATTTTTCTCTTTTATTCATAGCTGATGAAATTCCTGTCCAGTATTGTGCTCAGCCGACCAATGGGCTTGTGTACTTCAGAGCGGTTTCCAGCTTGAACACACTTCCAGAGGAGCTCAAACCATACGTGCCTCTCTTCTGCAATGTCATTACTAAGTAAGATAATTAGGATGTTTACATCTCTGAGGATGAAATGATGCATAACATTACATGGAAATAATATTGATAGTGAACACGTCCCAGAAACCTTCCTAACTTCCCATTTTTTCCCCAGGAATTTCAGGGCTGTTCAGTAGTACAACTAATTTTGGTCATGCGGTTGGTTCTGAGGCAGCTAGACAGCAAGCTTGTGTGACCTTTGTTTTATCAAATACATTTTGTACTTCTGTGTATTAAATGTTTTCCTTTTTCTGATAACAAATATTAGCTATTTGCTAACATTTAAAAAAAGATCTTTGAATTAAAAATCCCATTCATTTGGTAATGTTTGAGATCACTTCCAATTTGGATTGTTTCTGGTTTTTACTGTGTGACAGAGCTCAGCAGAAGTGAAACTTTATTTTATTTCATTTCATTTATTTATTTAAACAGGATGGGCTGTGGAAACCTTGGCTACAGAGAACAAGCCCAGCAAATAGAACTAAAAACAGGTGGGATGTCTGTCAGCCCCCATATCATTCCAGATGATTCTCACCTGGATGCGTATGAACAGGTAAATCATAACAAAATCTGTGCTGTTGTATTAACATTGACAGCAGTAAAGTTAAGGATGGAGGATTTCTCCATAAAGCAAATGCCTAACGTTGAGCACTTCACTGATTTCAAAACATGTCGGGCTGAAAACCTGGTGTAGAAGAGGGCTTTTTTTTGCCTTACAGAACTTTCACAATGACATTATTTTACTTATTCCAAAGGTAACATTTTATATGATGATTTATCTTCAGATTGTTTTTAAATAACAGCTCTGCCCACAATATCAAGTACTGCAAAAATTTCTAAGGAACAAAAGATGTTTTTCTTTCTCAGTTCTTCCATGACACAGGGTCATGGCATTACAATTTTAGGACTTCTGATATATGTATCAACTTGTTGGTATTAGATTTTTATCAGAAAGCATTAATTTCACTGTATGCACACTCCTGAAAATACAGTCCTATCAATGTTGATGGAAATGTATAGATAGGCCAAGTAAGGAAGAATGCTGCTTGAGAACATGAATCTTATTTTGATGTGGATGTTGCAAATTTGTTATAACTGTTGAAGTTTTAATGATTTGATTTTCAACATTTACTGTCATTAAAAAATTCTCTGGCCTCCCCAGTTGTCTGATCTCTTCTTGATACACCCCACTGAGACAATGTAAAACATGCTTTTAGAAAGACCTTGATATTGTGTTTTGAAATTATAAAGAGTAGAAATTGAACTCTGCAAAACTTACCTATGTAGTGCCCTAGGAATGTATAGTTTAAGAAATACTCAATATATTCAACCACATTAGTGGTCAGACAAGCTAAGACTTCTCCACTCAATCCAATTAAGACCCTTTTCTCATTTTTTTTCTTATTATTCTCTTCTTGCAGTCCCCTTCTTGTTCTGTAACTGCTGTGCAGAGGTTCCTGACCACAGTGTTCAGGGAGAGGAGCACCAGTATATCCAAAGGGTTCTTAGGGGATTGTATTAGGGACCCATTTGCAGGGGCTCTCAATCTCCTGAACAGCTTTGTTTGTCCTGCTGCCTTCCTTCTACACCACATTTAACCACCTTCTGGATGTGATGGGCTAGAGTTAGGGCACAGAAGCTGTCTCTTACTGTCACGTGGGGCAGGATTTATCCCATAGTACGGAAGGTACAGTTATTGTAGAGCTATACAAGTACACCTTACATCTGCCTTGGCAGTTTTAGTAGTGGACTTTTCAATAAAGTGTCAGTTTGGTTTTAGTTCTATGATGTGGCCATTTAGGATGACACTGTAGAATCACTTTCATAAAAGGCTTGAAACATGAGGTAGCATTGACTTTGGTTGTCTTCTGTTGGTTTATACTGTGTGTGAAGTCTCTCTTCATTTTTCCATTAGGGTGTGCTCTTTTCATCTCTGTGCCTGGATAGAAATCTGCCAGACATGATGCATTTATGGAGTGAAATCTTTAACAAGTAGTGTATTGGCTTTTTCGTGTGGTTTCTTTTTTTTTTTTTTTTTTTTTTTCCCTTTTGGGGCGGCCCCCCCCCCCCCCCCCAAAAAAAAAAAAAAAAAGAGCAGGAGCTCCTACTTCATTTTTCTGGGGCAGTTCTATCTTTGAATAACTTAATTTCAGCATGCACTAAATAAAAATACTCTGCTCTCAAGGCAAACCATTTAATTAAATGGAAATTGAATGGGTTAAGACTAGTTTTTAGAATTTATAAGGATAAATCAGTTAGTTTAAAATTAACTAGACCATTTCTTGTGGGTTTTTTCTGTTTGTGTTTTATGAATTTGTACCATTGTAGCAAGTACATGTTTTCACCCTTTCCATTATAGCCCACACTTTGAAGAAGAGGAACATTTTAGAGTATTGGTTAAGATGACTGCACAAGAGCTATCAAATGGAATTCCTGATTCTGGGCATTTATATGCATCTGTTAGAGCTGGCAAAACCCTTACACCTGTTGGAGAGTTACAAGAAATGTTTAATGGCATGGATCAGGTAAAGTGGAGGTAGTTTGTTTAATGGATTCCAAAATGTTATATAGCAGTGTGTATGTTTATGTTAATATATACTGTACGCTCACGTTAACTAATAGCTTCCCCTTCTTTTCAGGTGAAACTGATGAAGCGAATTGCAGAAATGTCTGACATCAAACCAGTACTCCGTAAACTACCACGCATAAAGAAATATTTATTAAACAGTGATAACATGAGGTGAGGTGCTGCTAATGCCTCCTGTTCTATTAATAGCCAAAGAAAAGAACCCTTTGTCCTGCAAATAACTCATGTTCTATAGGGAAATAGTGAGGTCTTTGGAATCCACTTTGTATTTAAATATTGAGAGAGAAGACAGAAGTGCTGAAATTAAAAATGCTTACACTCGGGCACTGTAATTTCAGAAAATCTTGTTAAACTTGTTCTGAGGCTTTTAAATTTGCAGGGGTTTTGTACCTTTATTCAGTGTGGAGGAAAGTGACCTAAGTGCATTTTTTGAAATGCAGGAATCTGTAGTAAGATTGAGTTGTAAAGGAAGAATTGGTAATACCAGTGTAAAATAGATAGCCTTTTAAAGATTAAACATAGCTTATCTATCTGTTCAGCACAGGAATGCCAGGTTGTCAACTGCTATAAAATGTTACGTCTGATGCTGTTGTTCAAGTTCTGTTTCACTGTCTTTGGGGAAAGTAGTGAGAATCTAGTGGGATTTTCAAGTGATAATGTGCCAGTGGTATGTTGCAGTCCTAATTTCCAGTGCTTTCTGATTTACAGCTGAGATTGGTGTTTGTTATCAAGGTCACTGGCACAGAGATCCTCAAGAGATGTGAATGATTTTGGATGATTCGGGGGTGGGGGGGTGGGGTTACAGGGATGGTAAATAGTTGGAATCTAAAAGGCAGTTAAACTGCAAGAAACATGGGACTTATCTGCAGGGTTTGTTTTCAAACAGATGTTCAGTGAATGCTGCACCTCAACAGATGTCACAAGCATCTAGAGAAGTAGAAAACTTTTTAAAGGGCATCACTAGAAGTAAAAAGGAGAGAAAATCTGTCCGTCCCCATGTAATTGAGGTATGAAAAATTATTTTCGAGTAAAATTTGTCATTAACCTTTTTTCTTTCTTTTGAAAAACAAACAGGGAGTCCTGTTGCACTTAAAGACTAACTTTTTTGAGTAACTATACTGAATAAGATTAATCATGTACAGACTAATGCTGCATAGTGGATGAACAGAAGACAAAGTTTAGTAAACTTACACACATCGTGATCATACAAAGTGACTTGGCTTCTCAAAGAGAAATCAGTTTCTTCTGTATGCATTGTGACCTTCAAGCTGTTTGCCTAGCTAATGCACTCTTTTTTTAAATTTAATTATTGTTCATCTCAGTGATAATGAAAATAGTTCATAATGCCACCTAGTGTATGTATTTTCAGGGCTGAATGTCAGTCCGCTGGGCCACAGACTACTTACCTATTTAAGTGGTGGATGGAGATTTTAGAGAAAATCTAATACAGCAGCTTATCTTACCACCAATGAAAAATGTGCTTCCATCTGTCCCTAAATTTCACAGCCTTCTTTTCTTGAGCACATCTCAAGGAGAATGTATAAACTTCTCTGTGACTTCAGTGAAAGGACTTTTGTTAGTTGATTTTATGGAGGCTGAACTTCTGATTTCAGCTGTTGGTACTTGCCCTACACATTCTGATTGCTGTTTCAGGTACTGTGAAGGAGGGATTTTTTTTCCTTCCCATCACATCGATGCTGTCACTTGTCTTTAGCTGAGCTCTATTTACTATGACTTCCAGGGAGAGAGCTTGTTTAATGTAGCTCCTCCTAGCCACTCCAACAAGTCATTCAGCTGGAGAATAACTCCATTCCTGAGCCAGGAGATCCAGGGAAGCATTGAACATACTTAGTGCCACTCACACTCAGGGGGGACCAAATTCTGATCTCTGAGAAGGAGCTATATCAGACTACTGAAATAAACTTTAAGGACTGCATCCAGGACAGAAGTGACCCTCAAAATAAGGAGTAATTTTTGCAAATCTCTTGCGACTCTGCAAAATAGAAGAAATTAAGAAGTCAGTAGTCGCTATCTAAACATGGCGATACAGCCCTTAAGAATTTCACATGATCATTTGGCACTACTTTTGCCAGGTTACCCAAAGGCGTGTCCTTTTTGTTTTTCCCTCATTAGTGCAAGTAGAAACAAGTAATCAGATTACCTTGATGTTTGTTGGAGGAGGAGGACAGAAGTTTTGGACATGCCCCAGGGGTTAAAAATGGGAGTTTTTATAGAGTTCCTCATTCTGACTTTTTAACCTCTCTTTAATACAAAGTCCTGTATTTATAGAAGTCTCTAGAGCCCATGCCTGTTGAAGCGGAAAGGCTTAATTGTTCACAAATCACAAGGAAACTAATTACTGTAAGTAGAGTTTATTTGACTGTGGTTATTCGTGTTACTGCCCTAATTGGTCCTTTTTTATGGTTATTGCAGTGAACAATACTCTCTAATTATTCATGTGTAGCTAAAGTACGGTGCCTTCTCATCCTACCCTGTCCTCAGAACTTCATAGGCCTGTGGCCATGAAACCTGACCCACGCTTTACCCTGGCACACTGCCAAAACCTAGACTTTGTAATAGCTTCCTTTTTGGTTTGCTTGGTTCCTGATGGCTTACTTTTACACAACCATCCTGCCACACTCCTCATTACGAAAAGAAATTTATGTATGTATGTATTTTGGGGGGTATTTGAATATTTAGAGTTAAATGGGGCATTGCAGGAGGAGGAGAGAATTACGCAAATCACATCTTGCATTCCCAGCACCTTATTGAGCATATTTGAGAATGTGTAGTGTGATGAGGCTGTGTCCGTACAACATTCATGTGTTCTGGTAGACCAAGACAATTTCAGTATGTCTGATAATAGTATTGCAAAGGGGTTGCACACAGTTTTTTGTAATTTTGGAACAAAATAATATTGAACATTTGAGTGCTAGCATTTTAAGAGAATTGGGCTCTTAAGTGGTATGCAGTGGTGCTATATTCTCAAATGAATGGATTCTTTTTGTATACTTCAGATCTTTAGCTGTCATGTTAATCAACTCTATGGGTTTTTTTGCCCCAAACTCTCAGGAGCCTACCTTCAAACCATGTCAGATGAAGACCCATTTTCTACTTCCCTTTCCAGTGAATTATACTGGTGAATGCATTAGAACTGTTCCCTACACAGCTCCTGACTACGCAAGGTAAGAAACGGAAGGGCCCAGCTGTGAGGTACTGTTTGTGTTTTGTGACCCAGAGCATAAAAATAAAACTGAACACATTTCAGACTGAAAAACATTGAACAGGATGTATGCAGAAATTCTTTTTCGGGTGCAGGTCTCTGTGTGTATCCTATATATGGATGACATGCGTGCCAAGTGCTTGTGTCCAGAAATTCTAACAAGTAAAGTGTCCATTGGCCTATATATACCTAGTAGTTCCTCTTGTGTGCAAAACCGTGGGCAGGAGAGGTAGCATGGGCTAACACTTCTCCAGTTCCTTCTTACCACCACATTGGCTGAGCTGGAAACCTTGTGTCCACATATTTCTCTGTCCTTTATCCTTGTATGCTGTAAATAAATTTGTAAATAGTGTGTAGTTTATATTAGCATAGTGGGTTTGTAATATAGTTAGGGCTTTTCTACTCATACCAGGGTGTGTCTCCATGTGCCCTGGGACTATGCTTAAAGTCCTTGCATTCAAGAACTGTGTGTTCTGCCCTTTGTATTTTTCTGTGAGTATTGATCACCAACCCTATCCCTGCTGTTTGGGTGAAACACACATTGTTGCAAGGTCCAGAATTTGTCAGACTTTCCTGCTACAAGGTCACAAAGCTCATGAGCTTCGATTTAAGAAAACATCTTACGAAGAAAGCTATGAGATCTCGCTCTGATCTGGGATAAGGAGACTGCCTTGCCCACAATTGCCGCATCAGCTAAGCAGCACCCTTTTAGCTTAGAAGCAGAATGTATAGCTGCTAAACCAAAGGACTCTTCTTCCAGGGATTCCCAAGAGACTAAGGAATATTTGTATGGTCATAAGGACAGATTACTTCCAGATTTGCTTATAAAGGAGAAGAACCCTTCTAAAACTCATCCAGGTTGGGTGAGCATTTGCGTGCAAATCCAATGGGTCTGGGACCACAAAAGACTCCCCAGGTTGGTTGGTAAAATATGCAAAAAGAAAGAGCCATTGGCAGCTTCAGCTCCGACACAAGAACTGACACCTACTGGCTCAGTCCAGAAATGCTGGACTAATCTTCCTTGGTGCTGTCCATACTTCTAAGGACCATTGGCCACAGCACCTCAAGACAAGTCAGAACAGTCAGTCCTGACTGTCAGAATGCCTTGAGCATCAAGTCTTAAAGACATTTTTGTACTACACTGTAGGATATTTTTCTCCTTTTGCTCTTAGTCTTCTGTCCTCTCTGGCTCAGTGCTCCTGAGGGACATTGCAACAGAAGGGGGCAAAATTTTGTTTGTCACTGGCGCCATCAGGCACTCGGTCACTGTTGGTCCCACCAGTGCAATGAGAGCAGTTGTCAGACTTTGATGGATTAGATGCTCCTGTGGGGTCCCTTACGGAGAGCTGAGTCACAATCGACAAAAGCCAGCTTCCCATATCTGACTTCCCCAGGGATCGCTTGTACTCCGTGATGTGTGCTCTGCTTCTGCAGTCAGTCCCTACATTTGGCCTTACTGGGGACTTTGGCACCCCTGCAGGAGGTGTCCCAGAGTTATCCACAAATATTTACTGCACCTTTCTTACATGGTACCGCTCTATTAGAGTACAAGGAGAAAGGAGAACATAGACGCATGGTACCGAGGAGTCTCATTTTTGTCTCCAAATGAAGCCATCTTTACTACCTCCAATGAGTGACCTCAGGTAATACCAAGAGCTACTTCAGAGAATTGCCAGAGGCCTCTGAACAGCATTGGAGGAGGTCCAGAATTCCAGGTCCCTGCCGCTGGTTATTCTGCAGCCTACAGGTGAAAGCATGGCGGTGCTCTTGATTAATGATGCAATCATGGAGGCAGTCAGAGTGGTCTGGAACGCTCCAGTTTCTCTCTCATCCCCTCCCTTCCCGTCCCCTCAGAGGGGCAATTGATGCTATTTATGTCCTTGCCTTGGTGTCTGAATTTCTGTTCTCCCATTTCTGCCTGCTGGTACACGCAGCTGTGGAGGGAGCAAGGTCACAGCATCCCAAAACCACCATGGCTGTCAAGGACTCAGAGGGTGGACTTCTTGGGGAGAAAGATCTTTTCTTTTTCTGTGAGCTTACAGTTCTGTATCACTATCTATCAGGCCTTGTTAATGAGGTAGGATTTTAAGTTATTCCAGGATGGCTCATTTTAAGAACAAGCTTCCCTCTAATGACAGACCCCACTTTCAGCCTCCCTTAGAGGAGGGTGAATTAGTGGCTGAGACTTCCCTTCAAGCTGCAATGGATGTACTAGTCTCTGGCATGGTGAGGAGGCATAGGTCCTGGCTTTTTATTCTTCATAGCTCTCCAGGTGCAGAACATCAGACAGAGCCTGCGTTTCAGCAAGGGGTTTGGTCAGTGAGAAAATGGACAATTCTCTGTACTTGCTGAAAGACTTAGAGGACTCTAACCTCCCTAGGGATATACACCCCAGCCCTATGGAGAATGTACCAGTGGCAGGATAGAGAACAAAGTTCCATCCTCCACAGTCATTGCTCAGCTAAGCCCCTGCATAAATGACAGGATTCAGAGACCTCTGTTTTTCAGCCACCTCAACTACCATCATCTTTGCCCATTCCCAGTTAAGAGCCATGTACCACTTGCCACTCACATCTACACCCACTATCTCTGAGGGCTGCCTCACACTTTTCACTCATCATTAGGACTACATCATGGTAGACAGTTGGATCCTAGAAATTAGGCTGTTCCGTAGTTTCTTTTCCATCCATCAGGAACTGCTCTTACAAGGTGATTCTTTGCCCAGAAGTGGCAGTAAAGACATACCACCTCAGTGTCAAGGAAGAGGTGGGAGATTTATTCCCTTTATTTTTTTAGAACCCCAAAAAGATGAAGGCTGGAGGTCTTTTCTGGATCTTCAACGACTGAACATTTATTCAAAAGTCAAAGTTCAGGTGGCTCTTGACAAGAACGTTTATCTGTATGTAGATACTCACTATGTACCACACAGAGTTCCTTGGTTTTGGTGTTTCCAGTTCTAGGTCCTTCCCTTTGTACTGATATCAGTGCCCTTAGTATTTGCAAAGGTCTCTGTGGTGACAGCCCAAATGAGACATCAGGGTTACATGATTTTCCTATATCTCAGCATTTTGGTCCTGTTAAGCTGACAGAGTCCAGAGGTCTGTCTGGCAACTTTGTTCCTGCTGTAGCTGTTAACATCAGTAGGAGTCTGCATAAACAAAACAGTTTGTTTTAATGCCTGAACAGATGATAAACTTTATCAGAGCAACACTGGGCTCCATTACAGGAAAAGCTTCCCTCCTCATGGAAATATTTCAGCTCATGAGTCATCTGGTAGGACAGATTATTCACTGACCAAGAACTAAATTCGGGCTGCACCTTTTTCTACTTGGACACATGGCCTCATGCACTTACATGACACACGTTCCAGGCTTCGTGTATGCTGCCTACAAGTCTGGCTCTCTTCAGTCTACTCGCTAGAGAAGAGTCAGGGTAACTATTCCCACCAGAGTCATTGCCCCTTAACTGCTGGTCAAACCCAGATCAAGTGAGAGGAAAGGTGATGTGGGTTCAGCTGCCCCCCACCCTGCATTGCTGCCAGAGCCAGGGAGCTGCACCTGGCAGGGAAAAGCAGGCTTAACAGCTGGTAACTGCAGGGAGGGGCCTGCTGCTTTCCAGAAGGGGAAACTGAGAATAAATGGAGGGTGTCTACTTGGGAGGGGTATGACTTGAACTGTTTTCAAGATGGCCAAACCTTTAAAGTGTGACCCATCGTATCAGGAAGCACAAACCATCTCTGAATGAGAGTGTGATTTGCCTTCATCACTTCAACTCCCCCTCTCCCCTCTTGGTTACCATTGTAACAGACTTATTCCTTATGGGATAAGGTGCTCACCTCAACAACATCTTTACTCATTCTACAACGAGGTTTATGAAAGGCCTAATCAGAACTTTTCTGCTAGTAATCAAAACCTGTGTCTCATGGGGAAATCAGTCTTGTACTGTCAGCACTCACCAGGCTGCCATTTGAACCCTTGGCAACATGTTTCATGTTCCACCTCTCCACGAAGGTCACATTTATAATGACCATTACCTCAGCCAGAGAAAGGTGGACAAGGGTGGTGTATTGTTTTTCAAAGGAAAAGGTCTTCCTTTGATTTCATCCTTAATTCGTCCCCAGGATTATTTCTGAATTTTGTGTCAACCAGGCTATATGCTTACCTATGTTTTTTTCCTGAGATGCTGTAACTCTGTTAAGGAAGCTTCAGTCCCAGCATGAGATGCACCTTAGTATTCTATTGCATAGGATCAAATCTGTCTGAAAGTCTCCTAGGCCATTTCATGTTGTAGCAGAGAGGTCACAAGGACAAAGCGTGTTTTCTAAAAGGATCTCTAAATGGGCTTGTAGGTGCAGTGACAGAATACAAGATGTCTCTACGCAGCATCACTGCGTAAAGTACCCATTACTGGATTTAGTCTAGGCAGCTGCCCTGCATGCTAAATATGCAGTCACTAAAAATTGAGTGCTGCTTCAGTCCTCTGCAGCAGGCACAGCAGTGGGAACTACAGTAGTTGAAGCACATTTCTTGCCAGCATTCTCACACCCCCTCCAGTTTGAATGCTGTTTGTTAGCCACCCCTATGTGAAAAACACAAAAGAATCTGCACTTGAAGTGGAAATGGAAGTAATTACTTGTAGCAGGTGTGTGTTCCCTACGTGTATTCCAGTACTTTTTGTTCCTCCTTCTTTGGATCATCTTTTTGAATTTGCGATAAGAGGAGGGACTGGAGAGTCATTGGCCTGCATTGCTCTATGCTCTTGGTCTGGAGTATTTGATGAACTGCTAGGTATGGGTGGGCCAACGGATGCTGCTTGTCAGGATTTCCAGAGCTGGGCATGTGGCATGTATGTACACCTGCTTGTGGGATAGGTGTAGAGACATGTATCCCATAGAACTTGCAGTTACATGCAAGTAATCACCATATGATTTTGAACCACGTTCATGACACATCCTCCAGGACAGTGGCTGTCAACATTTCCAGACTACTGTACTCCTTTCGGGAGTCTGATTGGTCTTGCATACCCTCTGGTTTCACCTCACATAAAAACCACTTATTTACAAATAGGACATAAAATACAAAAGTTTCACTGCACACTATTACTGAAAAATTGCTTCCTTTCTCATTTTTTATCATATAATCGTAAAATAAATTAATTGGAACATAAATATTCTACTTGCACATCAGAGCATATTATATGGAACATTATAAGCACGTATCTGTATGAAATTTTAGTGTGTACTGACTTTTTGTTAGTGCTTTTTATATAGCCTGTTGTAAAACTGGGCAAACATTTAGATGAGTTGATGTACCCTCTGGAACAGTGGTTCTCAACCTTTAGTGGACCAGGGAACACCTACAGGTATTAATTACTTTATGTGGAGGAAAACTTTCTCAAAAAAGCCGATACATACTGGCTTTAATGTTCATAAGATCTGTATACTGTGCGTTCCTATGAAAACAATTTAGCAAACTGAATTAAACAATTTTACGAATGTAACATGCATTTATTTGTAAAAAGTAAGATACATAATGATTATGCATGCATACAGCTGAAGACTGCAATTAATGTTACTCAAGTTTTAATGGCGATTTTGGGCCTGTATGATCAGACAAAGTTTTTCTTCAGCTTCATTATAGAAAGTCTTTTTCTAAAGGCAGAATTTGCCATGCTGTTAGTATTTGGGCACTAAAAGCAACTGGACTATGACTTCCAATGAGAAGGCACACGCATGCTGACGTGTGTGTGTGTGTGTGTGTGTTATGAGGTGGCATATGGCAAAAGAGCAGGATTTGTAAACGATATAGGAGGGATACTGAACATCATGGCAGTTCAGAAGTCAGAGACTCGTTACTGAAGATGGGACAATTTAAAATTCTTGAATTTTATGTGTAAATCATAATCATCATTGCTGTAGGGCACATTTAAGAACACTTGATTTACCCAACTTAGGTTTTGTGCAAAACTCCAGTCAAGAGCAGAGGTGATAGATTTGATACTTAATGCCATGGAGCAGACTTAATGCTTTTCTTGGCTCTTGTTTGTTTCAGCCTTCGGATCCTTGCACGGTTGATGACATCTAAGTTCTTGCACAGAGAAATCAGAGAGAAAGGAGGTGCTTATGGAGGAGGGGCTACACTCAGCAGCAGTGGCATATTCACTTTCTATTCTTACAGGTAACTGTGGGGGGGAGGGTGGTCATTTGGCTCCTGGCTTTCTCCCTGCTCCTCCCCATTCGGCAAAACTCCTCTTGCATCCTAGGCGTCACTTCAGCCCAGCTGCTTCCTCGCTTAGTATATGTGGGGTGATGTGGCTGGAGACCTCCAAGGAAGACTTGATTACAACAAAAAGTGGTGCTGGTGACTGAATAGATCATAATATTCCCTTATATCAGCCCAGAACAATTACCCCAGGTCTTAAGAGGCATATTATACTGAAACTTCTCATCAGTGACTGGGTATGTGCCCACTGTCTTTGCCTCATTAAATAATTATAGTGGGTTAAATTTAGCCGAGCACAGCTCCCATGGAAGGCTAAAATCAGTGTTTGTATAAGCATTTGTGTTGGTCACACAGCAGGTGTGAATTACAACATACAGTGTGGGGGTTTTTTTTCCCCCACCAATTTGGAAGTCAGTAGGTTTGCAAATTGAATGTAATAGAATGAGGGATGGAAAGTGGGTTTAGCGGAAAAAGATTTCATACAAGAAGGTGTAACAGCTGTCCACCTTTATAGCGTACCATCCCCTGAACTCGTGGACCAAATTCATCCTTTCAGTAAGCAACCTTACATGGTACTGACATTAATAGGGGTTATACCTGTATATGCTGGGCACTAAATTTGGTCCCCCAATAATATCGTTTCACAGTAGATTTTGTTTTGCACACTTGTTGTGGATGCCAGATCTGTGTAGGCTAGTGTGATTTTCCACTTGCATTTACTTTTACCTTTTTTGTGATCACTTTAGAAACTATTTACATTACTACTGAATTTGCCCCACTTTGCCTGTCTACAATTCTTCTTTAATTTGTGCTGAATAAAATACTCGTTCTCTTGAATGACTATGTAGCATTTGTAGATGCTGTATGAAGGCAGCCACCTTTGTCTGACATGGTGTGTGCACATATTCACGTGAGGTGTAGATGTAGTTTCTAGGATGTGTTAAGTGGTTGGGAATTGTTGGATGAAAAGCTGTGGGTTTAAAATCAATAGCTGTATTATCAGTTGTAGAGACTCTGGTTGTCGTCTAGAGTATGAAAACAGTTCCTTCTGTTTGTTAGGGATCCAAATTCTATGTCAACTTTTTCAACTTTTGAAAAAGCAGCTGAATGGGCTCAGTCTGGGGAATTCACACAACAAGACATTGACGAAGCCAAGCTTGCAGTGTTTGCAGCTGTAGATGCTCCTATAGCTCCTTCAGACAAAGGTATGTTCTACATTCATCATCCTCCAGCATGGGAGTCTACTGTTGTTGCTTAGGCTTAGAAGGAAATGAATGATTCCTGGTTTGCTCAGCTGCCTCCTTTCATAAACTTGTATTTGTCTTCAGTGGACTTAATGCAGGCCTCAACAAATCAATGTTTCTGGTCACCATGGTGACCAGTTTTAGCAGCCTGTCACCTAGCTCCACAGCAGAAATGTAATGGAGGTGCACCCTCTTGTAAAGAAAATTAAAATTGCTGGTGCCTAACTGAGAGCCAATTTTGTCCACCCCTGATTTAACATAGTAATTATAGTTTCTGTAAAACTGCAGATTACTGCTGCTTACCTTAAATATTACATGTTTGCTGTCTTTTCGCTGAATCTTGTCACTGCTTGTGATCAGGAGAATGTAGACATAGGAAAGCAGGGGCAACTCAAGTAACTAATTCTTTGACTTGTCTTTCTCTACCAAAAAAAAAAAAATTGCCGCTGTTCAGCACATAGAAAAACCTATTCCACTGTCGGTTAAGTGGAATACTTGGGGAAAAATGTATGGATTATGTTCCTGTTTTAGTTAGATTTGTATACTGATCCTGAATTTGCTTAACCTCTCTGCCTCAATTTATCTGTTTTTAGAGGCAGGGAAAACAGTTGTTTGTGTGGTACTTTGGGCATACTTGATGAAAAATATTAAATGTAAATAACTTTATAATCTGTGTTTTGGTGTCATGATGAATGGTAGCTTGTTTATATTAAAACTTAAATACACTTCAAAATAATCAGTAGTTCGAGAGAACAGCTCTCCTCTGCTGAAATTCAAACCAAAACTTAAATTTGAGGTGCCTAATCCCTTAACTATAAAGAAAGGTATGTGTAGATTAAAAGTCAAGGCTTATTTGTAAATAGTTTTACTTGTGTTAATACTTCAGGTTATTAAACAAGAGAACTTTAAAAATTGTTTATTTTTCCATCTTTCATGGACTTTTCTGCTTGTCAGCTTGAACAATGAAAACAGGCTAGTCTGTTCACATGTGAGCAAAATGCTTCATGTCTCTTGCTGATGGCTTGGCAGAGGTTACAAAATCACAGCTGGTTTTGTTCGAGCTGCCTGGCACTCATGTAGTGCATGGGTTAGTCTGGAGGTGCTCATACTCTAACTGGTATCAGGCAAGGTTAGTGAAGTAACACTATTCACAAGTTTGAGAAAATGAACAAGGCTCCCTCCTAGCTCCTGTTACCTGGAGTTGTGAGCAGAGGAAAGAGAACGCCCCTAAAGTCCAACCCAGTAGCTAAAAGGGGAGATGGTCAAATGGATCTGTGGAACCATAAATGTGTGGTGATTACTTAACATTCCCCTATTTGAGTCACAAGTTTAAAATGTCAGGAAGTCCCTCAGAATATTTTGAACTTTTTTGATCATTGAAGTGATTCTTGTAAGTCAAGCGTCCCTGTTAACAGGATCTCCTGAGAGTATAATGAAGCATTTCTTTGAAGAATTATGTAGACAGTGTGTGTAGAGAGAGAAAGGTGGGTCAGATCTTTTGTTTTAGCAGCCTTGACTAGAACTGGTTGCAAAACTTTTGACAGAACAGTTTTCCACCAGATTAACATAGTTGCTAAAATCAAAACTTTGATGAAATCATATAGAGTTCTTAAATTCTGTTTGGAGGACAAGTTCCAGTATTAAAATGTCCCATTCTGGCACTTTTGAAACCAATTATTTAGAATTTTTCTACCACCAATTGGATTTTGGGTTAAATATTGAGCTTTGTATTACATAAGCTAAAACAAACTTTAATTTTGTTAACTTTTTTGGTTTTGTTTTTAAATCCTGATATTTAACAATTGGAAGTTGGTGCTTTTTACAAGTCCAGAATTGTGGAGCTATTAAGTAGCTGCAGATGGCATTCATTCTCCTTCATTGAATACTCTGTACCTCTCTGATTCCTGTCCTTCACTGCCTAAGGTACAGTATGCTTACCAGGTCACATTTTGACTTTCAGGGATGAATCATTTCTTGCATGGTATCTCGGATGAGATGAAGCAGAGACACAGGGAGCAGCTTTTTGCTGTCAGCAGTGACCTCCTGATCAATGTGGCAAACAAGTGAGTCTGCTCATTTTAGAAATGCAAGTAAATCCAGATTAAAATCTGTTCCACTAAAGAGAATGTTAAATAGCTGGTAAAGGTTTGAATGATTAGTTTGCTGGAGGGAGACTATCACTTTTCCTCAGCCTTTAAGAGCTAAAGACAGGCTTTTTTGTACCTGCTATCATAATATCAGTGTGGCTGTGAAAGGAGTGTTGCCATTTATATTTACCTTTTCAGTCAATGTTTTAACTGCTGTTTTGGGAACTCTGAAGTACTTAATTTGCCTGAGATTGCTGTGCTACTTCTGACTGGACCAGAAACTTTATTCTTTCAACTCCAACAAGATGGCTCCAGATTTAGTCCCTTTTCTGTGTAGATGAATTTATTTTTCTAGACTTAGTTCTACCCATCTTTGCCAGCTTATAGGTGTTTAAATTGTGTTTATACTGAATCAGGCCAATAAGCTGCCTGGATTGGTATCTTGTCTCTACTAGGTAGGGGCCACTGTCAGATGTGAGAGGTTATAGAATGTGCATCCTAGGGGAACTTCTTCCTAATACAGTACAAGTCATGTCTGCGTGACTTTCTTTCTGTATTTCTTATCCTGCGAGTGCTAATGGCCAGTCTCATGCTTACTCCTAGAAACAGATTCCCCCCCCCCCAAGTTTAACTGCTCTTTGTTTACAACAGAGGGATGTTGAATCTCTAGGGACTGCTATGCTTAATGCCTCTTAAGCAAAGTACAAATAAGTTTTTTCCACTTTGCCTGGTGTTCGTGCTGATAATGAGCTAGAATATTTTTATTTCCTTTTAAGAAAGTGACATCCTGCCTGAGTGTGTTCTTTGGAGGAACCCTTTGCTCTGCTCTCACATGTGCACTGTTTTTGTATTGTTCTCACCAGTCCTATCATGTTAAGTTAGTTGTTTTAAAGGAGTTGGGGAACAACATACGGATGAAGGGGCATAGTTCTTGAAGTAAATGTTTATTCTTCATCTTGGCAATGGAGTTACAGTTCATTCTGGGAGAAATAGTGAGAGCTACTCACGGGTAAAAGATGAGAGTATGTCAAGTAAAGACACTGCCCTTTTGTGCCCCTAGTGTGTGTGCTCAGATTCTGCACAGAACTGAAAAATGCAAAGGACCTGTGCTAACTGGGGGTGGGATGGGGAGGAAAAATGAGTTAGACTTTTCAGATACTATAGAACAGTTGAATTCAAAGTGGTTCTGTTTTAAAACTGGGCCTAACGAACAGTGTATCCCTGAATGGGAGTGCTAAACACTGCATGTTTTTTCTTGTAATGTCTAAAAGAACTCTCCTC
This sequence comes from Podocnemis expansa, assembly GCA_007922195.1. Taxonomy (NCBI): domain Eukaryota; kingdom Metazoa; phylum Chordata; order Testudines; family Podocnemididae; genus Podocnemis; species Podocnemis expansa. Next base: position 55,325,687 of record ML681964.1, read on the forward strand.
CAACATTCATATAATCATTTTCCAGCAAAGGGCATGTCACTCACATTTAAAAGATTTCATCCAGATTACTGCATATGTGGAAGGTTCACCTACATGTGTCAGGCTACTCTCAGCATAAAACGTGACTTTCACTTCAACAGTTGTCTTTGCATAATTTGTCTCTTTCTTGCAGATACCTTGCAGGTGGGAAGAGCACCCGAGGACTGGCCATACTAGGCCCAGAGAATCCACACCTTGCCAAAGATCCATCCTGGGTCAAACGATAACATTTGTTGCCAAAAATGACTTTAAAGGAATCAGTTAATTCATGTGACTAAAGCACATTAAATTTGCCTAAATTAAAGGTCATTATATCTTTGGCTCTCTACATGCAACAAGCCATTCAATTATCTCTTCTTGAAACTAATTCTGCCAAAGGAGTTTCTTCTCTACAACTGCACTGTATTTAAGAAAGCTGTTTGTCTACAGCTAAAGCAAGTCTTCAGTTCCTCCGTAAATATTTGCTTCTGTGTCAAACTATGGATTTTTAACTTCTAAATATAAATTTTTTAAAAGCCAACTTAGGACTCAAGTTTTTAAAATGTTTAACTTATGTCTGTCAGTTTGTCATTAAAAACTTACACTGTAGTGTAGACAGAATACACTGGAGCAAGCATTGCTATGGAGAAACTAGTTTTGCATAAACTTACAGAAACCTAAACACACATGAAGTACCACTATTGGTTAAACTTCTATTTTTAGACAAAGTGGCAATATTGGGTCAGAAAAAGTGGCTAATAGTTACAAGAAGGGGAAAATGTAGCTTTAATTCATAACTCATTTTGATGGAACTTCTCTACCTGTATGAGCCTGAGACATGTTTTTTCCCCTCAGTAATGAATGGAAGGAAGGATATCCCAGAACATAATTCTCAGAGTGCTGTTTTGTCCTTGTTTACCTTTGACTAGGGTTTCAAGCAAGCCACTGTTAGACAGCCACAACTGTGTTGTGGAGAAAAACTTGCCATGTGAATGTAACTTAACCATCACCACTATAACCTGATCACAGGAGTCAGTCCTGAGTGAGCTGGCAGAGGTGCCCTACTATCTGAGAGAAGCCAAAGACCTCTAGTTCAAACAGCTGACAACTCGAAGTCACAGGTGGTTTGCAACAGTACTTTTATTCCACTTTAGATACATAAATTCATTTTTTTAACCTGACACAAAACTAGTCTTTTACATATACTCTTGAGTGTAGACACTACCTCTGAGATAAAGTGCGCTAGATGAATAAGATCACACTGAGTGCATAGAACTGTTAACTTAAGGATCAGACCAGCAGTTGGTATTTTATAAGTTAGGTGTTAGGGTTTGCTTTAACCTAAGAATACTGGGTAAACAACTTGTGACATCTGCATTTCTGAATTCACAAAGTGCTGATACAATAATTTAAATGTTAATCAATATTCTAAAGCATTGTTATGCACAACAGGGGTCTGTAACTTCATCTAAAATTTCTTCTCAGATGGCTCCAGTTTCTGCTTCTTTTGGACTGTGTCTAGCTACATGTTCTAGTTGACCTGAATCTGAGACATCGTAGCTAGTCTTGTATTTGGCCAGAATTTTCATCAGCGGTCGTAGTTTCAGCCACCACTGTTCCTTAGGAATTCTGTGCCTGTGCAGAAAGTGGGGAGAGGGGGAAAAGTCAAAACTTATGTACAAGTGGTACCCCTGATGTTATCCTTAAGGCCCAAGTTTCTACTAAAATTAGCTTTCTTCAAATTGTAGGCAGTTTTGTCTATATCAGAATATATTAAGACATCAGTTCAACCAGCACTGGTCATTAATTTCATCTTGTGTGAGTAATGCTGCCATCTACATGCTGTGGCAGGAAGGCAGAAAACAGTTACTATTCAGATGCACTTCTTAGTTTAACAATTTTCTGGACAGGGAGGTATGGGAGTGTAGTCAGTAATGTGATCAGAAGCTGCCCTGAGATGCTCCAGTTGCCAGGTAACAAGAGCAGCTGGGGAAGAGGCAGTGCAGTGACACCCACCCACCCACCACAGCACAAACTTCACTGGTGCCTCTGCTTCACTTGTAGTTGGGGCTGCTGGCCAGCCCTGGAGCCATGGTGGCTAAGTCTGTGGTGCTGCAGGGGGCAGGCCTCATGTCCAAGCCGATGGGCCTTGACCAGGTCACACCTATGGGGAGTTGTGGCACATAGGACATGATTAATTTGACCTTCCTGTAACTCTCCATGTCCCCTTAAAATCTGCACAAACTGCATCTCCTCCCTGTCTTATTTGCCAGCTAATCTTCCCCTCTAAGCAAGCTTAGACCTACTTTTAATTTTTATTGGAGCAGGACATCCTTAATCCCACTGCATGAAGACAATCCATGCCCCAACAGCTCAGGTTAACAATTAGACAAAATCTGCCAGCTTAATAAAAGGAAGATGTTCTCTTCAACCCTCTCCCAAGATTCTAGTAAACATGGCTGTGTATGCAAAAATTAGTTGCAACACTGGTCTCAGAAGGCACGAGTGGTTGCCACCCTAAATGATGGCAGGCAGTGACTTGTCAGCATCATAGCAAAGACATGTTGGGAGAAAGGATTTAAGAGGATAGAGGGTATTCTCACAGGGAGCTCTTCAAGCAAAAGGGGTAAGAGAAAGAATGAAGCCGATTGTGGGAAAAGCAGATAGTGATTAAAGGCCAGAAGTATCCCTGGCCTACTGAGGTAGGAGGAAATGTTGAAAGGTAGAAGTTTGTCAGATACAGAGAAGGAAAAAACCTGTGGAGGGATCCAAAAGAGATGGGAAGTTATACTTATTTGAACCCAGTTATCCTCACTTACACAAAGTCTGTTTGATCCTTAAGCTCAACCACAGGTTGGAAAACAAGATTGCGTCTGCGCATTCCTAGCAAGCAAACGGAGTCCTCAGTGTTGGCAAATACTTTTCCTATAAAAATAAATAAGGCAAGGTTATGTTTATGGGGGGGCAGAATCACCACTTGTAATAAAAAGATGTAGGGGTGAGTATCAGGCAAGATTCTTTATTTTGCTGTGTTACTGAAATCTTTAAGCAATGGAGCCTCTATATTAGTAGTTGAACTGTTAGGAAAACCTCTCCTAGGTTTTGCTTTTAGTTTTAATAATTGAGCAGTAATGATGCAATTGTACTTAACCACTGATCAAACTTTACAAAGTGATGCAGCCTTAGATTTGTCAATAGCAATGAATATTCATGAAGCTGATGAAATAAATCCTAAAGATGACATATTACCTTCTTCTGTATCCCATGCAGCCACCAAGAAACAAAAACAAAAAAGAATACATGTAACAAACTATAAATTTCTAAATGCATACAAAACTAGTTATGCTAGTACATCACACGCACACATACAGGACAGCTATTGTTCACAATATGAAACTCCAGTCAGGAAACATTTTCCTGTCACAGGTAAAACACGTTAAAGCCCAGGCAGGTTGGGAAGACTGGAGGAACCACACTAACCACAAATATTAAGCTAGTACTCTGCTACTGCATTTAAAGATGCCATAAATGTCAAATAGAGTGAGAGGCTGTCTTTTTCTGGAGTTAACACAAAAGGAATAGAAAAATAGTAAATAGCCATGACTATTTCTGCACCTTTTCGGTACGTTTCTCTCAGTTTCTTTGAGATCCACTGGATAGCTTTTGCAGAAATTTTCGTCCCAAAATTCCTGTCAAATGGTGAAGGTGCTCCACCCTATTGAAGTTTAAAATGTAATTGAAGATTAGTTGCAATTTGCACCAACCAGGAGCATTGTCTTTCTTCTCCACCAATCATCTGTTTTGTATGGCTGTTGTGCCCCCCCCCCCCCCTTAAACACACCATTGCTTTGTTAGCCCCAGAATTCCTGCTGTAGGGATCTCAAAAGGACTTTACTGGGTAATTTGTGATACAGGCCCCGTGCCACACTGCATACATAAGGACATGCCTACTCCCTGCTGAACCTAGAGTAGCATATTTGTATGCTTTCTAACTGTCTTCTGCTAGATGCTACTGTAGAGCATTGCCTGAAAGATATCCAGGACTGGGCAGCAGGGCTGCAGCACAATTCCCCACAGTGAAAAGGGAGAAAGGAAAGCATAAGGCAAGGCAAAACTAGTAAGAAGCAGGTAAGAAGAGAAGCAAATACAGAGAGAATAAAAAAAATGGTGAGGGAACAAACAGACCAGGCCAGTGCTGGGGTGTGTATTGTTAAATCACAGGTTTCAGTCTAAAAATCAAGAGCTCTTACCTACCCTTTATCATCCAGCTGCCACCAAGTAGGATGCATCTACACCATTACCAAGGACATTTAACTCTACAGTAACAGAACTTGACAATATACAACAGCTACATTATGGTCAGCTTTTGTTACAGCTGTTAAATCAGGGCTTTAACTGCTCCTTATGTGAAAGCAAATTCTACTGCTTTTGCTATGTACAAGCTGTTTTGTCTTGGGTATTTACTGACACTCTTAACATTCAGTTCTAAATACAATGAATCCAAAAAGAAATGGTATTAGTGTCTCATATGAACAATGTACTTAGAAACAAGGCAGAGAAGCTGTTTTGTGATTCTGCTACTGATGCTGTAGAGCTGGGATTAAAATTTTATGATTTGTGTGAACCAGTCTGTTCTAGAGACTGATCCATGCTCTTATATTAAGCCCAGTCCCTTACACCTGCCCTCTTCACACTAAATTTTAGTAGTTTATCCTTGTCCCATTGTGCACTCTTACTGTCACTGGACTAACACCCTATATAGGGATGCAGGTGTGGGGGGGAGAGGATGCTCTTAAGAGTCCTACAGGGCAAAGCCAATTGTGAAGATTAATAGGATGGTGAGTTCCCCTCTCATCAAAAGAGAATAATGAGCACAAACATTCTCTTGTTAACCAAATCTCTACTTTTCCATTGAAGCTGCAGGGAGGTTTTGTTGGAGCCAATGAGTAGGTTAGTAGAAGAAAACATGCTTAAAAAAAAAAAAAAGGATTGGAGGCAGCTAAGACAGCAAAACACTGCCAGTGATTCAGAAAAAAGAGGGATTTGTGAAAGGGATTTCTTCTTGCAAAAGACAAATTTCCTTTTGTAAAACTGTTATGCCTTTCCCCACCCCGACCCCCCCCACCAAAAATATGGGTTCAGCATGGATAGTGGAGGAAACCCCTGATGCCATTCATTTTGACTACAGGGTAAAGAATGCATGCAAGAAAGATGAATAGTAGGTAATCCCAGAGTGGTGATGGCAGTTTTAATAAACCAAATTAACCCAATTGCTCTATAAAGAGGGAAGCTTAACCTTACCTGCTGCATGTGACCCAACACATTCTTTCTGCAGTCAAAGACACCTTTTCCTTCCTCAGAATATAGCTGATAGATAAAGTCAGTTGTGTAATTCTCATTACTGTTCTCATTCCTATAACAAGACAAAACAAAATAGAAAACCACAACAGTGCTGTCAGACCAACTGAAAACCAAATTAGTAACTACCAGCCCTCTGGGTCACTTCCTTTACCGTGGTACAGCTGCTGAGGGAAGGGACACGTCCCACACCTGACAACTGTTAGCTCTTGCCTTCCAATGCAGGCAAGACTTCTATATTTTCATATTCCTCTTCCCACTCCAACACTCCCACAGGTTGTTTTACAATGGTTGTGTGTCTCCTTCTCCACAAACCATTTCTTACAATGTCTGAGCTTACTGTTCTAGGGACCTTAGCAGCTGCTGAACGGTAAAGGGAGCTGTTTTCCAACCCCTGGCCGATGCCCTGCTCTATATAAACTTGTGGCTTTCTTGCCCTTTCACCTTTTCTTTGGAGCGTTCTTAGCACATCTGAACTTACTGAGTGGGATGGACAGGAAAATGCCTTTGGTGAGTTTGTTTTGCAAGTGATTTTTTCCCCACACAGACTGAAAAGTGATGTCCTGGAAAGATGTGGAGGTCACAGACCGACAAAGGAAGAAAACTGCAGGGTGCCAGACTGTGACCTTGTGCCACTTCACATCAGAGCTGTGCATGTCCTGTGCTGTTCCACTGCACAGCAGGGGGAAAGGGGAGGGAATTTCACCATTAAGATGAGACTTCCCTGTAGTCTCTGTAAAACACTTCCCTTGAAATGCAATGCTTAGAACTCAAATCAGTAACATGATGTGAAGAGTTATAATAGGAATGGGCTTGGGAGCTTTGTTACATCTGCTTCTTAGCTCTGTTTTTTCCCCTTGGAATCCCTGTGTACTTAAGTAAATAAATACAATAAACGTGGAGGCTTCCAAGGGTTTTTACACAGCAGTGAGGGCTGTGCAACATTTTTCATTTTGATGGTGCCATTTAATTAAATGACCTTTGCTCACCTCAGCACTAGCCCACGCTGAATGCTGGTTTTCATCTTTTCAGTCAAATGCTCCACATTAGCCTAGAAGAAAAGGTCATAGAAAGAACCCTAAAATAAATGCCTCCTTCACCAAGAGTATTTCTGTAAAGGATTCCAGGCACACCATCACTTAGAAACACTACCCCCCTCCAAAATATGGTGTGAAAATCCAGCTGACCCACTATTTCTTGGGCTTCCAAGATAAACTACAGGGAAGGGGGCTTTAAAAGCTACTAGTCCTGATTTAAAATTAACCTCTTTTCCTTATATCCACCAAATTTTAACGTAACAATATTGCTAGATCAGTGGTTCCCAATCTTTTTGGCTCAAGACCCACAGAAATAATTTTTACAACCCTGAAGAGCCACCAGTCTCTGCCAGCAACACCCCCAACCCTTCCAGCCAGATAGCAGGAGGTTAGCAAGGAGGCTGCCACCCTGCTGATCTCCCATCTCCCCGACTGCAGCAAGGAAACTGCATGCATCTTGTAGCACTGTGCACTCGTTGGGCCCTAGGCAGTGACTCCCTTCTGCAGCCAGGTGGATCCCAGCATGTACGAATCTACGTGAAGTGCTTTGCCATCCTCCCTGCCACAGACAGAGGGTCAGGAACACAGATCTCTCATCCCCTTCGCTGCAGCAAGAAGCCTGCACTGTTTTTCTTAAACCCTGTGAAAAACACACTGCCTGGGTCCTTAGGCAGCAACTCCCTTCTGCGCCCTGAAGGAGGAGGGCTTCAGGCCACTTTTGGCCCCTGGGCCACAGTTTGGGAACCACTGCGCTAGACTAGTGTTATTTCAATAGGTTCTTAGGTATTTGCTTATCATTGACTATACATAACCTACTTGATAACTTTGACAGAGAAAAACCCAGACTGGCTCAAGCCCTAGGACAGGGGTCTGTAACCTGTGGCTCTTTGGCTGCCCCACTTGCAGCTGCAAGCTCTGGGCTCCTCACTGCCACCAGGGACCCTGAAAGGGGCCCACTTCCCTGCATCCATGCTCCCTCCTCCCACCCCCAGCAGGGAGCTACACCCATTGCAGCCCTCCAAACACTTGGTTATTGAAGAGGTTTTTTTTAAAAATAGCTACTCTTGTCTTTTGGGTTGCCGACCCCTGCCCTAAGTTCACCCTGGGCAGTATGCTATCTCTAACAAAGGCCAGAACCAGATGCATCAAAGGAATGTGTAAAAAACTCAGCAGACAGGCAGATTAGGGATAATCTACCACTCATGTTAGGATTCATCCTGGTCTCTAATAATTGGGGATTGGCCTTGAAGAATAAAGGTTCATATCCCTTTCAAAATTTGGCATCCTTCTAACACAGGACATTCTTGATACCCAGTTCTCTTTCAAATCTTAACTTCTTGGAGTTTACAACCTCCTATGGCAAATTCTACAGTTCAAGCACACATTGTATGAAAAAAATCTCCTTGCTATCTTTTGCTTTCATTTTGCTCATCTGCACCCATTTAATATGTTACAATAATCAGATTGCAAAATATTAAACGTCTAATAGTGCTGTGATGATTGGCTGTTGCAATTTTTGGCAGCTTGATGCCATGAATGAGGACTGATTGGCTCCAAGTTCTACTACAAAATACATTAACATTGGCATAATATGCCAATTCCCTAGGCCAAAGGTGTCAGGTATGCATTTAAAAGTTGTCATTTATTGCTGCCACTGCAGCATAAGATACCATTTTGTAACAGCATCCAACCTACACCACCACAATGCACACATGAAATGCTCTGTACACAACACTTCTAAAGTCCTTATAAAAATGAGCAAGACATTGTTTCAGTCAAATTGAGTTGCATACCTGGAGCTCTCGAATATCAAACTTCTCTTCAAAGATGTAAGCAGCATCCGCACCTGCGGCAAGACCCCCCATATTGGCCAGGTAACCGCAGTAGCCACCCATTGTCTCAATGATGAACACACGACGCTTGGTCCCACTGGCTGACTGTTTGATCCGATCACATGTCTAACCAAAGCACAGCACATTAGAGACTTAAGAAAACATTAACAGGCTCTCAACCATTTTTGCCATATAGCGTGTGATTTTTTTTAATCAAAATTATAAGATAGTGGAACTCTCTATATGTATGCACATACATCTTATGTCAATTGTTAATTCTGAAGGAAAACAGTTCTTCCAGGTCTCATCTTGGACAGTATAAGCAAAAACAGGGTCTTGGTAATGTCATGTTTGTGTTAATTCTTCTGACTACTTTCCAAAAAATGTAAAAATAGAAACTAATCTGATGACGCATACACTCTTGCTTTGTTATTCTTAAGCTAAGTTGAAGTTTTACAGAGATATAAAAATGGAATTTGCTTTCTGATCTGGCATATACTCAACTTTAAACAGCCTCTACTTTTACTGTGTAGAGGACTAAACCCTTTTGCTACTGAGGGTTTCTACATATACTAATCAATTCCTATGAATATGTCTTTACAATTAGGGTTTACAAGGCTGTTCTAGATTTCTGTTAATCCATCAGCTGTTTCTCAAGAGGGCTATTCATGCAAATTTCCAAGGCTCAGCAGCAACAGAGCCAATTTCTCCCACTTTAGGTCTATAAATACATACAGAGTATGGGAGACTGACCTCAAACAACTTGCCCATGCCTAGACAAATGTTGCTCCCTATGAGGAAATCTGTAGGCTTAGCTGGGGGAATGATGATTTACAACAACTTCTATCAGGGCTGCCTGGGAGCAGCTTAAACAAGAATCCACAAAAATGTTTTTTTTTTTTTTTTTCAAAAAAGGTAACAGCTCTGATCCGAATGCTAAAGAGAAAACCCCAGAATAGCAACAGACCAAGCCTGAGGGTATTTTAAAAAAATAATCTCCAGGCATCCTTGAACTCAAATGATACTCAAGAAACTTTCTGGTATTTATTTATTTTCACTTTTTATTTAAAAAATACAAAACAAAAACCAAAAAAGTGTTCATAGAACTGTCTTCTGCAAAACTCTTAAAATTACCACACACTCATTCAAGACTAGCATGAGGATAATAGGTCAGAAGTAGTAATGTTAATTGCTCATTTAAAACCTTTCCCTGAGAGCAAACAGAATTTTGCAAATGTAGTTTGTGGGTTCAGCTGAATTAAGGGCCAAAGGGGCAGCCATGTTAGTCTACTTCAAGGGGAAGCTGATGAACAGAAGGCTCTGCCAAATTAAAGATCATGAAGTTTTTGCTCTTTATTAGTAACTTATTTTGAAGGAAGCATAAAAAACAGCCCTCACACTGCTACTGAGTTTTTAAATGAGTCACTATGGATGAAGGTCTATATTTCACATTCCTCCATTCTGCATGAGGATAGATTTTTCCAAATAAAACCTTAGCATCTTTTATTTTCTAATATCTAAAAGACAACTTCTGTGCTTGATATTTGCAGCACCTACTTACCAGAATATAGAATAAATAAAATTTAAACTGCTAACTTGGAAAGCCTAAAAATTAAAAATCATAAGCATGTAATATTATGAATTACAGCACTGGAAGCATGAATAACTGTATATACTTACTTTATATATACATGTATCCCCCAAATGATCAAACAGACTGATCTAACATGCTATTCCAGTTCTTAAAAAAAAAAAAAAAAAAGCCACTCCAGAACAAAAACAAAAACAAAAATCACATATTAGTTCATATCATACACTTTATCAATTAGGTATGATGGCAACACCCTTCTAGCTATCTTGGCTCTTTTACTGCACCTGTTCACTATGTTTCCCTCTTGAGGGTACAGTGAGGGGAGGGCTGGTCTCTTCTTCAATGACTACAGCTCAGCACAAGCATCCATGGGCAATGAATACAAAATGTTTGTAGCAACCCTTCTGCTTTCACAAACAGCAGGCTTATGAACACACTAATTCTAACTTCTTGGCAACAGGACACTTGGGATTTCCTGGCAAGTCAGTGCATACCTTATGACATCACTAAGGAAATCCTGGCTTTTGAGCTGAGGAAGTCAACATATAGGCCAAGATGTGCAAAAACGACTTGTGACTTGACTGCCCAACTTGAGACACTTCAAAGGAGTCTGCTATTCAGAGCACAGGAGCTCAAAACTCTGAAAATCAGTCCCCTGCAGCCCAGGCATCTCAAATTGAGTGGCTAATACTCCAGGGGGCCCCGAATAACTAACTGCTTCTGAGATCCTTAACCTCATTTTTCTAAAGGTGAATTATTTTAATTTTATTGTTTGTTATAGGGACAACCTGGTGATCATGCCCTGGGCATATCTTGTATTTTCTCTGTCTCCAAATAACTGGGGCATGATTAGCCTCTCTCCTGCATCTGTCAATTGCCCGACTGCAGAATAGCACTGACAGATTTTCTAAGGAGCCTCGTCCAGTCAGATGGTGGTTGCAATACAGGGGCTCTTATAATTCAATCAGAAGCATGACAAATTTTTGGGTTCTGTGGCTCGTGTTATTGCAGGAAGCCTGATTAGACGGGCATGACAGGCCTTTCTGGCCTTAAAATCTATAAATACTTTCTGCCCACAAATAGCTATCAGGTTTCCTAAGGTTCTAGCAGGAAAAGCCTATCAAGGGCTGTTGCATACCATCCTCAGTAGTATTTACATTAGGTGCTATGTTATCTAGTATCTACCTGTCTAAATAAATAAATAAAAGTTTAACCTTTCAGCAAACTGCAGTTTGAGGCACTAAACATAGAACAATAGGTCAAATCTTGTAGCAAGTCATTTTGAATGTTTTTACTGTGCTGATGTCTGGATTTCCATCCATTAAGTCTGCTGTGCTTTGTGTATCTTGTCCCTTTGACAGGCTGCTTGTTTAGACTGGTTAGTTGCTAATCCTTTCACACCTGAGTCACAGTTTCACAGAACAACTTCCACTGGCTGTGATGAATACACCATCACTAAACACCAAACACTAAGGGATTAAAATTCCTGCATGAAGAATTTGAAGTAAAGAAAAACAGTGTCGCTTTACTTAAGCTTCTCTTAACTTCATGACAGCATGTTCAGCAGGGAAGCTGGGAAAGGTTTTATTCTTCCTACTTTCCTACTACAGGACTTCTTCCAATGTACAAAGGACCTGAGACTGCAAGCACACTCATGAATAAACTACTTGTGAGTAGAAGCAATTACCCCATAAGCATAAACATTTTCACTATTGGGGTCAACATCTGTATATCAGATGTTATTTAGGGAAGAAGCAGTTATGGCTTCCACCATCACAGAACACTAGTTAATAATGCTTTAGCTGGTATTTTCAGAGGCAGAATTGACAGCTGAGGACTCAGCAACTTGCCCAATGGCACACAAAGTCAGAATTCAGGGCCAAATTCTGACAATCTTCTGCCATAGTGTGAACCACATTGCCTCTCTTAAGACTTCTGGTCTTCAAAGAAGATCCAGACAGCAACAGGAACTAGTACCAGCCTCAACCAAAGACAATGGCTCAAAGACAACTGTGCAAACCACAGAACTCAGTAGGATTGCATGTATGCAAACAGAGGCAAAGTTTTGCTCATTTAGTTTTATTTAGAGTATTAACATGGATGAAGCATTATTGAAAACTGTGTGGCCTACAATAAAAGGCAGGGGAATAGAGGCAACCATTGTGGGTGCTGTCTACCGCCTGTGGCCACCCGTCATTTGTAAGTGTTGTTGTTACATTTTGAGTCTTTGCTGGATGAATTAGGGTTGAGGACTTTCTCCCCATTGATCTCAGCATGTTACTTAGATTTGGTGCATGAAGAGTTAGACTGTTCTAATGAACTCTCTTGTGGGGATGTAATGGTGACAATACAACAGTGGGAGACTAAGCAAAATGCCTTGTTAAGCAATGACTAAAAGGCAAATCCTGGTCTAACTGAAATCAATGTCAAAAAATCTTGATAGACTTCATGACTGCAGGGTCAGACACCGAACACCACACTTGACTAAAAATGTTCTTTAAGTAATTCTGAGGAGCCAGTACTGGAGAATGACAAAATCCTGCACACTGTCTAATGGCAGAGCATGTTTTATCTAATAAAAAAAACCAATTATAGGCCATTATGGGACCAAAGTAATCCCTGTGAACTACTAATTTCAACAGGAACTAGAGCAAGCCCATAATGCACAAAACACATTATTCTGACCATACAGCCCACCTGAAATCAAAATCTTTGGCAATTTAAATGGGAACATACACAATAATAATCAGGAGTAGCACCTCAAATGTCAATGCTGTTCGACTATAAAAGGAAGTGACATCACTGAAAGACAAACTTCAGTGTATTCAACCTGCAAAAGTACTATAAGCAATTTAAGTGTTGCAATCATTAAGCCTCAATTCAACACAATGCAATCATGTGCTTAACATTTACCATGTGACAAGTCCCAGTGAATTGCTTTATGACTAAGCTTCTGTGGTTTACTGAATTGGGATCTTATTCAGTCACTAATGCATTCCTTCTTACTTACATTTCTAAAGGTGCATGGTTTTTTTGGTACTATCTTTAAGTGTAGCAAAGTAAAGCTATGCAAATTACTTTAAACAAAAAAGTTATACACTGTACTCTTAATGCAAACAAACAAAAGTCCTAAAAATGCATTGAAATAATTACTCTGGCGTTACTGTCTAAAACACCAAAACACGAACTAAGTAATAGCCAACCTAGTCCATTTAATTTTAATTAGATTAATCTTCAATCAATCTGGAAAATGTTGATTCCTTTCTGATTACAGGAGCATTATGTTTTAAACTCAAATATTGTAAAAAGCTAAACATTTCAAGGTCTTTCTAGCATCGCAACAAAAGGCAGACTGTACATTTTAACTTTCAAAGGATATGCAATCTTACCTCCACAATAGCATTCAGGGCAGTGTCAGCACCAATGCTTAAGTCACTGCCTGGCACATTGTTGCTAATAGTGGCTGGCAATACACAGATAGGAATGCAAAACTCCTCATAGCGAGCACGTGCTTCAGCTAATTGCAGACAACTTTCATACGCCTGAAGCAGCAGTACAAGTATTATTAGCAGAATACCTTTGCATTAGAGGGCAAATTATTATGCATTCAGCTAGTGGCTCTGTGCATGTGATGGGAGGGTTGGCTTTCCATTGGCACAACAAAATAAAATTGGGGATATTAAGGAGGGACAACAAAAAGTTTCCTATAAATACCACAACAGTGCACTGGGGTCGCATTGGCACAATGCTCTTCTGAAGAAAGCGCAGAAGCAAGTAAGCGTGCGTTAGGACACAGTGAAAATGAAACATTAGTAATGCAGAGACCAGAAGTAGCTAAGCAGACTTGTAGGTAGCATGAGTGCATTAGAAGGAATTCCTCTCAAAATAAGTTGCATAAACAAATCCTATTCTGTTAGTAAATGGTTTAACAAAAGGTAACCAATAAAATACCTACACTCAGAAGAAAAAGCTTCTTGATGTATTACTAGTATGGTGCTGGTTTTTTAGCCACTATTTTGTTCTGCAATGCAAAGACATTTCTGCCAGACTCAGTGAGAGACAATGGAAGAAAAATGCCATGAAAATACAGTGTGTGCAAACATGGCCAAGTCAAAAGAACCCCGTTTTTACACATGCAACCTGGACAGTTGTGCATAAAAATGCAGCAATCTTCCACATGCATATTGATAAGACTGTACCTTTTTCAGGAACATTTTAGAGGCTCTTTGAAAGGACTTCTGGGAATTATAAATGCTGTGCGGCCAGGAGGTCAATACAGTGGGTGAACTAATCTGTGCGTACATGCATCTCACAGGCAGAGCTGTAACTACGGTGGCGCAAATTGGGCTTTACCCTGGGCACGCCGGGGTGGCTCCACTGAGCTGCTCCATCAAAGGGTGCATTTCATGCTGCTGGCCCCCAGTGCCACTAACTGCAAGAGGCACTGAAACAGAGCGTTACGGCTCTGCTCACAACCTCCAGAATTCCTAGTGCTTTACTCTGGAGAGGAGTACAGAACGTGCAGCTGGTCTGGCTTACTGAATACGCTAGTCCAATTCTTCCTCAACATGCATGAATCCCTAACAACCCATGTTGAGACAGATTATGAAAAATCCCCACATACCTGATGAGTCTCCAAGTCCAGAAGAACTCTTTGCTTTCACTAATCTTGTTTCCCACTGGTGAAAAGGTGCACAGCAATCCAGTCCTTCCAGAGGAAGGAAGAGGAGGAGCTGGGGAGCCTGATTTGGGCAGTGGGTTTGAAACATGCTACTGCTATGGAACAAGAGAACTTTGCAGGCCAACCAGTCTAGCATGCTCTAAAATCCTTCAGATGCCTGTGCGGGTGTGGACTGTAAGCAGGAGATGGGGAAGGAAGGGGTTATCTATCTGGGAGAGTTCCACCAAGGAAAGATGGGGAACTGGAGTCAGGTGCAGAGCATCCACGTGGCTTAGCAGTATGCAGCGGTGGTAGGAGACTGAAGTGAAAAACCTCATCTCCAACACACTGAAGTCCACTCCATCAGGGGATATTTTGGAAATTTAACTTTTGCTAAAGCTAAAGCTTGGATTCACAAAAGCTCAGTATCACTTCTGAACTAAAAAGCTACCTTGTCATCTCTGCAGTGCTGAGAAGCACCACAGCCAGGAAGGAGGAGAATGGCATTTGTCTTTCAAGATCAACCATTGGAAAGCCCTGGTGTGCAGGATTTCAAAGAACAGCCACACTGCCCCAACCCAGTCAGGCTGCTTTGAGTTTTGCTTCACACCAGGGGAAAAAAAAAAAAAAAAAAGGAGGTACATTGACTTGGAAGCTGATTTTGTTTAGTAACACCTCAAAGCACGTGGGATACCTGTAAAGCACGGATAAGCACAGCTGTGGGGTTCAGCCAGAAGCTTTGGGGAAGTTAGAGGGAGATGTGGAGCAATATCCAGCATTACCATTCAATCAGTCTTCCACAAAAGACACATTTTTACTTGCATTAAATTCTGTGTCATTTCATTTGATGCAAGTGTTTTTAGCAAACACACACGATTTTTGGGCACTATCCCAGGAGCGGTACTGTATGAAAACATGTGGCAACCAAGTATTGCTGTTGCAAAGAAGCCTCAAACAGTCACTTTATACAAAGCTCATACATCATGCAGCCTGTAAAGGGTTAAACAATTCACAGATGGTTTAATAAATGGCTAACCAATATTTATAGATCTTACTATAATCCAGCAGGTTGCTTACAACCCTCTAGAACATGTACTGCTCATGTCTGTAACCTAATTATAAACAGCTGTGAATCAGTTTCAACTCTTTATAAATATGCCCTGAATATAAAACATGACAAAAATATAGTGTAAGAATATGCAGTAACTCAGCATCATCCCTTCTCTACACAGCCCATGGTGCTGTTTCTGCTTCTCTCACCAACATGGTTAGATGATCTCTCTCTCTCTCTCTCTCTCACACTCACACTCACTTCTTACCTCTGCTGCTTCTTTGACAGGCATGCCTGTGCACTTTGCTAGCACTAGGCAGCTCCCTTCCAGTTTTTCCAATCTCCATCTGTGGCTGGCATCTTTCTTCCTCTCTCCCCTCTTTTTCCCACATCCCCTAGCAAAAGCAGTGCACAGGCTAGTGTGGATAACAGCAGCAGTGAAGAGCGTGCAGCATGGGCAGTTCTCAAGACTGGTAAAGAATCTGAATACATATTTAACTCTACAACCTGCTTTGGAAACCCGCATTTTGCCACCTTTACTGCTACTGTTACCCACACTAGTTGGATTCAAAACTAGCTCAGGTACCACTAGCAGGTGAAATGCTTTTGCTGTGCTTGAGTTCAGGATATGCAGACATCTCCTGAACTCTTAACTTCTGCCTGTTTCTGGCTCAGCTCTGTCTCTCTCTCAATCCCTTCAAATCCATCATGTTTTATAATTTTTCCAATTATTGCCCCCTACCGCCCCACTCCCCATCCTCTTACTCAGACTCTGTTAGCTGTGAAAAGGGCTGCAATTTATTTTCACTCTGTTTCATCATATGCAGAGCCCCACATCTTTGGTAAAATCATGGTGCAGGATTTGCTGTGAAATCCTCTCCTGGCTAAAGATCTGTGCTATAGAATCCAAACTTTGATCTAAAAATCTAGGCCATCGGGTTATGAAGAAAACTATTTGAAAGCACTGACCAGTTGTCACTTCTTGAGAGCTGTGCTCCTGACTCTGCAGACAGCCTGAAGTAATAGTCCTGAAAGGGTTGTCTCATTCATCTCCGTGGATTGCTAACACCTTAAAACTGTTAAATATCATCTCTCTAACTACCACCCAATTTGATTCTTTTAGCAGAAAACTACAAGCTAACATGCTTATTTGACAATCCTCAAATGCCTTCTATGACTATCTAGGTGCCAAAAGTTCCAAATGCTACCAAATCTCTGCAGGTTTGCCCCATATTACTTCTGCAATGCACTTACACAATGTCAATACAAAAATCTTTGGCATATAAAAATATAAAATGTAGACACACAAATTCAATTTAATATCAAAATGAACAATACAAACTCTGGTTTTCATATTATTCACCTCTTAAAATAGGTGTCTGATAAAGGAAAAAAAAAAACATTCTAAAAGGCAAGTGAAGCTGGCACTTAGCTTCCAGGGTCTATGCTAGAGAGCCTCTGAATCCAAGAATCATACTAGACAACGTAGGTCCCATTGCTAAGGGGAACCCAAGCCTTTACTGAAACCTAAACATCCCTTTATTTGAGGCTATAAATTCTTCAGAACGGGGAGTCCTATTTCTGGGTACTGCTCATCTCTTCAGCACTCTCATGAAACTTCTCTAATTCAGAATTTCTAGACCTATGTACATTAGTTGCTACCTATGGGTATGTCCACACAGGCTTCTTATTTCGAAACAACAGAGGTTGTTTCGAAATAAAGAAGCAGCATGTCCACACGACACACTTATTTCAAAACCGTTAAACCTCGCATCTAATCGAAATAGCCGTTGTTTCGAAACAACGGCATTTGGACACATTGTTTCAAAACAACTGTTTTGAAACATGTCCGAACAGCCTTGTTTCGAAATAACCATTTCGAAAGCAGGCTTTCCCTTAATTTGAATTAAACTGTTAATTCAAATTAACATATTTTGAAATAAGGACTTTATTTTGAAATAATGATATATGTGTGGACACAGCCTATTAAATCTATACTATTTCTCCAGATTCCAATGGATGGGAAATAATTATTTCAAAAGTATTTTAAAAAGATGTCAAAGCACCACTGTATGATTATCAGTTGCCTGCACAGAGAGAAATACCCTGAACCACCCAGGAATTAATTTTTCAGTTTGATTACTTTGGGTTTTAGTTCTGGTTAGGGGAGACATTTTATTCTCTCCTTCAAGGCTTCACGACAACAGGTGTCATCTGTAAGCAAATCTTACCTACAAACACATCTTGGGCAACACGGGGTGTACAATCCATCAGCTAAGCAGAAGTTACACTTGTATGATTTACAGAGGGCAATTTAACTGACTGGGGAAACTAAGAGAGCCCATTAGGAAGTCAATATCCTACAAAATGCTTGTTATGTGCCTGAGTACTTTCCTGACATAGGCAACTGAAGTAACTAGCAACACTAAAACTTTTTCAGGATCTCAGAAACCTGCCTATACACATGCCAATATGTTCAATATGCACCAGCAGACCACATACTTTATTGCAAACTGACAAAGATGGACCCTGAAGTGAGAAGAGTAGCAAAACAAAAACAAAAAATAATCCTTACTACTGACTTTCAGGCCACTTTAGCGCTCACGAAGATGCCAGATGATTTAGCATTAACATATGCATCACATACCTTGTTAACAACAGGGACAGCAGGAGTATGAAGTCCTTAACTTCACTACTAATATGGTTCAGTACTGTTCTAAAGGAAATCACCTACAAGGAGTTCATTCTTCCTGCCATGCAATGTCTGCTCACTATTTTCACTTGCTTGAACCGGAAGGACACTGCCTATTGATATTATCTAACAAGCCAACTGACCATTATAGTGTGAATGTGTGCCCTGCAGGCAAAAGGATCTATGTACCATTACCAGTTCTCTGACTGGCACACCAGAATTTCAGTTCAGTTGTTCAGAGCACAGAAGACTTACCCAGTTTAACACTCTTTCTTTAAAACAAAATAATTTTAAATCAATGATTTCACATATATTTTGAGTACTCATCACAGCTGAATTGAATCTAAGCCTTCCTGAACCATTTCATTTTATATTCACTTCAAAATAAAATCTAAGAAAAAATAAAACATGAAGAATTAAGACAAAATTCTAGCCTTTTATTAGTTAATCTTCAAATTAGTTAAACTACCATATTAAAAACATATGACTACTCTTTGGCCACTATCTAATGATGTTACATGAAATCTAAAAACTTTCCAGTGTATTGCAAAATAAGAAAAATATTGCTGTGTGTCCTGCTGTGTGAAAGTCTACAAGCTCTCTTTAAAGATGACAGTTAGATAAATGCAGAAAGCCTATGAAGAAAAGAAAAGCAGGCATCATGCATTATAGCGTTATTTTACTTACCTTGGTTTGCTGTCAATCTTTTTGGAATGGAGTATTTTATTTACCAGAACTGAAAACAAAGGCCAACTTAGCTAGAACATGGATCATGTGTAAAAAATTTAGAACTGAACTTTGGTCAGCTGTTTACAGTCTTGACAAAGACACTATCATCAGGGAGTTATACCTATACCGGAGGCTCAGTTAAGTTGACTTAACAAGGTCGACTTTAAGTAGACAAAGTTGACCTTGTTAAGTCGACTTAGAGCTTCCACACTCCTGTTAAGTTGACTTACAGAGTCTTACCAACCTATAGCTGGGATCACTTCTGAAGCCTTTGTAAAAAATTGGCATCATAGGAGTTATATTCCAGTCATCTGACACGGACGTTAAATTAAGTGTTGGCAAGCATTTCTGTTAATTTAGTATTTGAGATCTTTCAGAACTCCTGGAGGAGTACCATCTGGTCCTGATGACATACTGTTTGATTTATCAATTTGTTCCCAGACCCCAATCTGGAACAGTTCCTCAGATTTATAACCTATAAGGAATTGTTGAAGCCCGGGAATCACTCACATCTTTACTAGTGGAGACCAATGCAAAGTAGAGCATTAAGAGACTGACTATTTATTAGAGAAACATCTGAAAAATAAATACTATATATGGATATCCTGTAACTGTGTACTAGAACTGGGTACTCTGATGTAGGAAAGGTTTTCCTCATCTACGCTGCCATAAAATGTCACTTGTTTTGGGCTTCAGGTTTGGTAGTGGTAGCTTTTCCTTTGTTCCCTCTCCTCTGTACATGTATGGAAAAAAAGACCATCTGTGTGTGTGCAGTGTTGTTGCAGCCATGTCAGGCCCAGGATATCAGAGAAACAAGGTGGACGAGGTATTATTTTGTATTGGACCAAATTCTTTTGGTGAGATGAACAAGCTCTTCTTTTAAGTTCTGTGTAGCTTGCAAGTTTCTCTCTCTTACCAACACTGGTTCACTAAAAGATATTACCTTACACCCCTTATCTCTCTTGCGTGTGGGTGGCAGCCTCATTTTATTACTTTCCAAAATCCAAAATGTAAATAAGATTAACATGGAGTCTTTCTACATGGTGTATGTGACAACGGTTAGAACTTCCAGGGGAAGCTCACAAAAGGGAAACCTAAGTATGTCACGTTTTTTTCAGTTTAGTAGATACCACTTGCATGCAGCCACCAAACCATTTTTGCAGATTATGTTTCCAGTGTTCTGGTCTATAAAATATCCACTTCTAGCCAATTAAATCAGCATTAACCTGAACGCTTTGTTAGTAAGCGCATACACTTGAACAGACTTACATCAGTTATAGTGTTCAGAGCAGTATCTGCACCAATGCTGAAATCTGAACCCGGTACATTGTTGGATACAGTTGCAGGAACCATAACCATGGGAATACAGAACTCGTCATATTTCTCACGGGCAGCTGACAATTCCAAAAGTCCCAGGTAGGCCTGTTGGGCACAGGCATGGTGTGAACAATTAGAAGGGATAAAAAGAGGACAAGGGTGGAATTATAACATGAAAAGGCCAAAGGGAAAGCCATTTTTACCACAGCACACACCACAGACTGCGACAATAAGGAACCACTAAAATTAACAAAAATACATAAAAGTAAATATGTACACACATTTTAAAAAAACATACATTTAATATATATACGTAAATATAAATATATATATATACACACATTTAATATATATGCATATTTAAAATCTTAGGCAAACACTATGTACCTCTTTCCTTCACAATGAGATACATACTTTATATGAACCCAATGTTTTATTATAAGAGACAAATGTTACTATATAATCTGATTTCCATACATCTTAATGCCATAGTTATTTTCATTTGAGTTCCCAGTACTCTCGTTACTGTGGACCTGATTCAACAAAATACTTATGCACATACATAAGTCTATCCATACTCAGAAAGGCACTTAAAGATATGCTTATTTTTAAACATACATTTACGTGACATTTCCTGACAGGGAATGCTTTCTTGAATCAGGGCCTATATGAAGTAATAGCTGTACTGAAAGGAGTAATAAGAAAAACAAACTAAAATTCTTGTCTCTAAATACATTTTACATTGAATTTGAAATATCAGAAAGAAATGAACATGTAAACTAGAGTGGCTTAAGAGGAGCAGTTTTTATTATAATTTCAAGACTGGTAGGGAGATTTATAATCTGCCTCTATTTCTTAGGAGTACAGGTCCTTAGTTTCTTCAGAAAATCTGTTCTATCCTGCTTTCTTACACTTTCCTTGATCTAAGGTATCTTGTTTTGCACTTAGTATTAACTATCCTGAATTCCAAAGTTACAGAGAAACTGATCATCTCCAAAATTTCTCATCTCAAAAGCTCTCCCTGTTCATCAACATTCATCATAAAACAAAACTATAATTGTGGGGGGGGGGGGGAGGTGGCAAAAACAAGTACAATGTGTTTCAACTCTTCTCCAACTAACAAGCTAACAGAATAATTAAGTAATGTACCTCAAATCCACCAATAACCATAAGGGCGTTGATGCTGTTAGCGCGCATCTGGTCAGCAATCTTCTCCAAATACTTTCCCGGGAGGGTACTAAAATTAGTTAAACCAAAAGAGAGAAGTAAAAAGTCTATGGCTATTTGAAACAGCACCTGTTCATTTTCATAAAATGGGTTGTTAAACTGTAAGGAGACTATGAAATATTCTATAATTTACACCCCTGGGCCACATCTGTCCTATACGCTGGCAGGGAAAGGTGATTCCCCTGCTCGTGTACTAATATTTGTATTTTCTCTCATCCACCTCACACAAGCATAAACAGCAAAGGTAACCCTGGCAGAATGAGTGGCACAGCTTTGCTTTGCATGCCAGCGTCAGGCAGATTTGTATTTGGCACACCTAAGTCAGGCCTTTCCTGCCACTACACGTACACTGCTATTTATACCTGCTCTAGCTCAGACGTGACCAAACTGCAGCTTTTTAAAAGAAAAGCTGCGTCTCCCGAAGAGCACGGCAGGGAAGGGCGGCATGCTGCAAGCCAGGGGCGAGAAATTTGCGATGGTTGAGGAAAGCAGAGAGGCGGCAGCATGGTGCGAGCCCACAGGGGTGGGGCAGCATAGTGAGAGCTGGTGGAAAAAAGCAGCGTGGTCAGAGCTGGGGCAGGGGCAGCACTGTGAGAGCTGGCAGGGGAAAGCAACGTCGTCAGTTAGGTGCAAAGACAAGCACTCAAAGTAAGTAAATGTCAGATTCTACAGTTTACCCACACAATATTAATTCTACCTTCCTTATCTGTATGCATTATGATACAGTCTTTAATTACATCATCACAGGCTTCATTCATTGCACAAACTGGATGCACAAAGAGGCAGAATTAAAGTAGCACCAGCAAGAAGACGTCTGACCTTCTGAGTGCATGATTTTTTTAAATACTTTTCTATTTTGATATTGTTTTCTGGGTAAATATTTTTAAAACTGGCAACATAAATTGATCAAGAGCAAGTCTACAATGAACTACAGATAAGTAACAATCTAGCAATTTAAACCTGAAAAACAACTGTCAATTCTTTTTTAAAAATCACCTGGCATTTTCAGATATTGTAATATAATGCAAAATTACTTCTCTTGTATTTCTATTTTGAGAATTAAGTAAGAATCATCAGAAATGACTGAAAATTTAAACAAGTGTTACATCCAAAACCACTGACTGTCAAAAGGTTATTTAAAAAAAAACTATTAATTTAAAGAATGTTACAAGTATGTTACAATGTTACAAGACTGAAGGAACTAGGCTTATTTAGCCTGCAGAAGAGAAGACTGAGGGGGGATTTGATAGCAACCTTCAACTACTTGAAGGGTTGCTCCAAGGAGGAGGGAGCTCGACTGTTCTCGGTAGTAACAGAGGGCAGAACGAGAAGCAATGGTTTCAAGTTACAGCTGGGGCGGTCCAGGCTGGATATTAGGAAAAACTTCCTTACTAGGCGAGTGGTGAAGCATTGGAATAAGTTGCCTAGGGAGGTGGTGGAATCTCCATCTCTGGAGGTGTTCAAGTCAAGTCCCAGCTGGACAAAACACTGACTGGGATGATCTAATGGGAGTGGTCCTGCTTTTTTTGGCAGGGGGTTGGACTAGATGACCTTGTGGGGTCCCTTCCAACCCTATGATTCTATGATTCTATGATTCTAAGTACTTTTTATGGATCATGGTTCATTTTCAGCATGCAAAATGATTTAGACGTAGGATAGACCACCACTACTGAAAACTAGCTTTAGAAAAAAAATTCCTTAAGTCCATTGAACGAGTGTGCCTGAGACATCAGTATGTCATCTGTTTGCAGAAGGAACTGCTAATACATTTATTTTATAAGAACATTTTAATTAACATAACTAAGTCAATTACCAAGATAATTTACATTCACTGCAAAGTTCAATAGCAGCACTATACTTCCACTGATTAAATACCATTCAACATATATTAATTCTTCTTTGTCGTATAGTCAAAATCTATTTATATTTCAGCGCAGTCTTCATGAATGACTCTATGGGTACCTGAGCCCATTAGACAAGAGAGTAATTGTTGTGAAGGGCTGAGGATGGAAAATTGTGTTGTAAACTTTCTGAAAAAAAAAATATCACCAATGAAGATTTTACTTTGTATTATAAAAACCAAATAATGATATTTAGAATTTATACAGGGCCTGACCCCAAACTGAATAAACTCAATGAAATTTCTTCCATGGTATCTTCTGTGCATGGACTCCAAAGCACTTACTGAAACGGGCTCTGATCTTGCACTTTATGTCCCCATAAATTCTCATTGAACTGTTGTGATTCTGAACAGTTAAAAAGGTGTTCCTGTGTGCATCTCTTCACAGGATTAAGATGAGGGCAGTGTTTTCCCTTACTATTGCTCTCATTTTAAAATTGTGTCTGATTGAGCCCTTAGACCTTTTGTCTTCTCTGTCCATGAGTATTTTAGTGAACAAGTTTACTGGCAGAAATGTTGGCAGGGAAGCAGGGAGGCATGGTTGGCGAGAGCAAAGCAGCAGCAGTGTGGTAAGAGACGGCAGGGAAGTGGCAATGGGAGTGGGAGAGAGAAGAGTGACATGGTCAGAGAAGTCATAGCATGTTTAGATTTTCTCATAGTCCCTAATTCAGCTTACTCAATATAAAATCATGTTTTACAAGTCCTAAACATGATGTGGAATACTAAGAAATGAAAGTACAAAGGAGAAAAGTTTAAAACTGAATGTAGATTACTTTCAATATTTGGCACAACTTACTGCTGTGAAGCATCATATTCCATAATGAAATTCAAATCACCGCGCAATACTTGGAGACCAGCATCTGAGAGAGCTTTTACCTACTGCTTTGACAAGTTACTGCCCAGATTTTTAAAAAACTTGCCACAAGCCTGTAGTGTTCTACATCTAGCGACAGCCAAGTTTTTACTGCATAGGCCTAGGTTCATGGTAACAAATAATTATGAGAATCTGACATTAGTAGGATCAATATTGGCCCTGTTTTTACAATAAAATTAAAGTATGCAATGAATTTTAAGCTTAGTAATTTTGGAGTAGGTAAAAATATCTGGATATACACCTCAGTGTGGCTCTCGAAGGTTTAATTATCAACTTGTGCAGCTCTTGAGTTCCATAAGTTTGGCCACCCCTGGTCTAGCTTGATGTGAACTAGCGCAGTCCATAATAACGAGTGAGGGAACCCCATCCCTAGCCTAAAGTGTAGATGTAGCCTTAACCACACAGATCTTTTTCCTGGCTATTATTTGTAACTGCAACCAGTAACAAAGGAAGCTAGAAATTGACTTCCTTGGAAATCTACCCAGAACCTGAAGAAACTCTCTCTATTATGATATTGGTAGGTTTTTTTTTTTGTTTGTTTGTTTTTTAAAACACATTGTGAGGAAAAAATGGCTGTGTCTACACACAAAGTTTTATTTCAGAAATAAATCATTTCGAAATAAAACCCTTATTTCAAAATAAGGGAAAGCCTGCTATCGAAATGGCTGTTATTTCAAAACAGTTATTTTGAAATAAGGCCATTTGGACATGTTTCGAAAACATGTCTAAACAGTGTTATTTCAAAATAACAGCCATTCCGAAATGAATGGGGTTTAAGCTGTTTCAAAATGATGGTTCTTATTTCGCAATGACAGAGACCGTCATTTTGAAATAAGAAAATGTCATGTGGACCTAATCTTTTTTATTTCAAAATAACCAGTGTTATTTCGAAATAAAAGATGTGTGGACATACCCAATAGTTTTACACTTGCTTTTTCCCCATGACCAACCGTCCTGAAATTTACTGGGACTATTAATTTTAAAAGGGTAATCAGATGTGAGATGTCCAACTTTAAGCTCTTTCATAAATGGACTGAAAAGGTGGGTGTGTCACAAAATAAAGCCATGATTCTGCAGAACCATCAATCCATTCACATGCATGTCAAACAAGGCCCGCAGGCTGGATACAGCCCACAAACCTCTTGCATCCAGTCTGCAACTGCGCTCCATAAAACCACACTCTGTCCTTAATGGGGGGGGGGTCCTTGTCAAATCACTGAGCAGTCTTGCATACCCAGCACTGCACGATGCTGAGAGATAGCACACAGGTCTTACGACATCGCAGAACGCTATGAATGCAGCACTGTGCTCCAGAATACCACACTCTCCCCAAGAAAGAAAGCAAGTCTTGCAGCATCACATAGCACAGTCTCACATGCTAAATTTCCAAATGGTCAGATTGACAAGCATGGGTGTTGCTGGAACTAGCCCCTAGGGCCCGTGCCCCAACTCCCAAGCCAGACTGGCCTTGCTGGGACCCAGGGCTGGTACTCAAAGCCATTGGTGGCAGAAGCCATGCTGACCAGCCTGGGAGGGGCTGGCAGCTGGTGGCAGGATCCCATCCTGGCCCCCTGCCAGGACCCAAGGCTGGCGGTGCCAGGAGCCCGAACTGGCCAGGAGCTGGACTGCAGCAGCAGGATCAAGCCCCGAACCCCAGCCAGGGACCTGGCGCTGGGCCACTGGTTGGCAGCAGCAAAAGCCAAAACCAGCCCCGGTCCACTCCCAAGGGCCGGCAGCAGCAGGAGCCCAATCTGGCCAGAGTTGAGCTGCCGGCTGGCAGCAGCAGGTCCTGGCCTCTGTCAGGAGCTTGATCCAGTCCCCAGGTCAGCGATGGCACTGGCCTGGAACCAGACTGGGCCCAGACCCGGATTACGACCAACATGGCAGGGGGTGGGGCTGACATGTGGAATTCGGGAGGGTGAGCCCAGCCCCAAACATATTTTTGGGACAGCAACACCACTGGCCAGAAGTGCTGAACATCCAAAGATCCTCTTCAACCCAGTGGGAGTTCCAGGTATGTATGGCCAACTTGAACTACATTCAATTCAAAGCTGGCTTGATACAGCCAATGACTGACATCCCTGATTTACAGGATAAAGCCATGATTCATGTAAAGATAAAAATCCATATAAAAAGACAAAAAAACAGTAAGAAAAATCTAATTAAAAACTTCATACAAAATTCCAATAAACATATCTGTTCACAAGATAGTGCCATTGGTTTACATCAATTCATTCACAAGATAAAGCCATGGTTCTGCAGGCTGCGCTCCAGCCACATTTTGCATGGACACATTAATACGTTGACAAGTTGCAGACTGCAAGACTCAAGTGCAAGATGTAACATGTTTCAGGTAACCACCTACAATAATAGTCTGCTGCAATAACCTTACATGCTTTTAAGCAATAATACACTAAAAGGGACTATTTTAATTCTGTCTCCAATGATGGAAACATTAATTCTACATAATGCTGAACTGCAACATCCTGAACTTAAGAGGACAAACAAAGCAAAAGCAACTTCACTGTGCATTTATGTGTTGAAGACAGCATATGCAGCTCACAAGGATGCAGCTTCTGGCTACTGTTTCTTCTACTTGGGTAAAGTGACTGCCAACAAAATTTATGGTATTACCGTTTTGTGCCGAGAAGTGACCCTCCTTGGCCAGTCCAACCTCCAACATCTCCCCACCTGATTTCCTTTATCTACAAATAAAGTTAAAAAAGGAGGATATTACATCTTTGTTCATGCAACAGATGCAATTTAATGCAAAGCTTTCAGAACAGATGTGGTGCACTTTGGCAGCTGCCACAAAGGAGGGCTGGCAAACAAACAAACAAACAATCTCATAGCTCAGTATCAAGTGGTTAATCTAATCTCCCTTGGCATTAACCCCTTCTCAGGAACGGCACTAGCATTTCTGGCGACCCCCCTGCAGTGCAGCAGACGCCAGCACAGACAAGTGATGTCACAGTGCAGCGCAACGGCACAGTCTCCCATTTTGGTGCCCCTCAAATGTCTGCAGCCCCCTGCAATGCTTACCAGGCTTACCATGTTGTGCCGGCCCTGCCCCTTCTCTTCCTCCCCATCCTTAGCTCCCCTCTGTTTATGTCTTCTTTCTTCCTCTATGAATCCTGCCTCCATCTTCTTACTCAGCTTCCTTTATCTGGTCCCTGCTCCATCTCATATCCTCCCCATCCCTTTAGTGACAGTGTAATGCAAGAATCCAAAACAAGAACCCACACTTGGTCCTTCACTCACTCTAGGAAGTCTGCTGTGACCTGACCCCTATAGCCCCCCCCCCGTGATCTAGGAAACAGAACATGACAAACTCGAAAGGGGTAGCCCTATTAGTCTGTATATCGCAAAAGCAACGAGAGTGCTGTAGTACCTTATAGACCAGGGGTCTCAAACTCAAATCACCACAAGGGCTGCATGAGGATTAGTATGGTAGCCTGAGGGCCCCACCACTGAAAACTTTCCATACAATGATATTGCAAATATTGGTAACGATCGTGTCATTGCAGGACACAGGAAATAGCTTTAGGGGCCGCATGTGGCTGAGACCCCTTCTCTAGGCTAACAGATTTCTTCGGACATAAGCTTTCATGGGCTTCAACCCACTTCAGACTCTCACTGCTTATGACAAACCCTATATCCATCTCCTTCTTGGGAGATCAGGTTTTAGCTGCTGTGTTGCCTTCAACAGGGAGGAAAGCAAGTATCCTGATGGACTTATTCCCACTTTCTGAAAAAGCAACCAACCAGTGTCTACCCTAAAGGGAAGTTTCTAAACTCCAGTAGGTCACAAGTCTCAGGACTCAGCTGCTGGATAGTGCAACAGCATGCTCCATTGACATGCAACATATGACAGTGAAGTATAAACTTGACAACAGATTCATTGACTTCTCTATCACCTTGTTCTTATCTAGCCTGTATACTTATCTCCAGATGCTTCATATTCCAATGGCTACTATAATAGAGGCAGTCTGCCAAACACTCAACATCCTGCCAAGGTCACATTAAAGCTGTCCTCCATGCAGAAGCAGTGAACCTCTTATACAGAGAATTTCTTATCCAAACATCCGGGAAGCAAAAGAATGCAGACCTAAGTCAGGATGCTCTTAAAAGTACACTTTTATATTGGGCTGCCTGTTCCCAGACACATATGATATCTGAAAAAAGTGTGTGACAGAACTCTAACAGCAGGCACAAAATTAAGTAGGCTGGGCCTCTGCCTACTTGTATGGTGCCTGCAATCAGGTACAAACCTGACTATTGAAATTTGTGCTCTCATTTTAACAGCTGACATAAATCTTGCACCCTCAAACAAGAGAGCCATGCTTCTAAAGATGTATTCACTCTGGAAAGAGACTATTCTCTGTTTTTGTATTCCATGTAGCACTACAGACATTGTTGGTGTTTAACAATTTAATATTAAATGCCTAGACTGACTGACTGGATCTGGTCTGCAAGGAAATTCAGTTGCTAGTGTTTTGCACTTGTATAGTGCATCAAGAAATCCTTAGGTCACCATAGCAAGCATTTAGCAATGGTGAAGAGGCACACTGGACACCAATCCAGCAGAAGATTTTGGTGGCAATAGAGCATACAGCTCCATCTGGGTTAACTAAAATATGTCTATATATAAGCAATAAAACTTAAAAAGAAACCTGTCAAGTCACTTTACTGAATGATAGTCATTTATGCACTTTCATTAGAAACACAACAAAAAAGGTAAAAAATTAGGAACAATTCACACCACTTTAAATGCGCTCATTTCATACTAACCTGGCCTTTAGCAAAGCCTTCAAATCCATCAATAACAGCAAACATGTTGTGGCCTTCAGTTATGCCAACTCTTACTGCAGATCGGACAGCAGCATTCATTCCAGCTGCAGGGGCACCTACATTTAAAACTGCCACATTAAAATTAGTCTGCAAAAGAAAGAGAAAAACTATTGTTAGTTACAAAATACACCAGCAAAGTAATTGACAGTCTTATGTTGTTAGCGACTGGATAATGGAAAGATCTACTGACATTTTCAGAAGTTTAAAAAGGTGTTCTAGGTGTAAAGTGGGCAAAAAGATTTCACAACATTATCTTCAAATTTTAAAAAGCCAGTAAATTTTAAAAAAAATAGTGAAGGAAAAAGATCCAACTTTTCTAATTTTTTCTTCTTTTCAATAGTTTTGGTGAAGAGTTTCACTTAGCTGAAGATTAAAATCACTTGTGTTCTTGTATTTTCCCTTTAACGGGGCCAAAAATATGACTGAAAAACAACTCAGTTATCCCCTTGGTGTCACAGTATCAGTGCAGAAATTTGCAATAAAGTCAGCAGGGCAAAAAGTAGGAAGGGACATGTTTGGTTTAGTGGCATGATCACGAAGGATGTGTTATCACCTGACCCATCAAGCAAGAGAGAAATCAGCTTTAAATTAAAATGTCTGCCAAAACTTTACAGCTGCAGGCAAGATACCACAACAAGGGTCACGTAAAGAGATTTTCACTGTGGGATAATTCTTCAGAGACCACATTTAGACAACTCATGTTCTGCAACGTGGGAGCGGCGGGCTAAATGTTTCCTAATAATCGGAATAAATCATCATAGGTGAAGGTTTTTAGTGCTTAGAGTGTTTCTCTGGTAAGTTCTACAGTGAAGTCAAGATAATTAATGTGTAATAATGCAGTAATTTCCATAGCACAAGACTACAATATCAGATAGAAGTTTATGACTTCACTAAAGATCAGAGCACAGAACAAGCGTGGTTGTAAGGGGGGAAAAAAACCTCTTAATAAAACAAGATCTGCAATAATAAAGGGAAACAGCATATTATCAGGTAATTTGTATTCTGTACAGATACTTTTATCAGTGACAAAGTCTCTCTTTACAATGCTTAATCATGAGTTTTACATTGGCTATGTCAAAGTAATTGTTTGTAGTGGATTTACAAAAGAGCACATTTGGTACTCCTTAGGTGACCAAATACACACACTGTTGCTATAAGACGTTTCTTTTATTATAGGTCAGATATACCAACTATGATTGACAGTTTTGGAACTGCAAAATATTTCTTTCTGCAATGAAACTACTCTTTTTTCCACACTGATGTACCTAAGAAGCATTTCAGGAGACAGGTCTATGAATTCTTTCCTAAAGAAACTGCTCTGTGCTTTAATTTTTAGTTTAAACACTAAAAGAAATGACAAGCATAAAATTTGCTTCAGTAAATAAAATAAATCATGTTACTGAGTGACAAATTAGCAATACAACTTTCAGACTAGTTTTAACTGTGGCACATATAACTCTACCAAACTGGAGCTTTCTGTATACCAAGCAGTACCTAAATGGAAAAAAGTGTTCTTTCCAAATTAATCACAGGTCATTTTCCTTGAAAGTTGAACTTAAAAAAACCTTCAGATTAGGCCAGATAATTAGACAGTATAAATAAGTGCAGCTTCACTGACTTCTATAAAGCCAGACTGATTTACATATGCTAAGACTATGGCCCAATACCTTAAAAGGGAGAAAAGTAAATCTATACTCCAGGCCTCGACAAACCAATGTTTCTGGTCACCATGGTGAGTAGTTTTAGTAGCCTGTCGCCTAACTCCACCACAGAAATGTAATGGAGGAGTGCCCACTGGCAACCAAAAGTAAAATTGCTGGCACCTAGCTGTGAGCCAGTTTTGTCCACCCCCACTATACTCATAATGCGTAGATCCGTGTTTCATATTACATGAGTTTAAATTAATACCAGCAAAAAAATGATAGAACTTTGCATGGCTTACCTTCTGGAGAAGCTAAACTATGTTATATTACATTTAGTAAGAGTGAAGCATTCATATGCTAGTGAACCACAGAAGCAAAATGCAAACTAGTATGAACCTGTGTGGCAGCATTCATTGAGCTTTAAGCGATTTGTTAATCACATTCAGCCGCATTTACACATAAAAATGACATGCATTAAATGTGCTTTCCAGCTTTCAGCATAGCAGTGGCCCAAATGAGGAGGGAACTTTCGCATTTTCAATCACAAAAGAGAATAGAAGCTTTGGGGCTTTTTCCTAAAGATTATATATTGTAAAACCACCGCCTGTTAAACCCATATCATAATATCTATCCAAATACTGCATAGGCAATGTTATTTTCCAGGCCATTGTGCCATATAATGTCAATGCATGCCAGACCGTATTGACCTGTGGTTAAGTTTCTCAGTTTCCAGCACCTGAAGCAATCCTATGCTGCTGGACACAGAGGATCATATTTAGCAAAGTACTACAGCTGACTTGATATGCCTTTAATTCTGCAGAACACCAGCAAGATTCTGCTACATCTGGGCCTTATTATATACAGTATGTGGAATCCACGTGTTTTTATATTAAGGATCTATAACAAAATATTATGTTTTGACTTGTATGTAAATTAACAGCCCAATTTAAAAGAATATAACTGTGTCCCAAAGGATTTTACCCTGAGTAATTTTTATTTTTAACTGTGAATAGATGTTTAATTTACTTCTGCTGCCTTCAGGGAGACATTTAATTTACCTTATGACTAAACCTGATGACTAAGCCTTCACACATGGTATGAGTAAAATCTTACATAATACTGTTGTTCTTATAAGTGTAATGACTGGGGCTCCTGAAATGTTAAATCTTTTTGCCTACATACGACTGGTAAATGAGTAACATTTTGGATAATTCTGCTGCTTCACTGCCAGAATTTTGTACTCTGATATTTAAAAACTAGAACAGCTACCAGAGGAATTTTTTATTATCTGACCATCTTAGACACCAAAGAAAAGAATTTTCTTGGATATCACCTTGACATCAGTCTAGTAATGAATGAATTAGAGCTGTGGTTCCCAAGCTTTTTCAGGCTGGGGACCCCTTTTTAACAAAAATCTTTGCGGGGGGGGGGGCCCCCCCCCGCCGGCGGGTGATGTAATCTGGCCCGTGCAGGCAGTTTCTGGTCCACACCACTCTGGTGGTGCCACTGGGATAGCCAGTGAGCAGCACTGCCACCACCGTGGCCAGCACTGCTGGGGAGCCGAGCCACGGCAGCTATGGCCTCCTGCCCTTGCCCCTTCTGGGGAGCCACTGTGGCCCCATCCTCCTGCCAAGATCTGGCCACAGGAGGGGAAATGCAGCCCTAGCAGGGAGCATTGAGGCTATAGCTGGATTTTGGCCCCAGTAGGAAGAGGCTCAGCGGACCCCCTGCAACAACATGTCCGGACACCCAGGGGTCCCCGGACCACAGGTTGGGAACCACTGGATTAGAGCAATCATTTCACCATTGCTTGACCCTAGACCATAGAACTAGGTGGTGGACACTTGTTTTCTCCTAGAACGAAGAAATATCATCAAGTTAGTAAACCACAGTAACACTATGGTAGGTCAGTTGTCTATAGGTATCGCATTTGTTGTTTTTATTCCCCATCGATCATTAGTATTTTAAAACAGTTTTATATTTTCCAGGATTAGCCCCTTACTCAAGTAGCCTTTAAAGTCAAAGCGACTACTCGAGTTTGCAGGATCACGCCCTCTGTCTTTTATAACCTGCCGTAAATACACATGGTACACCTTCAGGTCAACGTGCCATGATAATAATAGTGCTGAAAGTCCCTACAGAGAAAATGGTTATCAGTAAATTATGAAATTTGCATTTTACAGGAGTCAATTTAAGCTTCATTTTAGAGTTAGTACATAAAAACTAAAATTCTGTTGGGGGGGGGTTGAAAAGGGTTTGATATAAATAACTCTGTGGCAAAAGTGAAGCATGATTTTGAAAATTCTACAATCCAGTTGCTTAGCACGTGTAAACTTAAGAAGAAAAAAAAAGAATAAAGCAAAGTAAATCTCATCATGCAAAAGTAAAACAAAAAACGGTCTCAAAACCTAGAAAGGTTACTGAGCCATCTCTGGTTAATCACTGCAAGTAATTACGTACACTACATGAGAGATCATCCTGTTAAAAAGAACAGAAAGATTTTACAGACAGAAAGGACAGAAAGACAGTAAAAAAGCCACAGTTTACAGACATTTTCTGCTAATTAACAATCTAACAACCGTAATGAGATAGTAACTACAATCCATAGTTCTCCAGACAAATGGATTAATGTTGGAAACTTGCTATGTTACTCAAGAAGCAAAATCTCTTAAGAAACAGACATGGTGAAATCTTTTTATAATGCACTGGAACACAAGTGATCCACTTATCTAGTATAAGAAACAACAATAATTTATACCAGCTGAGGATTATCATCTTCCCATAGATTTTTTAATTATTCTTCCTTTCTGTAATAGACTACCACATTATATTGTTGCTATTCTTATTTCTTCAAAATTCTACTCTTATTTTCTGTCTTTTCTATGTTTATTTGCTTTTAGACAACAATTATAAAAACTCTTGTGACACGTATATTAACAGTTCATTTGCATTTTTCATTTTTAGTAAAAGGCACTCCTCTG
This sequence comes from Podocnemis expansa, assembly GCA_007922195.1. Lineage (NCBI taxonomy): Eukaryota > Metazoa > Chordata > Testudines > Podocnemididae > Podocnemis > Podocnemis expansa. The sequence goes on from ML681964.1 coordinate 55,359,448, forward strand.
GATATTTTTAAGCCTCCAAGCACCTTAAGAACTTAAATCCAAAACCTCTTTAAAGTTTATAAACAAAATAAAAATATTTGTTGGATCACTTTCTAATGCTGTTACTAATTAAAAGCCACAATACCCACTAGTGTCACACATAGCAAAGCTGTGGCCAAGATTCAGAAAAAGAAAAACATTAACTTAAAGCTAAACTCCTATGTTTAACTAACTAAATAAATGGGCCGAATTTTTTAAAGCTGCTGTGTTGATCTTACATCAGCTCCCCATTACAATCAACAGATTCTGCTAAGCCATCGGCACTCTGGGGAAAAAAAAAAAAAAAAAAAAATCAGGCCACTGAGGCAGGCACCTAAATATTCATTTGGGAACCTAATTTAGGCTCCAGTTTTTGCAAATATTTGCCTTAACTTGATACTGCTCTGTCCAGTTTTTTCTGCCATTTTATATTTTTTAAAATTCTGTCTCCAATCTACATTTCCCATTTCCTTCACTGCCTAATTTCCTTTAAAACCAGGAAGAATTTTTGCTTTAGTTCTCTGAATGTTGCTCAGTTCCTTTCTTATACCTCAGCATTTTCAGTATTCATGTTCAAACTCTTGGACAGTAGCTCACCATGGCAAAAAATCTAAGTAAAAAGTTTACACTTTAGCACAGTTCAACCAAGGTGCACCATGAGAACTGTCCAAGTATGCTGTGAAGTTTTGTACAAATTTAATGAAAATAAAACAGCATATGTAAAACAAACATCATTTCAGAATATCCTATCCAACCCAAATCACAACTTGAAACTCATGAAAATTAATCATCAGATTAAAAAAGTGAGGCTCCGTCTTTCAATTAAAAAAAGAACACTCCAATGCAGGTGGCCAAAGTGCAAAACTGAGTTGATGTGTATTTTTTTTCCCCAGAGTTGAAACATTATTGCATTTGGTGCTTCTTTAGCTTGTATGCAACAATGCTGCAAACATCTCTAGGAAGAATGTAACCACAGTAAATGAATTTAAATGTGGCCTTTATGAGCAACCAATTCAGCTGAAAAAAGTGGATGTGCAGTGGAATTGTCTCATACAACTGTGCCGTGTTACTAAAAAGGTTGGGAACCACTGCTCTACCAATTCCATTTTTCCAAAGACTGTGGAAGTTTGGAATTTTCCTTTTTATAAAACAAGGAGGTCTGTGGTCAAATTTAGAACACACAGGTTTCCAAGAAGAAAAAACAGAATGGGCTAACTAAACCTATGTCAGTGGAAGAGGAAAAGAATGGAAGCATAGCCTGGAACACTCCACATAGGAGATCCACTTTCTTGATACTACAATACAAGTTAGTGGTGGATACATAAACATCACCCTATACCAAAAGCCTACAGACCACTATTGTTACTTTCATCCCCTGAGCTTCCACCCAGGTAACACTACTTGATCCACTGTCTATAGCCAAGCCTTAAGATATAACCACCTTTGCTCTGATCCCTCTGACAGAGACAGACACCTTCAAGATCTCTATCAATCATTCTTAAAACTATGATACCCACCTCGGGTAGAATCATAGCGTTGGAAGAAACCTCATGAGGTCATCTAGTCCAACCCCCTGCCAAAAAAGCAGGACCACTCCCACTAAATTATTCCAGCTAGAGTTTTATCCAGCCGGGCCTTAAACATCTCCAAAGACGGAGATTCCACCACCTCCCTAGGTAGCCCACTCCAATGCCTCACCACTCGCCCAGTAAGAAAGTTCTAATATCCAACCTCGACCTCCCCAGCTGCAACTTGAAACTGTTGCTCCTTGTTCTGTCCTCTGTTACTACTGAGGGTAGCTGAGCTCCAGCCTCCTTGGAGCATCCCTTCAAGTAGCTGAAGGTTGCTATCAAATCCCTCCTCAGTCTTCTCTTCTGCAGGCTAAATAAGCCTAGTTCCTTCAGTCTTTCTTCATAGGGCTTGTGCTCCAGCCCCTTGACAATTTTTGTTGCCCTCCACTGGGCTCTTAATTTGTCCACATCCTTTTTGTAATGGGGAGCCCAAAACTGGACACAGTATTCCAGCTGCAGCCTCACCAGTGCTGAATAGGAGGGGAACAATCACATCCCTCGATCTGCTGGCAACACTTCTGATGCAGCCCAGTATGCCATTGGCCTTTTTGGCAGCAAGAGCACACTGCTAATCCATATGCAGCTTCCCATCCACCAGGACCCCCAGGTCCTTTTCTACAGTGCTGCTACTTAGCTAGTTGCTCCCCAGCCTGTAGCAGTGCATGGGCTTTTCCGTCCCAAGTGCAGGACTTTGCACTTCTCCTTTTTGAACCTCATGAGATTTCTATTGGCCCACTGTTCCAATTTGTCTAGGTCTCCCTGAATCCTGTCCCTGCCCTCCAGCATGTCTACCATTCCCCCCAGCTTGGTGTCATCTGCAAAACTTACTGAGTGTGCAATCTATCCCATCATCCAGATCATTAATGAAAATGTTGAACACAACTGGACCCAGGACCAAACCCTGAGGCACACCACTCGTTACTGGTTGCCAACTAGACATGGAGCCATTGATTCTTACATCCTGAAACCGTTGATCTATCCAGTTCTCTATCCACCTTACAGTCCACACATCCAACCCATACTTCCTTAACTTGCTAACGAGAATGCTGTGGGAAACAATATCAAAAGCACTTCTGAAGTCAATGTATATCACATCAACAGCTCTTCCCACATCCACAAATCCAGTCATCTCATCATAGAGGGCGATGAAGTTGGTCAGGCACAATTCACCCCTGGAAAATCCATGCTGACTGTTCCTGATCATTCTATTTTCCTTCAAGTGTTTCAGGATGGATTCTTGGAGAACCTGCTGCATGATTTTTCCAGGGATTGAAGTGAGGCTGACAGGTCTGTAATTTCCCAGATCCTCCTTTTTCCCTTTCTTGAAGATAGGCACTATATTTGCCTTTTTCCAGTTCTCTGACACCTCCCCTGTTTGCCATGAGTTTTCAAAGATAATGGCTAGCAGTACTGCTCTCTCATCGGCCAACTCCCTCAACAACTTTGGATGCAGTTCATCTGGCCCCCAACGACTTGTGCACATCCAGCTTCTTTAAGTACCCCTAACCTGACCTTCCGTCACCAAGGGCCTCTCTTCTTTTCTCCAATCTGCTATGCTCAGTGTAGTGGGCTAAGACCTGGCCCTGCCTGTGAAAACTGAAGTTTAAAAAAAACAAACAAACAAAAAAAAAAACCACACATTTGAGCACTTCAGTTTTTTCCTCATCATCCATCATGAGGATACCTGCCCCATTCCGTAAGGGCCCTACACCATCCCAGATCCTCTTATTATTGACATACTTGTAGAACCCCTTCCTGTTATCCTTCACATCCCTTGCTAGCCACAACTCTAACTGTCCTTTGGTCTTTCTGATTTTATCCCTGCAGTCCCAAGCATTAGTCATCTGTCCAAGCTTCTACTTCCTGCAAGCTTCCTTTTGATGCTTTAGCTCAGTGCAGAGTTCTCTGTTAAGCCTCGCTGAGTGCCTTCCACATTTATTGTAGTGAAGAAACAGATCAACAGAGCCATATGGGTACCCCGAACTCTTCTACTACAGGAGAAGCCCAAGAAAGAAAACAACAGAACGCCACTGGTCATCATCTACAACCCCCAAGTCAAACTTCTAAAGCACATCATCAGGGATCTACAGCCTGCTCTACAAGATGATTGCTCACTCTCTCAGGCCTTCAGTGGCAGACCTCTCCTCTCTTACAGACGACCCCTTAACCTTAAGCAAATACTCACCAGCAACAAAAACACTGGATTAAAAACAGGCACTTATCCCTGCAACAAACCACTTTGCCAACTTTGCCCATGTATCTGCACAAAAGAAATCATAGGACCTAATGAAGCCAGCTACTCTATTGAGGGCTTATTCACCTGCTCATCCACCAGTGTTATTTATGCCATCACGTGCCAGAAATGTCCCCTCCCCCCCACACCTTATACAATGGACGAACAGGACAGTCTCTGGGCAAAGGAATAGATGGGACCAAATGTGACACCAGAAATAACACACACACACAAAAAAAAAAAACAATAGGAGAACACGTGAATCTTCCTGGTCATTCCATCAATGATCTGTTAATAGCCACACTCAGGCAAATGGATAATAAATCAAAGCTTCCAAGAGAAACTTGCAGAATTGTACTTCATATGCCGATTTGACACTGTCAGCTTAGGTTTAAATACAGACTGTTTCTCCCCCCCACCCACCTATAAAAGGTGATTTGACCTTGCCTTCCTCTATATGCTGTTCCCTGGTGTTTGAATCTTAATTGCTTTGATTTGCTGTTACAGTATGACCTGATCCTACAACTTACATGTCCCTGCATTTATACTGTTCTCATTCTGTAAACTGACCTCCAGATCTTCAAGCGTCTGACGAAGTAGGATTTTCTCCCATGAAACCTTATGCGATAAATAAATTTCTTAGTTTTTAGAAGTGCCACAAGACTCCTTGTTTAGCTATAAATCTAGCAGCTTTAAGTGTCTGAGGGCTCAATCACCCCTTCTTGCAGGAAAAAAAAAAAAAAAAAAAAAAAAAAACCAGACTTAATGGTTCCATAGCTATGAGACTGCATAATATATGTAAGAGAAAACCTAGACACAAAAAGGGTTATTAAAACACTACAGAGAAGGAACGGCCATCTAATAAACAGAGCCCAAGGATGTGTGAAGTGCCTTGGCACCCATTCTATGGCCCTCTAAACATCTACACAGTTTACCTTCTTTGGTCTCTGGATGGGATGGCATTGTTTGGTGGCTTGCTACTACGCTTGTAATGCCACAGCTGTGGGTTGGTTCTCAGCAATGGGGATTAAACATTAGACCTTTGGCTCTAAATGGACAGAGGCTCTCCTGCAAGGGCAAAAAGCCCACTTTGGTTACCCCAGGTTACCACGAGAGGAAGGCAGAGCATCACACTGACCAGCTTACACTCAGTTACCCCTCCTTTGATGTGGAGAAATTAGAGACTTAAAATAACATTGTAGGCAGCAATAATCAGCTCTTCCTTCTGCTCCCCAATTTTTTAGGGAGTAGCTCAGACTTGGATAGATAAAGGTATCCAGGAATATTTTTGCTAACTAACACTGCATACTTGAGTTGCACTATATATGGAGATCCTGTTATCAGCTGTTTACAAAATTTCTAGGTTTCCATCAGATATATATGACAATTTTCCCTAATTTTTCCCACAGAAAGTCATGCTGTAAGTTCGTCATTCACATTGTTCTTCCATAAAAAAAAACAAAAAAAAAAAAACCAAAAACAAAAAACAACATGTTATTTACAAGACTTACCCTACACACCACAAAACATGAATAATCCAAACAAAATAAATATAAAGGACCAAGTTGTGAATGACCCACAAGCTGGAATGTATTTACTTAAATCAGTGAACTCTTCCTAATAATTTATATACTTGTAGGAATCAAGATTGGTTTATGAACAATTAGGAAGCTACGAGAGAATAGGGTCATTTTACCACTAATATACGCACAATGAATGGTTAGAACAGATCAACACGGCATCCACAGCTGTTCATCCCTAGCTCCACCTCTAACCTTCAAGCCGCACACACCAAGTTCTCACAAACACTTTTCACCCTTTGAATGGTGATGTGAGGAATCCCTCTACTCAGTCTCTTCCTCCCTTCCAGCAAGACTCACAGATCCTTTTAAACATGAGTACGTCATGTTTGCTGCTCCCCCTCATGCAAAGCAACGTAAGGGAGCATAATAGGAAGTATTTGCATACAAACATTGCAATAATAGGCCCAAAGATATACCTGTGACAAGTAACTTTAGAAAGGAATTTCCTAGAAAGACTATTACCTGGCTTTAAAAGACTATTACTCTACTAATTTTATAATAAAAATCAAATTATATCCTACCAATGCTCTATCTTTCATTGAAATTTTTATTTTAATTACATCAAATACACTAAGATTATTTTTAGAGGAACAGTTGTAAAAGGATTCAAACTGAAAATATTAAGATTTATTTATTAAAATACTCCAGGCAAAAATTATGAGCACTAGACAGAACAACAGAATGGCTCATTTAATTATTCAAATTCTATAACTCACCTTTGGAAGCTCTGCATCTGGTCTTCTGTGAGACAACAATTTGTAGGTGTTCAGGTTGTTTTCAAAGCTCCTAAAGAAGGAAAAAAAATGTTTTTATTAGCTAGCTTTTAAGTATTTTGAAAGAAAAGATGTTGTTTGTGTCATAAAATCTTGCCAAAACTTCATATGCTAGTCCTGGCCTTTTGTATCCCAAACAGAAGCCACACACAAACAGATCACCAAAACCAAAGTTCTGATTTTATGGAGATGATTTATAATTAGGAAGGAGTGGTTAGCTTTGTTCCCATTACCCACTACTATCAGACAAGGTCCTTGCTAAATTAGCATAGAAGGTCATAATTCTACAAGGGTCTCAAACATGCAGCCTGCAAAGCTCTTCCATCCAACCCATGACTGCACCCTGTGGGACCACTCCCTCTCCCTAACAGAAAGGGGGAGAGCGTGTGCGCTCGCATACCCAGCACTCCATGATGCTGCAAGAGCATCAGGTCTCATGACATCGCAGAGCACTGGACACGAGAGACTGCACTCTGTGAGACCACACTTTCTCCCTAACAGAGAGAGAGAGTGGCATTGCGGAGTAGGCTCACATACACAGCACTCTGTGATGCCACAGGAGCGTCCTGGTATTTTGATTTATGGTACGCACAGTCCACTCAAAGTACATTTAAGTCAAATCTGGCCCTCCATAGCAAGTTGACACCCCTGTTTTACAATGCAAAGTTATTGTTTCAGTGATGAAAGGGAGATCAATCACCTTTAGCACTGAATGTGTCTGAATGGAAAAACAGGATAGCCAGACTTCACCCTCACACCACAAAAGAGAAAATGTAACAACACTATTCAATTTTTTTTCAGAAGAGAACTGCAATAGGAAAGCTTCATTTTGCCCATTAAGTGATGCAGGAATAAGAGTGGAAGGCTTGCTTCAGAAAAACTGAATGGCAAGACGTACATTTGTAACAATTAAGCTAGTTCAGGCAGTGCTGTTGACTAAGCAAAGACCATTTCTAGACAGAGGAAGAGAAAAGGAAATTATGAATTTTTGTTTAGGAGATTCACATTCTTCAATAGAAGTTACTCTTGTGAGCTAAGTAAAATTTTGTTATGGGACTGAAGATAATAGGTATGAACTCACCTTTTGATTAACACACAAGTGTAAGCATAAGCCCCACCTAAAACAAAAAGGATTGTCTAAATCTGCTTTTGCCGAGTATTACTTTTGGAGATACAGTCTAACGGAGCAGCTGAAAGAACAGTATCTGACCATGGAAGAAACCTGAAGGGAGTCAGGGGAGAGGGCTGGCAACAGTACTCTTGGTCACTGTTTCCTCTAAGCTGTGCGCATGTGCGTGCACACACAGGTCATGAAACCTGCGCACACACACACAAAAAAAAGTGTGCACAAAAAAATTCAATAGTGCTAATATTGGTGCTCACAGAGAAATGTTTTTGCGCACACAAAAGTATTTTGTGCACATAGTCTACATGTAATTAGAGGGAACATTGCTCTTGGTGGTGTGAGCAAAAGCAGTAATCTGCTATCTTTCTGCATTCAAGAATACAGGACTGTGAACACTCTTCATAAAGAACCAAAAACTGCACCAAAGAAATACCATCTAACACTGAGTTATACTTCCAACTGGAACATCCACAGATCCCCAAGCTTTGACTAGCTGCCCTGGTCAAAAGGGCAATATTATTAAAATAAAGAGCAAATAATACAAAATACAGGAACTCAAGTTACCAGTGTCTGATCTTAAAAACTTTATAATATTGTTTTTGCAACTACCGGAAGTTAATATGATTTAGCATGGGGAACACCCAAGAAGTACACTGTGGTAATGTTATTTATTTGCAAAAGCTACTGAAAAATATTGAGGGTGATAAAAAAAATGTCTCTTATTCTCCACAGTGCTTCTCTCACTTGTGTATTAATTCACAGCTGAAAATACTGACACATATAAGGAAACACACTGATTAGCAAAACAAACAAGGAGTCCTGTGGCACTTAAAGACTAACATTTAGTTATTGCATTTATGCAGTAAATAACTTCGTTAGTTTTAAGGGCCACAGGACCCCCTGCTTGTTTTGCTTAACTAGACTAACATGGCTAGCCCTTTGACACTTCGATCAGGTAACATTTGCCTACTTCACAGTTAAGACCCTTAACAGGAATAATATGTTTGGGGGTGGAATCTTTTAATCACAGATACAAAACATTTTAAAAACTGGAAAGATGAAGAGTCTAGAACTCTGAAAATAAACAGTGAGAATGTCACTAAAAACTTACTAAAGTTTAATAGGCAAAATAATATTAAAAACATAAGAATGCCCATAGCGGGTCAGACCAATGGTCCATCTAGCCCTGCATATGGTCTTCTGACAGTGGCCAATTCCAGATGATTTAGAAAGGGAGTATACAGAATAAGTAGTCGTCAAGTGATCCATCCCATCATTTATTTATTCCCAGCCTCTTGCAAACAGCAATTCATGTTACAGATATGTAAGGTTATATTTTATCATTAAACAACTTGAAGAAATAATTGATTGGTTTCTCCCATATTAAAAACTTTCACAAATCCCTTTTATAGTTGCAGTTTTCTTAATGAAATAAACCACCAACTTCTTCACTAGGAACAACAGCCTAACCACCCTAAAACATTATGCAGTGGCTCCAAATTTTATCCCTAAGCAAACATATTCAGCTATTAGCATTATCAGTCATCTCAGACAATCCTATTGACTCATTCCTTCCTGGATTGTGGACTTACATCAGGATCAAAGTCCACCTTAGAGTGTTAAAGCAAGAGGATGTTAATTACTGTTTCCAACATCTCTGAATATTAATGGTTCACATTGCTATAGTACTGTCCTTTCAAGCAAGGAGTCCTGTGGCACTAAGACTAAGGAATTTATCACATAAGCTTTCGTGGGAGAAAAATCCCACTTTGTTAGACATGCTTAAGATGGGAAGACTTAAAGTGCCACAGGACTCGGTGCTTGCTTTGCTGAACTAAATTAACGTGGCTGGCCCCTTTGGAACTTGTCCATTCAAGATTACTCCTCTGAACCCTCCTCTACCATTATTACTGCCTATATAATTAATGACATTTAAAATACAATAGCCAGTGAAACCCACATGCCATATACTCCAGCATTTTACTTTATTTCTATCAGTGAAGAAGCAGTAGAGAAGAAATATAGATCTTAGTTGCCTATTCTGTCTCTCTGCATATGTGCAGAGAGCAGGATAGGACAATGCAGCCAGAAGTACTTTTGAAACTTACAGAATAGGGTGTGGTAGTTAAACCAACATGCTGAATAGCTAGTTCTGAGGCTCTGTAGGAAGTTTTCAATGTGGGCAACACACTGGGCAAGTTACATTCTATTCACCCTCTGGGAACTGAGCCAATAGGAGAGCAAAGAGCAAAAGTTTATAAATACAGGGACTAAAGACAGCTCTGTGAACTCTGTGGCTGACTGGCACAAGATCAAGCGATAAGTCTGCCACAGGGGCTGGGTTCCAATCTCTGCCATGTCGGATACAGTCTATGGTGTTTCACCAATAACTGAAACAACCAAATCAAACTGAGGGCTGCACTGCTGCTAGTTATGGTGATCCCCAGACTGTTTGCTGACAGAATTCTGAAATGTTTGGAAGGACTGAGACACTGCCATTTCTCACGCTCTGAAGAGTCCAGGTGTGACACAATATACTATGGGCACATGAAACAGACCGAGAAAACATCTCCGAGAGATGATCTGAGCACAATGTGTTTTGATGTGTGCGACAAAAGAACAGAGAATGTTATGCTGAAACCTTATAGCTGAATCTTTGCAAATGAAACAAAAGGGGAAAGGAACACCAGATTTTCTGTTTCACAGCTTTTGCTTAAAAGTTAATTCCAAGTATTTCAAATGCTACCTGTAACATCTGATCCTATTTAGAATCTGTTTTGTGTACATTAAATGTTTGTTCTACTAAGAAAGTATGGTGTTCTCTTTGTAATGGATCAGGGACCATTACCACCTATTTATCAAGGTCTCAAATACAACAGTCCTGAGTTTTATAATCTGTTAGTCTTAAAGTGCCACACAACTCCTTGTTGTTTTTTCACTGGACTAGACTAACACAGCTATCCCTTTTAAAATTGACAAAACTCTAAGCAAGACTTTCTGAAAATTTCTGTAAAGATTAAACTTAACACTTTGCTGACACATAGGCCAAAGGTGAAGAGCAGGAGGAAGGGAAGTGCAGAGTTATGTAGAGTAATGCCTTCACATCCCCATGCCCGAATACTTTAACAGGAAGCCAAAACTGTTCAGTAATTTCTGAAGCAAGCAGATTAGCATGATCTGGTGTGTTGTACCTTCCACGAAGTCTCACAGCTTCACAAAACTTTCTTTCATCCATTGCTTTCTGTACTTCTTGAGTCTTGAAAATTAATGAAAAGAATAGATTATAAAAAGGTTAGTGAACTAAGGACTCTACTGAATGAATCTGTTCTGAAACTTCACTGCTATCTGGAATACTGAAAGGACAATCTGATGATTGTCATCTAGTGTGACCACATCATACTGGCATTTTTATATTTTTACCATTTCAGTAGAAGACAAGCAGGTTTAAGGATGAGAGAGGGAAGACTGGCACTAAAACAGCCATACAGGGAGAATTTTATTTATTTATTTAAAATTTAAATTGAGATGAACAGTGAATAATTTTGGAGGAGGAAACCAAATTTGTGCAAATTAGCTATAGTGGATGGAAACTTTGATAATCAAATACATAGGGTGCAAAATGGAAGATTCAGATGAAACTGAAAAATAATACAGGTTTCCAAATCTGAAAAAAAAGCAGCAATGTGTCTTTGCTGGACTGTATTTGTTAGTGATTATCTCTCAAACAACTGTATAGCAACTACACACAGCAACAATGCAAGAAGAAATCATCATTATCAAACACAGTTAAGTGTTTCATTCATGTGTTACAACTAACAACAGACCGTTGATTGTTAGATCACTTTGTGACAGTTAATGAGTAAGTGTAAACTGGCTCTCCTCCCAGAACTCACCATCTGTACACACTCCATTAAAGGCAAACGGACAGCCTGGTTTCCAGACAGGGACACGACACAAGCAGGAGTATCTGGTGTAGCCTCTAGAAGGGCTAGGACAGCTTCCACACCCATACGACTTGCCTGAAAATAAAATATAGAGAGATCTATGTATTGGGCATGTGCTCAGTATTAAAAAGAGCAAATCAGCTGGCTCCACAGAAACAGAAGTATCCAAGATTTCTTTTTACATCATTAAAACAACTAGTCCTTGAAAGCTAGGATTACATCTTGTTATGTTCAGCATACTGTGACCCATGAAACAAGTAAGACCACTAACAGCTGGCTTGTCGAGCTCATGGCACAGTCAGGTTTTGATCAGAGCTCTTATAAAGGAGATTGGATTACCAGTAAATACGATTACTGATAAATACATTTCAGTGAAGGTCATTCTTTTTTACGTCTAGCTACCTACATAGATGGCCCCCATAGACAGCATCTATCAGCAGTAACTGAGCAACTATGCATGTATACACACTGCAATCCACCAAATATATAATTTATTAAATTAGGTTCATGTCTGATGCATGGCCAGGATGAATGGCAAAGGCAGTCTGAAGCCAGGTGTACACTAGAAACTGCTGCCAGTACATTAATGCTGGTTGGGAATGTGATTATTTTTGACGTTTATGCACTACCACCAGTCTACTTGCACCTATACCTGCAAAATACTTTATTTTTGCCAACACAGCTTAGTTTATATAGTTCCCCGCATGAAATAGAGTATCAAGAATACTTTTTTTTTTTTTAATCTTTATAAGCCATTGGTTCCCAACCTGTGGCCTGGGAGCCAAAAGTGGCCTACAGCTCCCCTCCCACTGGCCGCAGAATAGAGTTACTGCTTAAGGCGGTGGTTCTCAACGCTTCCGCTGGCGTGGCCCATCTTGCTACCTTAAATTAATCCGAGGCACACCACCATATAGTTGCCAAATAAAAACTCATGAATATTGATGAGCCAATAAGCCAATCCAGAACTCTGAGTAGTTTTTCAAAGAAGTTTGTGGCACACCTGCTCAGATGTGAGGGCACACCTGTGTGCTACAGCACACTGCTTGGGAAATATTGTCCTAAGGAGCGAGGCAGAATATGTTGCTGCAGGGCTACAAGACCAGTGCAGACTCCTTGCCGCAGCCAAGGTGATGGGAGATAAGCTCTTTCCTCCCCTGGGTCCAGTAAGGACCACAGCAAAGCATTCTGCCTTGGTCCCTATGCACTAGGATCTCTGTTGGAGCCACAAGGAGAGAAGCATTGAACTCTCATCCCCCTGGCTGCAGACGGGAGCCGCTGTCTAAGGACCCATCTGGAACGTAAAGAGCAACAGGACGCGTGAGGGCTCTCTGCTGCAGCCAGGCCAGGAAAACAGGAGATCAGCAGGGAGGCTGCCTCCTCACTTAACTCTTTCTGACTGGCTGCAGTGGGGCAGAGAGATGGAAGCAAGTTAAAAACACCCAGGACCCACTGTGCTTTAGAAGAGAGAGACAGGAGTCAAAATCTGTGACTTCTGGTTCAGCCTGCACTTAGCAGGCAATGCACAAGGACTTAGCTGTCGGGACACGTGCTTCAGTGTGTAGTGACAGTCACTGATCTACACAGGGCCAGAACTAGCTGTTCGGGACACACAGCCCCAAAGGCACCCTCCCCCAGCCCATCCCACGCTGATTTAGCTCCCTGCCACCCCAGGCGCCAAATTTTAGAGGGCAGGCACAAAGCTACGGCTGCTGGCCCTGCAGTGCCCTCTAAGATTTGGCATCTGGGGCTTTGTCCCAGTTGCTCCACCCTAGTTATGATCTTGGATCTACATTAGTGCTTTGTCTGCATGTGTGACATATTGTGAGTAATCCATAGGTGTAAAACAGTGACCGTAAAAAATGACCACTAAAGCATCAAAATGTTTACTTTAAATACGCACTGCTTAACAGCGTACATGGCAATACATTTTTATGAGCTGACAGACTGGTGGCCCTTCAGAGTTGTAAAAATGATATTTGCGGTCCTCAAGCTAGAGAGGTTGGGAACCACTGATACAAGCTACATCTATGCTAGGAGAGAGTTTGTCAATACAGTTATATCAGCTAACACTTTCAAGCACAGACAAGGTCTTACATTTTGCAACCCAAGTTCTAGATGCTTAATGTGCATGGATCTATTTCTGTAGGTATTTGCCATACATAATCCATATTCTTCTGTAGCTGCTGTCAGCTTTTTCATCCATTTACAGCAAGACTAGAAAACTTACAAGATGGCCTCTACAATAGGTGGCTTCGAAAATGTCCCTGAGCCATCAAACACTTACACACCTAATTATCCTTTTCAGTGAACCAAGTTTCAATTTGATTTACTCTCAAGCCACGGATTAAATAGCCCTCCTATACAGGCAACAATGCATTCAGCAAGGAGTTCGGCACCAGTAGTTTTGGACCACTAAACCTGGCTCTGTCACAGCCTCTGTAATGTTGACATGGGCAAAAAGCACTACTTCTCTGTTGCTTATGTAGGGAGAATAATCTATCCTCCTCCCTTCAAAAAAAGGTATTAACTGACTTTTGTAAATGCTAAAATTCTAGAATGGAAAAGTGGAAATACACTGCTACTTTTTTCCAGCATGCACTCTCCAGGAGTTTGCAGAGACACATGCACATTATCATCAGCATAGGTTCAACTCACCAAAATTCTATCAAAAGCTGAAGGAGTACCACCTCTTTGAACATGACCTAGGATAGTCACACGAGTGTCAAATCCCAGCTGCTGGACCACAAGCTGTAAAGAATTTCAAAATGTAAATACATGAGAAATATAAACCATCAGCATCATTATAGCAGTTGCTTCATCTGATGAAATGGGCTGGAGCCCATGAAGGCTTATGCCTGAAGAAATCTGTTAGTCTACAAAGTGCCACAGGACTCTCGTTGGTTTTACTATAGCAGTTATACAGCAAGCACACACTGGAAATACTGAAATATTCTACTGTAAGTGATACACATGTTCGAGCATTAACTGTGGTGACAAAACTAAGGAATTACGTAGTTTACTTTGCACCTAAGTTAGTAAAACTAAGCTCCAGGCTCCTACTCGGAAGGAAGGAATGCTTAGTTTAATAATGGTAAAAAGTGGTTTTAGCTACAATGCTTTAACTAGAGAAGCAAACTGATGCAATTTATTTAGAAAAAAAGTGACCCCTTAAGTCCTTAATCTTATTTAAAAAGTTTAAATATAAGATCACAACTAGAAATCTGGAAAAAATCTACTGCAATAGGGTTCTTTACTATTACACATTTATAATATGTTTATAATATTTTGGATTAATTGTGCAATTAAAACCTCCAGGAAAGTTTATATTCTTTTACTTTTTTCTGACTCATTGCTTTTGGCAGATGTCCACAAACTAAAAGAGGTAGAACAATTTGTTTGAGAAACTTTAGGGCTCCATCAAATTAAAAATGTTGGCTTTTATCCCTCCCAGTAACAGCAAAATCGATCCCATTTAATAGCCTGATGTTAAAAGTCACAGAGAATGAAATAATTTTATACTGAAAAAAGTACACAGACCCACACAAAAAGAAAAACACATGCATTTATTTACTGCCTCAGGCTATATTTCTTTCCATTCCTTTTATTCATCACTAGAGTGCAAGTAGAGGCTTACTAACATGGGATTGTTCATCACCATCTCCTCTGTGATAGTATGAAGCTAGGACATAAGCAAACAAATATGTATGGTACACACTCCCTGCCTCTACAAGGCCAGCAAGGAGATGTATAAATACCTTTCTCACGGTTCCCAAGAGCTACATCCCTGTTATTCACAAATTCCTAGCCATTTTAACTGATTGAAGTCCGTGCAACAAGCAAGTAATGTTTCCCTCTCTAAACAACCATTTCCCACACTTTTACATAAACACTCCAATCAACATAACTAATTTGTAGGGTTTTTTTAAATGAAGTACAATTCTGTACTGTTGATTCAAGAACTGCTTCATTATCTTAGCACTCCTGAAATGTTGCCAGGGGGAGAACAAAGGGCTATAAACCACAGAACAGTTGAAGCACGAGCAGGAGCAGTGTCAGCTCAAGTTTCCCCAGACCATCTTGTCAATCAATGTTTTTCAAAACTTGTTCCAAAGAGGACCATTTCTAAGCAAAAGTTAACTCCAGTCTCAGTGCCCGTTTAATTCTTGACCTTGGTGACATTTTCCTAAACATTTCCTTTATTGGCAAATTATGATGATAAGGACATCATTAGTCCACCAGGAACCTGACAGAGCATCACTTAATTTCCTCAAGGACCATCAAATACCACTGTAAAATAATAAATGATGTGAGAGATTTAAACTGATCTCCCAGTCTATGTCTACACTGGAGGCTTAAGTCAACTTAAGCAAATCCAGTGGCACATCTGGAGTTCGTTAACTTAAAGCATGTGCTTAAGTCAACTTAACTCCCACCCTGAAAGTCGACTTTATTAAGTCAACTTAACACAATGTGCTCATTCAAGTCGACTTAGTAAACTCAATTTGGTGCATTAGAACCATTTAAGTCAACTTAAGCCAGGGGATCCGCTTAAAATTGACTCTATTAAGATGACTTTAAATGGATCTCCTGGCTTAAGTTAACTTTATGAAAAGTTGACTTAACCCTAGTCTACACGAAGGGACTTTTTGGTGGCAGTCAACCGCCTGTTATGCAAGAAACATAAAATTCCTTGCGTAACTGGCAGTGACTTTGTAAGCTGCTGGCACACAGAAGGCAAAAGCCGACCACAAATCCTGGAGCGGGGCAGCGAGCTCACTCGCTTTGAACCACTCCCAGAAAGCCGAACTGACAGCAGCAAATTTGCCACTGTCAGTATAGACATACCCTCAAGCAAATTGGGCCTCACTAAATTGACTTAATAAAAGTAGACTAACTTGACCTTATTAAGTTGACTTGCCTAAGCCTTGTAGTGTAGACTTAGCCCTAGAAAGTAAATCTCTAAAAACAAAATCACTTTACTGACTGCCCTCTAATTAAACAAAAATATAGGTCCCAAACCAAAGGTCCACTGAAACCAATCAAAAAAGATTCTTGTTTACATCAGTGGGCTCTGAATTAAATCATTAAAGACAAGCATAGAAATGCAACTACAAGTACTGTAAGAGGCATTTTTACCAGAACCCCACAGAAATTCTAGTTTTAGTAGTGGAAAGGAAATTACACTAAATTATAACCACAGCAGAAACGGCATTACAAAGAAATAGATACTTACCTCCTTAACCTTTTCTGAAGTTATAGGTTTGTTGTGACAATCAATGGCACCTTCTGCTACAATTATGATATTCAGCCTTTTCTTTCGTGCACGGTTCTATAAGAACAACATTGGATAGTCAAAAAAGGCCTAAACCAAGATACACTATTAAAAAGAGTTTTGAAAGCAAACTACGGTAAACTCTAATCATAGCTAGTATCTCTTCCTTTAGGTAATTTACCAAAGATATTTGTAGCTCAACTAATTCAAACAGAAGGGAAAGAACGACATCTGTTTATTTCCCTGGTTATTAATTTAATGTTCTCAAAGTGGGTTGTGCTGCACAGGACATAAACCTCAACACAGCTCCGGAGTCTGGTGATCTTTCACTCCCGGGGACTTTCACAAAAAGAAAAACACACACTAGAAGACCAAGAGGAATGCATTTTTAAATTCTTATTACTACTAATATATTTAATCT
This sequence comes from Podocnemis expansa, assembly GCA_007922195.1. Lineage (NCBI taxonomy): Eukaryota > Metazoa > Chordata > Testudines > Podocnemididae > Podocnemis > Podocnemis expansa. The sequence goes on from ML681964.1 coordinate 55,376,389, forward strand.
GGTGTTTTTCATTCTTAAATTTTGCAAGGCTTGTGAAGTTAGTCTGCCTCATATGCTTCTGAGATCAGTAAAGAAAAATGCTAATTGCTCTAAATGCCTCCTTAAAAGTGTTCTGCTGACTAAGTGGGTGAATTTGAAGAGATGGGAATACTATCTTACTTCTGGGAGTTTCATGGTATAAGCTTTCTGGATGGTAGATGCCTACTTTACTACATGGTTTAAGCACTCACACGACTCCGCTTTTATATTAGATTATTTTAGTGCTTTTTGAAATAATATGCAAGTATAAAAGTTTCTAGGGGTAAAATGAAATGTTTTACATAAAAACACCAAGGACAAGGATGACAAAATCAGAAAACAGGTCCACTAAAGCTATGTTCATTGGACTTGCAGCAGCCCTAAAAGGAATCTAACCCTGCTACAATCAGCTGGAGACTGCAGGAACACAGGCATTCATGACCATTTTGTTCCACTAATGGAATCAATAGCAAAAAGTTGATTAAATCCTACTGGACAGGATTTTACCCACATCAGTTATGTTGCTAGGCACGTCTTTTCAGGTGCAAACAGTTAAATGGCATACAGAATGTTCAAGATGCTGTAACATATTACCTCAGAAAGCTTCACACACATCTGATCCTCCCATCCTTCTTCTGGGGGGTATTCCGGAATAAACACCCAATCAGCACCACAAGCTAATGCACTGACAAGCGCTAGATACCTAGTAAGCATACATTAAAAAAAAAAAAATCCAATAAGAGACAAACAAACATCAAATCTTAGTTTTTTATATAATTTTTATAAGTACTATTTACTAGACACAAACTGATGAGAACAGTACATACCCACAGTGTCTTCCCATAACTTCCAGAACAAAGGTTCTCTGATGGCTATAAAGTGACAAGAGAGACCAAAAACATTATTATAATTAAAAGATCCAATCCAAGTCCCATTAAAGTCAATGGGAGATGGGATTAGTCCCTGACACTAAAAATGACACAGTAAATCCAATGATCATGAAAAACCCAGGAATGCAATTACGTATTGCTGCATTTTAAGATGGCGTTCACCATCGTAAAATCCTTGCCAGGTTTCATTTCATTTTTCCTGAAGCGTAACACTCTTTGCTTCATCACCATAATCATCATCATCATCCATAGTTTCTTACAAGGTCACACATGAAAACAAAAATTCTATAAACATACATTTGGGCAATGCAATTGAGTTAGCAAAACAAACAGAAAACAAAACAAAACCAAAGAAAAAAAAACTTTACAAATCCTCCCAGTGTATGTATGTTCTCTCTCTCAGAGCCTCCTCACCCCAAGTCTCTCCCACAACACACAAAGCAAGTTAAGAGGAAAGGGGTTAGCTTTTGTGAGCCATAAAATTCAGAGAGTCAGTGCTGTTGAAGAAACCTAGATTACACTAGTTCATAGATCTGAAGTATTCTATTAACAACTAAATCATAAAAATGCCTGCTTTTACCACTCCAGAAAACTTCTTATAATTCCGTTGTGTTAAAATCTCATATATTCCCCCATGCATCCTGTTAAACTGATGTACCTTTGAGCAGTGGTCATGATGGCATCCACAACTTCAATGATTCTGTGCAGCGCCGAGTCAGTACCAATGGTCATATCAGTGCCACAGAAATCATTATCTATGGATCCAACCATCCCCACAACATTGAGGTAAACATATTTCTTAACAGCTTCTTCTTCAATCTTGCCTGCAGAGAAATAACCATAAAGCAGTCTGTTAACAATTGCCAATCACGGGATGAAGCAAAATTAAAAACGGTAGCCGCAATGAATCATGTAACCCTTTTATTTTAATAAGAGTTAATTTTTTAAAAATAAACACATTTCTGGAGGTAGGAGGATTAGCCAAAGCTAAACAAAACTTCTTGAAGCAAGAGGATTGCTTTCATTTAAGTAGCACATCATCCCACTGAGTGATTTGCTAGGCCATTTGTTCAGTGAGTTAAGAACTAGTCTTCAAGTTGTCAGTCCACAAATCCAAAACCAGCATTCAGATAACACTCTCAATGTATAGGACTGTAGTGAAGAAGCAGAGGAGTGCAAACTACATTGTGGATGTGACTGAGCATACATAAGAAATTCTAAAACGGAAGAAAAAAATATGCTCATCAGCATGAAATGCTGAGTGAAGCCCCTTTCCGTACAGCTGAAAGACTCCAGTACATTTTTCATGACTGATTAGTGAGTGGAAACCGAGAAGCTCCATTCTAAACCTCAGCATGTCTCTCTCAAAGTAAAATGAAAAAAAAAACAAAACAAAAAACCACATTGGGTCATTCAGTTTTCCTGCATTCAAGACAATTACAGAATTTTGCTGAAGAAAAACTTCTCATTTGTACTATCAAAGGATATACTATATAAAAGATTTTTAGTTTTTTAATAATGTATTATTTAGGGCTATCCGAAGGGGCCAAAGACATAACACTGCTAATGTTTTATATATTTCATTTTGTTCAGTTCCTGGGAATCTTTCTGAGAAGCTGCTCAGTAATTATGTGATGTGACAGCCCAATAAACTTCAGGCCAAGTCTGAAAACAAGTATGTAGTTTTATTCACATGAATATTCCCAGTGATTCCAGTTGTACTACTTATATGAATGTATTTTTTTTTTTAATATGCTTAAGACTAAATCTCAGTCTCAGATTATTTTTAGAAAAACAGAAGGATAAGATAAAGGCAACAGAACCTGGAGCCAACACAAACTGCAATATATAGTACCAGGATACCAACCTCACTTCAACCCCATGTCCACTGCTCCATTCAGAGACAACTCAGCAAAATACAAGAGTTGAGACATTTTCCATTATTATAGAGGAAGGCGGTGGTGGCAATGTCTATATAAAAGGCTGCCTGACACTTCCCATTAAAAATATTTTATTAATCTTTTCTTTGAAAAGCCATCATATCCCTACTGTTTGAGCATTTAGTTGGGGTGTCCCCTTGGGATACAGGGTCCTTTTATTTTCCCATGGAAATCCACCCTGATTTGACTGAGCTATTGTCAAAAATCACCATTAGCTTCTCTCCTATGTTGCTCACGGTATTTCTTCACAACAGAGGTAACACTGGCTCTTATGGAAGATTGCCCTGTGTCACCACCCAACCCTCAGGTGGTGCCAGCGGCAGCAGGGAAAAGGAGCCTGTCCCCTTCTGGCCCACGCCCCCCCAGCTAGGGCCAGCAGGGGATGGGAGCTGCTTGCGGCCCCAGACCTTGCTGGGGGACATGGCCAGCAGTACAGAGGAACCACAGCACCATGGAGGCGGGAGCCTTGCATGCTGCTGTAAAAAGGTGCATGTGACAGCTTTGGCATGCATGCTGGGGGTTGCTGACCCCTACCCTACCCCATCCACACACAAAAAACATTCATCCAAGCTAATGAACCAGTGAAGATGTAACCTCAGGACATTTTGGCAGCCTAAAAAAAAAAAAAAAGCACACCACTCATTGCTCATTCTCCACTCCAGGTTCATGCTAACACCAATCCAAAAGCACCATTACACCTTGCACCAAGGAACTGACAGAGCAGTGAAGCAGAGGTTAGAAAGAAAGAGCTGTGCTGAGCTGAACCAGGCATCTCCACTGATAAATCTTGCATAGCTCCAGTGGCCTGTTTAACTCCTAGCCTGGATGTTGGGGGAAACTCCTGCCCCATGTAGTCTCTCCCAGTACCTCCACCTCACCCATCATCAGTCTGGGGGTTGGGAGGGGAACACTGGACAGGAGCTCCCCCAACTTCCAGGCTGGGAGCAAGCTGAAGAGAGAGGTGGAGCCAGCCAAGCACCCATAGATCCACCACAAGGTACCAGCAGCCATCACCACTCTGGGGTCATGTCAGACAAGAGTATCCTTGACTCCTGGGATAGGGGAGTAGGAACTCGAGGCAAGTCTAGATTTTTCCCCCAACTACCCAACAGATCCAGCAACCCACCCCCTCCTCAAGGAAAACAGATTTCTCTAGATGCCAGTCAATGTTTCAACCCTGTATTTCAAGAGCTATCAGTGCTGGAGGTTCAAGATTCAGACAGTTGTTGACTAATAAAAATGGAAAATGGAGAGGTTGTTACAGCAGCCAACAACAACTCAGTTTTATTCCTTTTTTATTTAATTAAAACCTAGAAGATTACACACCAAGACTACTGTAAAAAGAAAGTTCTTTGAATGCAACTTTTCTGTGCGCAATAATGACGTATCATTTTCTTTCATTGACTGAGGAACAAACTAAAAGCTCTACACGTTCACAAGAGATGCAAACTTACCGTTTTGTGCCAATTCCTCTAGAAGTCCACTCCATTCTTCACGAAAGAGATTAGCACCTGTTAAACTGCCATCACCACCAATCACACAAAGGTTAGTGATTCCACGCTGAATCAAGTTGTAAGCTGCCTTCAAACGTCCTTCCCGGGTACGAAATGCCTTGCAGCGAGCGCTACCGATAACAGTCCCTCCCTGGGAAATGGACAAAAATAAGATTTTAATTGATCTTTGTTATATTTTATGTTAATCTAAATTTGCTAATTAAGAACATATTAACAAAGGATGATAGAAGTAGACTAGAAAATAATCAGGATTTACCCAAACCTCTAGGAAAAAATTTGTTCTTAAAACTATGGTATGCTTGTATCGGTCAATTACGCAGGGGACAACCGTGGTTGACTGGAAGATAGTTCTGAAGGATGCGGAAGAAAACTGGCAGCTTCTGAGCTTCATAAGAAAAATATATACCCCCCAATGCAGATAGAGGTGAGCAACTGTTTTCATGCTCCCTCCACATCTACTTTTGTGGTGAACGATTTGAAGGAGTTCTGAGAGAAGAGATCAGAATAAAACCCCCATCAATGGAAAGGCCTGAGATGCACTGCCTTGAGAATGGGCGTTCCATGACCACCACTCCGAAGACGAACAGTAAGGAATAGTGGTCGGGGACTTCCTCTTGAGGTGGATGGAGTTATCCATCTGCTGTCCAGACCAGGAATCCTAGGAAGTGTAATGCTTGCTTGGAGCTAGAATTCAGGATGTGATGGAGAGCCTGCCAAGGCTTTAACAGCTACCACTGCCTACTTCTCCATGTGGACATCCATGATACTGCCAAGAATGACCTGGAGCAGATCACTGCAGACTACATGGCTCTGGGAACAAGGATAAAGGAATCTGAGGTGTAAGTGGTATTCTTACATATCCTCCTGCTAAAGAAAAAGGCTCAGGTTGGGACCCCTGAAGTTTGGAAGTAAATTAATTGTTACAAAGATGGTGCTGGAGAGAGTTTTGGATTCTTTGACCATGGGCTGCTGTTCCAAGAAGGATTGCTACAAAGAGATGGGCTCCACTAACAGAGAGAGAAGAGCATCCTTTCTAACCCAGTGAGAAAGGTTTTAAATTAGATTTACCAGGCGTTGGAGACTTACATCCTGAGGTAAGTGGGATACCAGGAGGAAGCACAGAGAGGAGTGTGCAACACAGGAGGCCTCCTAATTCAAACTGAGAAGGTAGGACAATTGTCTCAGTTATCATGGGTTCTTGTACATAAGTACAAGAAGTCTGAGAAACAAGTAGGAAGAATGGGACATCCTGGCACATTCAAGGAACTATAATTTAATTAGAACAGCAGACTTGGTGGGGTAACTCACATAACTGGAGCACTGTCATACATGGGTACAAACTATTTAGGTAGGACAGGCAGGCAAAAAAAAAAAAGAGATGGAGAAGTTGCACTGTGTGTAAGAGAGCAGTGTGATTGCTCAGAGCTCCAGGATAAAGTGTACAAAAGCCTATTGAGAGTCTCTGGATTAAATGTAAAGGTAAGAGCAACAAGAGTGAAATCATGGTGGGTGTCTGCTATAAACTACCAGACCAAGAAGAGGACAGATGAGGTTTACTTCAGCTAACTAACGGAAGTTTCCAGATTACAGGCCCTGGCTGTCATAGGGGGCATTAATCACACATCTGTTGTGAGAGCAATACTGCAGGGCACAGACAATATAGGAAGTTTCTGGAGTGGTGAGGACAACTTCCTCGTGCACGTCCTGGTGAAATTAGCTAGGGGCCATGCTCCTCTTCACCTGTTGCTCACAAACAGCTAAGAACTGGTAGGAGAAGTAGAAATGCATGGCAACCTGGGCAGCACTGAACTCAATCATCTTGTGGTCAAGATCCTGACAAAAAAGGAAGGAAGGAGAGCAGCAGAATGCGAACCTGGACTTCAGAACAGCAGACAGTGACTCCCTGAGGGACAAAGTGGGCAGGATCCCCTGGGAGGCTACTATGGAGGAAAAAGGAGTCCAGCTGAGCTTGATTTGTTTTAAAGAAGTCTTACTGAAAGCATAGGAATAAACTATCCCAAATGTGCAGGGGAAAAAAAAAAAAAACATCAAATACAGCAGGGATTAATAGAGAAATCTTTGGTGAGCTGAAACACAAAAAGGAAACTTACAAGAAGTGGAAACATGGACAGATGACTAGGGAGGAGTATAAAGATCTTGCCTAAGTGAAATCAGGCAGGCCAAAGCACAACTGAGAGTTGCAGCGAGCAAGGGATGTGAGGGGTAACAAGGAGGATTTCTACAAGTATGTTAGCAACAAGGAGTAGGATAGGGAAAGTGCTAGCTTCTTCCTGCATGGGGAAGATAACCTAGTGATAGATAATGTGGAAAAAACGGAAGTACTCAATGCTTTCTTTCTTTTTGCCTTTGCCTTCACTGACCAGGTCAACTCCACGGCTACCGCACTCAGTAGTGCAGTATGAAGAGATGGAGAGCAGCCTCACTGGTGAGAGAAAAGATTCAGGATTATTTAGAAATGCTGGATATGCACAAGTTCCTGAGGCTGAATGCAATGCACTTGAGAGCGCTGAGGGAACTGGCTGATGTGACTGTAGAGCCAGTGCCACTGGCCATTATTTTTTTTTTTAAAAAAAACTTGGCAGTGATCAGGGTGGTCCTAGATCATTAGAAAAAGGCAAATACAGTACCCATCTTTTAAAGAGCGAAGAAGAAAGATACAGGGAACTATGGACCAGCCAGCCTCACCTGGAAAAATCATGAAGCAGGTCTACAATTAATGCATTTTAAAGCACTTGGGGAAGAGTAAGGTGATCAGGGATAATCAAGGTAAGTCCAGCTGATGCAAACAAATGAGCAGGAGGCTGCTGCACCAGACTTAGGTGGAAAGGCTAAAGGAACTGGACTTATTTAATTTGCAGAACAGAAGAGTGAGGGGGTATTTGACAGCAGCCTTCAACTATAATCGGGGGGGGGGGTCCAAAGATGACGAAAACTAGGCTCTCTCAATGATGGCAGATGGCAGATCAAGAAGCAATGGTTTCAATTTGTTGTGGGGGAAGACCTATGTTGGATATTAGGAAAAGTTTTTTCACTAGGTGGGTGCTAAAGTACTGGAATAGGTTACCTGGAGTGGTAGTGGAATCTCTCCATCCTTAAAAAACAAACAAAAAAAACAAACAAAAAAAAAACCACACACACACCCTCTAAGGGTGTCTTGACAAAATCCTAGCTGTAAGGTAGTTGGGATTGATCCCTGCTTTGAGCAGGGTGTTGGACTAGATGACCTCTTGAGGTCCCATTCAACCTAATCATCTTTGATTCTATGACTTTTAAAACTGTGGGATTAACTTCACTAACACACAGCCACCGCAGTTAATGTGGTAATCATTCAACTTGTCTGATGTCAATAATTTACAACAATAAAAGTGAGATGACAGCAGTAATGAGGGTCAATGGTGAATTTGGCTTGAGAGAGAAGGGAATTCTCCCATAATGAGTTTTAAGAAATACTATAGAACAATTTAGGAAAATGCGTGCTTAGGCCTCACACTATAGTTTACTATAACTCATTGAACTCTGCAAAAGTAATTTCAATCCACATCACTAAGGAGCCTAACTGTTTTTCTTCAATTCCACCACCTACATGGGGTCGTCCTGTTCTTGTGAGCAACTAGTGATCGTTAAGAACCTGAACCACAGTTAGATGTTGGTGGACTTCGGATCAGGCCTAACAGCTGAACTTTTATTTTCAGTAGGTTTACATGAATTGTATACAATAGCATAACTTAAAGACCTTCTTCTAAAACAGCACTTGAAATATACCAGTCATTTTTTAAAAAAGTGTGAGAACAGTTTTGTACCTTTTCTGATTTGTATGTTATGTCATGTCAAACATGTACAGAAATGCTTTTAATTCTTTCACCAGGAACTGGAATTCCCTAGTACCACTTTCTTCCCGTCTAACTACTATTGTACCACATGTTCCTTTCATCTCTTTCAACTGTTTCAGATTCTCCTTTTCCCATAATCTTAAATACTTCAACAGTATAAGTCAGATAGTGATGACAGTCAAAGCTGCCCCTTGTGATATCAGAAACCACAGAAAAGTAGGGCTGTAAGGAACCTCAATACATCATCTAATTCACTAACCTAAATGAGTGTTCATCTGTTTTTAAAAACCTCCAGTGATGGGGATTCTACAAACTCCTTAGCTAATCTGTTCCAGTCCTTAATTCACTGACAAAGTTCCTCCTAATGTCTAACCTAAGTCTTCCCTGCTGCAGTTTCAGCCCAGTATTTCTTGTCATGCCTTCAGTGGCTGAGAGCATTTTATCACATTTCTATTTATAACAGCCTTTTACATACTTAAAGACTGTTATCCTGCCCCCCACCCCACCCCGGGTGTTCTCTTCTCCAAACTAAACAAACCCCTTTTCTCCCCCCTCCCCCATCTTCCCTTTCAGGGCATGTTTTCAAGACCTTTAATCATTTTTGTTGCTCTCTTCTGGACTTATTTGTCCTCATCTTTTCTGAAGTGTAATGCTCAGAAATAGTCAAAATACTCCAGTTGAGGCCTTAACAAGGAGCAGAATTACTTCCTCTTACTTATAACCATGCTAAAACATTTCAAAATGATGTTCTCTCTCTCTCTCTCTCATTTTTTTTTTAAAAACACAAAATAGTATTATATTGTTGACTTGTATTTCATTGTGATCCATCAGCCTCCAGATCCTTTTCTTCAGTTTTCCCTCCTAGACGGTCCTTTCCCATTTTGTATTTGTGAAACTGATTATGCATTCCTAAGCATGGTACTTTGGATTTGTACTTATTGAACTCCATCCTATTGTTTTCAGGCCATTTCTCCAGTTTGTAAAGATTTGTCCTCCATAGCACTTGAAACCTGTCTCAGCATGGTATCATGCACAAGTTTAAAAGTCTACTTTATGCCATTTTTCACATAATTTATAATGATATTGAATAGAACCATACCTAAGACAGATACCTAAGGGACCCCATTTGATATGCCCTTCCTGTTTGATTGTGAATCATTAGTAACTACTCTGAGTACGTTTTACCTACCTGTTGTGCACCCATCTCACAGTGGGTTCATCTAGGCTATATTTGTCTAGAAGACCTTGAATGTATGTATCAAAAGCCTTAAAGTCAGTTATATCATATCTATTGCTTCCCCTAAGTCTACAAAATCTGTTATCTTGCCAAAAAGGATTATTTGGTTGGTTTGACATCACTGGTTCTTGAAAAATCCAGGTTGACTATTACTTACAATCTTATTTTCTTCTAGGCTCTTGCAAACTGATTGTTTGATAAATTGCCACATTATCTTTCCTGGGTACCAAAGTTAAGCTGAATCTTGGTGGTCTATAATTCCCTAGATTGGCCTTATTCCCCCCAAATATTATATTTTCCCTTTTCCAGTTTTCTGGGATCTCTCCCATCCTCCACACTTTCTCAAAGTTAATTACTAACGGCTCAGAGATCTCTTCAGCCAGTTCGTTAACTATTCTAAGATGTATTTCATCAGGTCCTGCTGACTAGGAGACATCTAACTAGCTAAGTCTTATCAATGTTAGCACTTATACTCAGGAGTGTTGGGGGCTGAGGGGCACACCCTGAACAATTCAAGTTTTGCTACCACAAGTGCTTGAATGGACAATACTATCAGTAGAAGCCACTAACAAAAGCTCCTGCCACTCAGTTACGTGGTTTTATTACATCAGAGGGTGAGCTCTTTCTCACTTACATAATGTGACCAGACAAATGCTCTTACAGTGGCAGAGCAATACTGACATAGCTGTGATACAAAGTTTTAAGTGCAGACTAGACCTATTTCTTAATTTGTTTTTCCCTATTTTAGCCAAAGAGCCTTCCCCATTTACACTGATGTTTGTTCATTCTGTTAGTCATCCAATCACTGCTAACCTCTTCTGGTGAAAGTTGAAACGAAAAAGGTTTAACACTTCGGCCACTGTTGCATTTTCTGATACTGTCTTTCCCTCCTTATTCAATAATGGGAATATTGTCATTGGTCTTCCTCTTGCTTCTAATATATCTGTAAAAGATTTCTTTGCTACCCTTTGTGTCCATAACTAGTTTAATCTTGTTTTTTGCCTTGGCATTTCTAATTTTGTCCCCACAGGCTTGGGGGGGGGGGGAGGCGGTTATGGTTATCTTTTGTAATTTGATCTAGTTTCCACTTTCTTTATGACTCTTTTTTGAAGATCAAGTCATTTAAGATCTTCTAGTTTAGCCAGGGTGATCTTATGATACTTACTATCTTGCCAATGTTTTGGGACAGTTTGCCCTTGTGCCTCCTTGATAATGTCTCTTTTACAAAACTGCCCATACTCCTGATTTTTTCTTCTTATACTTCCTTCTCATGGGATCTTACTTTCCAATTATCTGAGTTTGCTAAAGTCTGCCTTCTTGAAGCCCATTTTCTTTATTCTGCTGTCTTCCTTCTTATCATTCATTAGAACCACTGCCTCTGTCATTTCATGGTCACTTCTATCCAATCTGCCTTCCATCTGAAGATTCAAAACCCATTCCTCCGTTTTTCAGAATCAAATCTACAGTAGCTTCTCCCCTACTCACTTTCTCTACCTTCTGTGAGGAATTTTGTATCTAATGCAATCTAAAAACTGGTTGGATAATTTGTGCCCTGCTGTATTTCCCCAACAAGTGTCCAAGAAGATGAACTTCCCTATCACCACCAAGTCCTGTGCTTTGGATGATTTTGTTAGTTGTTTAAAATCTACTTAGAATCTGGCAACAACCTATGCAGAAAATATAAAATCATCAGTATATTTTTATTTAGTAAAAACTTATCTTAAAACTATAATTTTGCTGTATTTCGAATACAAACTAGGAAGTAACATTAACATAATTGTAGAAGCTTTTCTTTTTTCCTAGGACAAGATCTGGAGATGATTACCTCAGGGTTTCACAATCATATTCTGCAACTGAGTAGAAACAAATAACCTGAGATAGGCCCAACCCAGACTTGAGCTTGGTTGGCCTTTGTATTGTCATCTGAAACAGTATGCCTCACATTACCAAGTATTTTCAGTTACAAACCATTTCTTGGTATGACTCATTCAGGCTGAAAGTCACAGCATGCAGATAATGGGAAGACAAAAGATGAGGAGACAACTAGGAAACAGGTTTCTATGAATGAGAGTGCAGTGTGCATGCACACACACCTGAAGTGCTTCTAAATGTAAGCAACCATGATGGGAACAATGTGTAAAATGACTCACCTTAGAAACATCAGAAATGATAACAGACAAGAGACTTAAGTTAAAGAATGCAACCCATTCACTGCTAAAGGTGAGTGTCAAACAGAGTTGTAAACCAGGAAGCAAAATAACCCACCCACTCCCTCAAAATAGTTACTTAACAAGGGTAATAATAAAATAAAATCATAATAGGATAGAAAAAATAAGAAGACAGTAAGCAACACTGTACCTTTCCCTTATATGTTAGTCAAAATGAGAGCACTTTGATGAAGAAATAGTGCAGGGTAGTAACAGGACAATCTTATTTTGCACAATAATCTGATTATAGGAGCTCACCAGACGTGCACTAGCTGCCACATATAATGATCTCATATTTAGCAATTGTTTTGCACTTAAATTTTTAAAAAACTGTGAATGTTCACTTTTATTAATGAACAACTTCCAAGGCACAACAAACAACAGCAGTTACCTAAGCGCATTAATATGACATTTTAAGCTTCTGGGCCACAATTCTCTCACTTTAATTAATGTATGTGCCTAAACATGCATTTAGGAGCCTTACTTTGGGCACCCAATTTTGAAAATCTGGGACCTGCATTTTCAAAAGGTGTTATTGTTTCTTGGTGCCCAGCACAGAATGTCTCATAGGCACTGAGCATCCATTTTTCTGAAAAGTCAGGCCCTGTCAACAGGTGCTGAAGGCTGGGTGCCCAAAAAATGGAGGCAACTCACTGACTGCTTTGGAAATTCTCAGCCTTGATCTTTAAGTTTAAAGATTCTGATTAATGATTTCAATTAGGGCTTTACTTTTTCTGTTGTTTACAGTACTTACCACTTGCAAGATGCTCGAAACACTTTCCCATGACACTTCAACAATGTTATCACCTCCATCCACCATACCTTGGTAACCCTGAGACAAGAGAAACACATTTTAGAAACCAGGCATGTCATAGCACATACACTACTCCAGAAGCAATGGTTATGTTGAACCTATATATATATGCACATGTATTTTAGACAGTACTATTCTAACAAGCTCCACTTATAACTTTAGCCCCATTGATATGAACCATCAAAATTATACACTGCCATTCACAGTAAGTTGTGCTCATGTTCAGAGCATTATCACATGTCCCACCTTTCCTCCACTTACGCTTTTCAGGAGCCCCCCACTGGAAGTGACTGAATGCACCCATGGGCCCTACTGGCTTATGAGTCTTGGCTTCTTCTTGATTTGAACTTGTGGCACAAACATGAGTCAGTGTTTGATAGACTGTGTAGCTCCGTAACCCCCCATTCTTTATACATAAAGGATGAAAAAATCTAACAGTATTGACAAGTAAATTCACTGGACTGCTGAGTTAAATACCCCACTAAGCTGAATGGTTTGGTTCAAACTACTATGAGCTACTGTTCAACCCCCCTGCAGACTCATTTCTGAATCTGTTACATTCATTTCATAATTTAAGATTGCTTCCCAACTAGACACTAGAAACCTACAGTGGAGACCCGTTTGCACACGGATCTGCTTAACGTGTGCTCCGGTCATGTCCCCTGAAGCCACTGACCTAGCGCGCAGGACTCACTAACGCACGGTGCCTAAAGGCGGAAGTTGGCCTAGGCACGGAAACGTGCGAAGTGAGCAACAACTTAAGGAGCCTGGGAGCCAGGGCTGGCCAGAAACCTTTTGTATCTCCTGCCCTACGCACAGCCACAGGTAGGAGTGGCCTGGCCAGAGAGCTGTGTTCAGGGGCTGGATTCAGCCCATTTCACTGGGGGCCAGGAAAGGAGTTGGGAGCCCCTGCAGTGCTGGGAGATGAAAGAGGAACCCATGTAGGTTAAGGGAAGGAGAGGAGCCCTTGTGCAAGGAATGACCGAAGGTAGGGAGTAGGGAACAAAAGGAGCTGTTGTGCTGGGGGAGAGGGGAAGACAGGAAGGGAGTGGAGCACACCCATGGTGCGGAGAAAGAGGAGCCCTCATGAAGGGAAAGAAAGCTAGGAAAAGAGAAAGAAGCCCATGCAGGGAATGGAAAGACAAGGGAGGGAGCAGAGCAGAGCCCCAGTATGGAAAAAAAGAGAGAAAGAAGGAGAGGAGAGCAGACCCCACAGGGAAAGGGTTGGCAAGTCCACACAGCCGCATGGCGCAGCAGGGGCCAGGAAAGGGGTCAGGAGCCCAAGCAGCACTGGTTGGGAATGGGCTGTGGGGTCTGAGTGGTGAAGGGCAGGAGGAAAGGTCCCGTTTGCGTGTGGTCCGCTTAACGCACAGTCGCAGGGGCTTGTTCCCCAACACCTGCGCGTTAACGGGTCCCCACTGTACTGACAAAAATAAAAGGTGATACTCTACAGCACTGGAAGTGGCGTCAGAGAAGAGCCAGTATGGTATACGACTGAAAAGCTACCTACTTCCAAGGCTCAGATTCAAAATGGAATATTACCCCATCAAAGGGCAACAAATAGCCAGTAAAGAGAAACTGCAATATGTTTGCTGTGCATTAAAGTTATACATTGTTGTTATTGAAGAACCATGAAAAGAACTAGAAAGAGTAAGGAGAAAATACGACCAGCTTATGTCAGCAGAACGTAGCTTGTTCAGGGATATGAATAAAACCATCTCCTGGAGAAACATGTTACATTCACCTCCGTGTGACAGTGCTATGTTGGCTGAAGAGCTTCTCTTCCCAGTATAGCTTCTGCTGTTTGTGGAGATTGTTTTATCACACCAGAGTGAGAGCTCTCTTCTATTGGCATGGTGTTCCTTCACCATGCATGTGGCAACAGTACAACACATGGCATGTATGACCTTACTCTTGTTTCATTAATTCACCATATAGGATTAACCACAAGTTATTGAGAAGTGTTGCAAAACATACTGAGAGAAGGAAATTAAATAAGATATTAAAGGTCACAAAAGCAGATAACTCCAATGTGCAGACAGATAGGAAACACGGCAAGAGACCACTCTGGCTTAACCAGGAAATTTTCAACATCTAAAAAAGAGTCCTACAAGAAGTAGAAATCTGGACAAATCAGAAAGCATGACCATAAACAAAATAACAGTTATCTAGGGGAAAAACCAGAAAGGCCAAGGCACAAACTGAGATCAAACCAGCTGAAAGCATAAAAAGGTAACAAAAAAATAATTTTTAAATACATTAAATACATCAGAAACAAGAGGAAGACAAAGGGCAGTGTAGGACTGTTGCTCAACAAAGAGGGAAAAACAAACTGAAAATGTGGAAATGACAGAAAAACTAAATGAGTTCTTTGTTTTGATCTTCGCTGAGAAAGCTGCTGGTGACCAGATGCCTGACATATGGAAGGGCAGTAAAAAAGGGATAGGATCAGAAGCTAAAATAGAACAAGAACAAGTTAAAAATTAACTAGACGAGTTAAATATCTTCAAGTCACCAGGGCCTGATGATATGCACCCTACAGTACTCAAGAAGCTGACTCAGGAGGTATCTGAGACAATGACTATTAACTTTGAAAAATCATGGAAGACTGGAGAGGTCCCAGAGGACTGGAAAAGAGCAAATACAGTGCCCACCTATAAAAAGGGAAATAAACTACCACCCAGGGAATTATAAACTTGTCAGTTTAACCACCAAACCAGGAAAAATAATGGAGCAAATAATTAAGGAATCCATTAGCAAACATCTAGAGGAGAATAAGGCGTTAAGTGATAGCCAAAATGGATTAGTCAAGAACAAATGTCATTCCAACCTGATAGCTTTCTATGAGGGGGTAACAAGCCTTGTGGACAGAGGGTAGCAGTTGATGTGGTGTATCTAGACTTTAGATAGACTTCTGATAACCATCTTGCATCACCTTCTCATTATTAAATTAGGGAAGTACAGCCTGGATGGTCTTATTGTAAGATGTGAGATAACTCCCAGAGAGTAGTTATCAGTGGTTCACAGTCATGCTAGAAAGGCATATTAAGTGAGAAACCACAGGGATCTGTTTTGGGTCCAATTCTCTTCAATATTTTCATCCATGATTTAGGTGAGGGTGTAAAGAGTACACTTATAAAGTTCACAGGTTATACCAAGCTGGGTGGGGTTGCAAGTGCTTTGGAAGATAGGATCACAATTCAAAATGATTTGAGCAAACTGGTGAAATGGTCCAAGGTAAACAATGAAATTCAATAAAGACGAGTGCAAAGCACTCCATTTAGGAAAGAACAATCCACTGCACATATACAAAATTGGCAGTGACTTTCTAGAAAGGAATGCTGCAGCAAGGGATCTAGATACCAGAGTGGACCACAAGCTAAATATTGAGTCAATAGTGTAACTGTTGCGAAAAAAGCAAACCCCATGCTGGGATGTATTACAAGGAGTATAGTAAGACACAAAAAGTAATTTTTTCCCCTCTACTCTACCCTGACTGGGCCTCAACTGGAGTACTGTGTTCAGTTCTGGGTGCCTCATTTCAGGAAAGATGTGGAAAAATGGGAGAAAGTCCAGGGAGGAGCACCACACATTATTACAGTTCTGGAACACCTGACTTATGAGGGAATATTGAAAGAGCTGGGTTCATTTAGTCTGGAAAAGGGACGACTGAGAGGAGACATGATAACTGCTTTCAAATACCTAAAAGGCTGTCATGAGGGAGAAAAATTGTTCTTCCTAATTGCCAATGATAGGATAATAAACAAGGGGCTAAATTACAGCAAAGGAGGTTTAGGTTGGACATTAGGAAAGAATTCCTAACTGTGAGGGTGATTAACCATTGGACTATGTTGCCTAGGCAGGCTGTGGAAACTCCAGCATCGGAAGTTTTTAAGAGCAGGTTACACAAGCACTTGTCAGGGATGGATTAAGGAGGTATTTGGTCCTGCCATGAGTGCAGGGGATTGGACTCAATGCCCTCTTGGTCCCTTCCAGTTTCTATGATTCTATGAGATTTAGCTCTAGCCTACATTTACCCCACTGTTTGGCAGCAGCTGACAGGAGATGCACAAGGTACATAAAATACCTTGCATATCTCTCGATGACTTAGTAAGTACTCCCCGCACACTACGCTAAACCGACTGGAAATATCATCCAGTCGGCTTACCAACACTCCAGTTCTAGGGCTAGATTTGCTAGGGCAAATTCCAGATCGATTGAATACATCTACAATGTTCAGTTAAACCCAGAAGATCATGTTGACACAGTGTCAAATTTTTTCATCTTCGGTACAGACTTTGCCTTAATCTGGAAAAATGAAAACAAATATATATGACAAATTCAGAGCCATATTCAATCTGGTAACATTAAATTAAAAGAGAATGCAGCTCAATATGGTAGCAAAATTGAGCAAAGTGGCTTGTGGCTGCACATGGCAAGTAAGCAGGTTATTGAGCAAAAAGACTGCACCCTAAAAGATATCATTCCATCTGGTGAATCTTGAGTTAAAAAGTTAAGGCTGTAAACTGAAGGGAGTTCAGAATACACCAGGATTGACTGATTGATTATAGGCTGGAGGGATTCAGTAACGAAGAAAGATCAAAAAAAGAGTATAAAAATATTTTTATTTCACTAAGTGATTACTCAGAGGAATCTGATAAATTTACCAATGTTTAAAGAGCATAATAAGGATGGAAAAAAATAATTAAGGTGATCCAAATGAATAGTAGTATAAAATAAGTAAGAACAAATTGTATTCTGAGTCAGATGTTATGGGTATCATCCTTAGGGACAACGAGTTCTCTAATCAGAAGTCTCAGATTTATAATGCTGTCTCAAAGGAAATGTGGTAGAATCTTTTTCCCCCAGAGTAGATTGGCAAAATAAATATATTTTAAAGTTCAATCATACAATGAACAAAGGAAGAGATTAGGCGTCATGAAAGTGCTTTCAGCTACTAATTTTTGTGATTTAGCAGAACTTTTTTCAATGTTTTAGATGTTAAGATGCATCAATACAAACAAATATTTGGTAGCAAATTTCCCTCCAAAAGTACTCCCTCTAGAGTACTAAAAAAAAGAAACCCCACACAAAGGAAAAAGTTACCCACCTTTTCCAGTAACTGGAGTTCTGAGAGATCTGTGGCCCTATGGGTGCTTCACTTTAGGAGAGGTCACCTGCATCCGGGCTCAGAGAATTGTCTAGCCACATTTGTTGAGGTGGTGCGTGCGATGTGAGGCTGTTTTACGTTCCAGTTTGGCACCCTCCCACTGCACAAGCACCACCCAACACTTCCTCCATTCCTTCTCAACACCGGAGCACGAAACACAAAAATCCCAAAGTAGAGAGGAGAAGAGGGAGCATGGTGGGGACACAATTTTGAGAACTCGTTACCGCAAAAGGCTTGTATCCTTCCCTCCTTTTCCTATGAGTAGCCTCGCCGCAGGTGCTCCACCTTAGGTGACTACTGAGCTGTATCCCATTCAAGAAGGTGGGATTTCAGAGTGTTCTGGTTGTAAAGAAGAGAGTACCTAAAGGCCTACAATGGCATCAGATTTTGAGGCTTGGTCAATTGTGTAATGTTTTGTGAAAGTATGAGCTGAGGCCCACGTGACCACTCTGCATATCTTGGTAATAGGGACATTGCGAAGAAAAGCAGTAGTTGTAGATGTTGCCCTAGTTAGAATGTGATTTTTACGCTGTCTTGAGGTGCTACCCTTAAATCTTGTACGATATTTCAGAATAACTTGATATCCATTTAGAAAGCCTTTGTTTGAAAATGGGGTTTCCCTTGCATCTTTGTGTTATGGATACAAATAGTCTATTTGTGGTCCTGAAGTTTTGTTCTTTCCAGGTAGAATGCGAGGGCTTGGTGAACATCAAGGGTATGGAGGATTGTGTTGTTTCTACTGGAATGTGGCTCTGAAGACAGGCAAGTGTATTGTTTGATTTAAGTGGAATGCAGAGGAGATTTTTGGTAAAAATTCTGGATGTAGTTTGAGGGTGACCTTATCCTTATGCAGTGTAGTATATGGAGATGCCATGAGAGCTGCTAATTCACTGACTCATCTTGTGGACATTATGGCCATGAGGAAAGCTGTTTCCATAGAAAGGTGACCAAGTGAACATGTTGCTATGGGTTCGAAAGGTAGCTTTGTGAAAGAAGAGAGGACTAGGTTAAGAGCCCAGATCAGAGTAGGTGGGCTGATTTCAGGATAGAGATTTTGAATCCCAGTGAATTACGAATCACAGCATATTTCCCAAGTTACAAAGTAGTTCTGGAACAATAGAAACTCAAAGGAAAATTAAAAAGTTTTAACTGTAACTAAGTAACAGAAACAGTAAATGAATTCTTAAATGTTAATCATTTTTATGTTCTTCCTCATCCACATCCAACATCTAGCAAGGGCCCCACTCACAGAAAGCAGAGTGATGTTTCAGAGTCCCAGTGCTGTACCGAAACCACAGATTTGATGATCTCTAGTCAAAAGCCTGAGACCTACATAGAGCCACATAAACCCACTGCATCTCCTGCTTCCATTAACAGGAGCAGGAGAAGGAATAAACACTATACCTCTCAGATTAAATCCCTCAGAGAAAAATATCTGAGGGAAAAAAAGCCCTATTCAGCAACTCCTGGTGAAGGATTATTATACCATGCTATTTTTCCTGTTTACTTCAGCTTTTTTTTTTTAATCTAATCAATAATTTCATTTTCTTGAGCATCAGCACTCAGCAAGTAAAAATCAATTCCACTGACTACTCACTAAACAAAACAGCATCACAACCACTGTGCAAGTCTTCCCACAGAGTTCTGTCAATGTATGCCCCCGTATTTCTCTTTCTGAACTTTCAGAAGCTGACTACTAATCATAATAAGTTATGCAAAATTATGTGATTCAGTGATAAGCAAATATCCACTAAGGACTGCCTGTCCAATCCTGTGAGGTGCTGTCAGAAGGGCTTATGGGTGTTCAAAAATCTCAGGAACTGTTGTTACGTACTCAGCTGGGTGAAATTAGACAATCCCTATGTTCCAGAACAGTGGTTCCCAACCTGGGGTCCACGGACCCCTGGGGGGCTGCAGAGTGGCTCCAGGGGCTCCACGGCAGGTTGGGAACTGGGGCCGAATACTGCCGGGGTCTCGGGTTCCCATGGAGACCCATGCTTCTGACCGGCAGAGAGCTTCAGCAGGACCCCTGCTCCCCGAGTATGCTTAGAGCATGCTCAAGGAGAGTGGCCGGGGGGGGGGGGCAAGTGCAGGAGCTCCAGTCAGGTAAGGGATGAAGAAGGGGACAGAGAGGCTCCCCCAAAGTGTCAGGGGCTGGATCCCGCCAGCAGAGGCTCCCCTGGAGTGGCAGGGGCAGCATTCTGCCCCACGGCAACACCACTGCCACTACATTCAAAATGCAGCTGGGGGCACCGCACAGTTTCTCTCTCTCTTTCTTTCTTTTTTGGTCAAAAAAAGGTCCCCAGCCTGGAAAAGGTTGGGAACCACTGTTCTAGAATTAACTCACCCAGAAAAGTGATAAAGGACAAAAACACCCTATTACTTTATACATGTCACAGAATGACCACTTTGTATCGGACTTAGCAGTCTTCATCCCCAAATGAAATCTGCACAACACCTTCAAAACTCTGACCTCAAAAACAAAAAAACGTCTCCACAGAGATGATTTTATAACTCACTACATCAGTAAACCTAAACCTACTAAACCTCCTTTGTCCTATGACTCTGAAGGAGTTAATTGCCCACTTCTTTTTAAATGGTTTCTTGCAGCATATATTAACCCCTTATGCTTAATAATCTGTCCCACCTTGTAGTAGCTGAGCTCTGTGAAGCCTGGATGCATGGTTCTTCCATCTACAGACACTGGTCCAATATACTACCTCTCACTCCCCTTTTCTTTCTGTGGGACTAACACTGCTACATCACCACTGCAAACAGCACACTTCTAAGGAATTTCTACCCAACCATTAAAGAAAAATGAATGCATGTTTTAATCACCACACAAAGAAAAATAAACCTCAGCACCTGATGACTGCCTGCAATGTAGCACTGAAAGGGTTACACCAGAACAGATTTTTCTCACAGGCATGTCCCCTAATCACAATGCATCACAGGCACCTCTGTTCCAGATCTACACAACTATAAACAAGAAAAAGTTACTTTCTGCTGGAATCCCTGCTTTGCCACAGTGTCTACATTGTTTGTGCATCAATATTCACCTCACACAACTTTACAGATCCACATCAGCAAACTACAGTAATTAATCTGTGATTATACCCAGCTCCACTTATCCTGGAAGACATTAAGAAAGTTATAAACTGCAAAATATCAAGAGTTGCACATACTACTGGATTAAGTTGTCTCCTAACTAAAGTAGGACAGAACGGACCTGTTTTTACATCTTCCACACCACTGGGAACAATCTTTGTTAAAACATGTTTTGCGAAGTATATTGGGAAAACTTGCTACTCACTGATCAATAATAATATGCTGCATGTGTGTAGCAACTTTATATGTAAAATTATGCAATTTCCCCTGAATATTGTTAGCTTCACATCTACAAAACCTTGCAGCCCTGATTAGGCAGGAGTGGTCAGGCAGATCTTAAACAAGGGAATGTGTGTTTAGCTCAATTTACATATAAATTGTAAACAGGGTCCTCAGACAGTGCAAGGGGAAAGACAGGAGACAACAAAAATCTGCATTTCAGCAGAGAGGAGATGAAACAGGGGCAAAGTCTTTTACCCCTAGTCACTATGTGGCCTCCTTTACTGTTTGAATGAACTTTAACTAGGGAATGCCCACAGGATAATGCATTTCTAAGGTTTACTGATGTATTAAAAAAATAGGGGGGACATAACCACCCCAAGTTTTCACTGCTTCTACTTCTTCATCTACTACTGTTTCACTAAGAAGGGCAAAAGAAACCAGCCCATTTGACTTTGAGGAGAGATCCTGATGTGAAATTTGGTCAGCCCTGTGGCTGGAAGCATGTGGTATGAACCTTATCTTGAACCAAGGCTGGATACTAAGTTTAGGACACCCCCCCAATCTTTACTCTGTTTGTACCCATTTCTGACTTCAATGCTTTATACTAGTGTACTCAATTAAATCCTGTCTCTTGCACTCAACATGTAAAAATTAAGCCTGTTTTGCTCTCTAGTCAAGAGCTAATCCAGTTCTGTGTTTGAACTGAATTGTGTAGGTAACTGCATTTAGGGTAGCAAGCCATTTATAGTGAACCTCTCAGAAGGGCAACATACCTGGCCTGTGAAAGTCGAGGTCTGGACACCACAAAATATATATCCAGGGGTGAGGGCGTAATTGGAATTAGTGTGTGTTGAGGTCACCTCGCAAGTGGAACCCAAAGCTGCTGGACGGCAAGGTGGGGCTGGCGTTTGTGTATAGCCACAGTCCTGGTCCCGTAACTCCTACCCCACCAGTCTGTGTCAGCAGACACTGAGAATGTAACCTGAATGCTGTTTGTGAAAAGTGCAGCTTGGGAACTACAGGTACACTACACTGTGAGGTACCCCCTGGCTTCAGGGCAAAAAGTGATGCAGTCCTTCATAGCCTATGACATTCTGGGGGTGAAGTCAAAGTCTATGTCTAAATTAACCAATTAGTCCAGACTAAGTCCACATCTACACTAGCCTTTGCCTAGTCCAAATTAAGAAATTTCTTAGTTCAGACTAGCCAAAGCTTAGTTCAAACTAAGTTTGAATGGTTAGTCCAGACTAAGCACTTAGTTCAAAGTAGCACAAAGCAGACCAGGAAGTCTGAACTAAAAAAGCAGATACAGACACAGCCATAAAAAGAAATACTTCTGTATTTCTTGTTAATTTGAAAACAGGTTAATATTGGAATGGCATGGAAATGAATGAAGCTGAGAAGTCCTGACACAGGGACTCTAAGAGCAGCCAAGACAAAGAAGGCTTGAATAGAATACCTGCCTTTTTGGGGGGTAAATATATTCAGGAAGAGGGTGATTCCCCCTTCCCCCCAGCCCAGCATGAAGTTGATCCTCCAGCAGCAAAAAGACATGAGGTTGGGGCTCTTACATGCCCTACCCTACTGCTGTCTTTTCTGATGCAAGGAAAAGAGTGAAGCTCATACATCACAATGACTTTCAGCTACATTTTGGACCCCTTATGGCCACTGTAGTCCAGTTTAAGTAAGAGAACCCTTCACGTTGCTCTAACAGCATAAAGGGAACAGCCCTATAGCCACATACTCTCCTGCCCAGGGCCATCTGTGTAACACAGGAGTTTTAAGCCACCTTTGCATGCTACTCCTTGATATACTGTGTTTTGGCTGCACTCAAGAATCTGCCCCACAGGCTTCTATGATGCTGTCTAACAGGTTAGGAGCTCTCTAATGCCAGCAGACTAGATAAGGTTAGAGCAATTCGTGTGTGTGCGCGCGCCCAAAAGGTCACTGAGTTCAAGCCAATTCACTTGTTAGTATAATTTTTTAAAAAAAATACTAACATTGTACCCACTTGTCTTGTTTCCTGTGCTTCCCATCCTCATACTTAATTAGCCTTTAAGAATAATGTGTGTTAGTGTTTAGATGTAATTTACTTGATGCATAAAACAGGAAAACTAAGAAAGGATTGTTTCGGGTTATCACATTATGTTTCTCCACTGAAGACTGGCACCTTGCAAATGTAAATGGAAACATTAACTTCAAAGCAAGGGCTGTTAAGCAACAATGGAAGATCCACAAACTTTGGTCTACAGAGAGAGCACCCATGCTGTGCCAGAAGCAGTTTTCAGATGGTTTTCAACTATAAGAAGGAACCCTGTGAGAGATTCTGCCTCTTTAATCTATTTGGTTGCTGTCAGGTTGCATTCCAAATACAAGACAGAGGTCCACAAAGCTATTTTGGGCAATCCTGAGACCCATGAGAAACCAGCAGATATGAAATCATTGATATAATTTGAACTTAAAAATGACTCATTTGTGAAGTATTTAACCTCTCAATAATTCTCATTTCTTTTTCATAGCTTGTAAGTCTTTAATTAGTTTACTATAGGACTGGTTATTAGCAATATTTTTGGTGTGAGATCTAAAAAGCATACATTGACCAGGACTAAGCGACCAGGGCTAGTAAGCTCATGTGTGGTGATTCCTGTTTTCAATAACCCTTCATCACAAAAAAGTCCAGCTTGTCTGAGTGGCATGATGCACTGAAGAGCCGAAGGGGAGCATGAGTAGTCCATAGTGCAATTCATGGGCAGATTAACACATGGGCCTACAGAGCTTGTGCCCAGGTGCCCACACAACATGCAGGGCCCTCCACCATGAAGTACTGAGGAAGGACACAGAGCCACCCTGGGCTAGAGTCCAGGCTCTGCTCTCGCCAATCTGTCTGGGAGGCGAGGCAGGGCAGGGCTGGCTGCACACACAAGAAGCCACCCTGCATGCGCCTGTCATCCCTGCCACCCCAGGTCCAGGACGGGCCAACCTCCGGCTCCTACCCCCCCCCCCAGAAGGGCCATAAACGGGAGTGGGTGCTGCGGCCCCAGGCAAAGGTGGGTAGCGTCCGCCAGTGGGAGAGCCCCACGGGCCCACAGGCCCCCAATCCACCTCTGGTGGGATTAACAGGAGTGCACATTTGTTACTGGCTTGATGGAATCTGATAACAGAATATACCAGTGTTTCCCAACCAGCGTGCCACAGCACACAGGCGTGCCGTCAGGTCTGAGCAGACGTGCCATAAAATTTTTTGAAAAATTACTTAAAGATCTCTGGATTGGCTCATTAATATTCATAAGTTCATTTGGAAACTACATGGTGGTATGCCTCAAATTAAGTAATGGTAGCAAGGTGTGCCACAGCAGAGAAAGTGTTGGGAACCACTGGAGTATACCACCAGTTTGGGGTGTTCTCCCTGTTTTCAGGCAGTTTGATATAGGACTGGCACTCACAGTTGTGAGCCACATATCGCATAGCTTCAACCCAGTATTTGTTTGCTTTTGCTTCCTCTCCCTACCACCATGACACAGGACCCAATCCAGTATTTCACTCCCAGTCATGTACTAAGTCATACAATAGAGGTAGCAAACCATGCAGACTGCAGACGTATTAATTTCTAAGCAGGGGAGGGCAGGGGATGAAGGACAGAATTAGTGTTTTCCAAATAAAAAAGAAAATTGGCATGCAAAAAAGCAGAGCACTGTGCTCCACAAAACCTTTTGTCCTCTACTGCCACAACTAGTTTCTGAATACTTGATGTACTCATTATCTTGCCAATTCCTAGAATTCTCTTCCAACTCACAGCTAATTTATACCCCTTCTGACAAGGGGCAAGATTTTTGAGAAGAAGCCTAAGCAGCTCCAACTATCTCCTTCACAAACAAACTAAACTTTCCCCATATTTAGCCTCAGAATAACTTTCATTGTGTTTCATAATCTATTTCTGGCATTTTGAAACAAAAAAACTGAGTGTCCAACATGACAATTTGCTTGATGGTTGGTTTTATTGATTTTCAAATACCTATTACTATTTTTTGTTCCCCCTTAAACTTAAGCCTATTTTAAAAACTGCCATAGAGTAGAGTATTGGTAAGTCACATGTATACATCATTTTGAAGCACATACCAACACTCCTGTTGGTTAACTATGTTAGTATATACACTTCAGTAAGTGTCTTGAAATGGCAAGTAACTTTTATAGCTTTATACATTTTATATAATGCATCCAGTATTTGGAATAACTTAAGCTAAACACCAAAACAGAAACCAAACAAAACACTCTCCTTTATGCACGTCTTATAGCTCTAGTGGCTCAATTCCGGGGATGCACAGACATGGACAAACAGAAACAGGGGGAAAAAAAAAAAAAAAAAAAAGCGTAAACTGTGTTATGTAAGTGCAAAACAGCGCACACTATTTTCTAGCACTTCTATAATTAACTTTAGTTTATATTACACGTTAAAATAACTGCTAATTAGAAACACTGCATCCCACCTTAGCATAGATCAACCGTTCATTTTGACAAGTTCCAAAGGAGTAGTCGCATTAGTCTAGTTCAGCAAACCAACCAACAAGTCCTGTAACACTTTTTAAAAGACTAACATATGTGTTTATTGTACGAGCTTTCATATGAGAAAATTCCACTTTGTCAGATACATCTGATGAAGTGGGATTTTCTCCCATGACAACTCATAAGATAAATAAATTTGTTGGTCTTGTAAAATGCTAGAGGACACGTTTCTTCACTTTGATTTACAAACTTCTGAAAAGAATGAACAGTCATAATGGATTTGACTAATGGTCCCTCTGGGCCTGTGGTCTGTCCTCAGACAGTGGCCAGTGCCTGGTGCTTCAGAGGAAATAAACGGAACAAGCAATCATTGAATGATCCATCCCTTTTCATCCACTGCCAGCTTCTGTAAATCAGAGGTTAGAGACAGCCAAACTATGTGATTACATCTCTGACCATCTTGGCTAATAGGCATCCATGAATTTACCTAGTTCTTTTTAAAACTGGGCCTTCACAACATTACTTGGCAATGAGCTCCACAGGTTGACTGTATGTTGTGTGAAGAAGAACTTCCTTTTGTTCGGTTTAAATCTGCCTCTTAATTTCAGCAGGTGACCCCTGCTTCTTGTATTACAGAAAGAGGCAACCACCACTTCGTTATTCACTTTCTTCAAACCATTTTTTACCTCTATCATATACCCCTTAGTTCTCTTCTTTTCCCAGCTAAGAAGTCCCAGCCTTTTTAGACTCCCCTCATAGAGTTCTTCTATATGGTTAATCATTTTTGCTGCCATCTTCTGAAGAACCTTCTTCAATTCTAACATTTTTTAAATGGGGTGACAAGACCTGCATACAGTATTCAAAACATGGACGAACCATGGATTTATACAGGGGTACTATGATATTTTCTGTCTTATTATCTATCCCTTTCCTAATGGTTTCCAACACTTTACTCTTTTGACTACTTCTCCACACTGAGTGGATGTTTTCACAAAACAATCCATGATTCCAAGATGTCTTTAAGTGGCAATAGCTAATTTAGATTCCAACATTTTGTATGCATAGTTGGGATTATGCTTTCCAATTTGCATTTACCAACACCGAACTTCATCTCCCATTTTGCTCGCCAGTCACCCAGATCTGCAAGAGTCTTTTAAACTCTCTGCAGCCTATTTTTGATTTAGCTATCTTGTGTAATTTTGCCTTATATGCAATTTTTGCATCTGACTGCTTATCCCTTTTTCCCAGATAATTTATGAATGTTAAACAGTATTGGGTCCCAGTACAGGCCCCTGATGGACATCCTTCTCCCTTCTGAAAACTGACCACTTTTTCTTATCCTTAGTTTTCTGTCTTTTAACTGATCCAGTAGAGGACCTTCCCTCCTACCCCATGACCGCTTTACTTTAAAAACTAAGTTCTTCTTTAGATGCCTTGATATAATCGCAATTTATAATACAAATGGGCCATTTGCTTTTTGAAAATGTTTATTGAATTCCAAAACTCACATGCATTTTGCATTCAAGGTATCTCTGATTTAACAGAGTATAATACTGATGTTTTTCCTAAAACATTTCTAAGAACAGTTTTTCCTTTTAATGTACACATGTATCTTTCCAATTTTCACATCATATGCAGTTCGGCTGTAACTTCACATACACAAACATCAGTCAGAGTATTTCTGTTTGGGGAAAAAAGTGGACAAGACTTCATTTTGTAACCTACCAACTCCTCCTGTGAATTTGTAGAATGAGAAGATAGTCCTGAGGCCATAACATTAGTTGCAGACTACTCTTGTATTGCAGTCTTTCCGTGCTTCAGTTCCGCGTCGGTACAATTGGGGATAACCCTATCTTCCAGGGATGTTGTGAGAATGAATACATCAAAGATTTTGAGGTGCTCAGATGCTACTATAGTAAGGGGATAGCAAGGAGGGCTAGATAAATACCTTACATAAGGTATGTGGGTATAAACAAACTGGTCATTGCTGCATTATGCACTAACCAGTCCACAACCACAGCTAAATCTTCGTAGTATTCACAACCCTTTTGTTATTTCAAGAAAAGGAACCAGAAATCAAATTTATATTAATTAGAATATTGTCTCTTAGTTATTACCAGGTAAATTATCTTGCACAGGTAAAAAAGCTTTTGGCGTGATCACAAGAAACATCATATATAGCATCTCGGGTCTCACACCATTAAAGCCCATGCAAAGTTTCCACAAGAATAAGATCCAAACACATTCAAAAATCAAATACAAAATGAATGCAAAAATGAAAACTAACCTCATAGATAAAATACACTTTGGCTTCTACGTAGATTCCCATACGTACTACCGCACGTACCGCAGCATTCATACCTAGGACAAGAAAGTGAATTTGTGCATTACAAAACTAGGCGAGGTTACTTCAGTTTTCTGGTATTAACTTGACAGCTCTTTGTTAAAAATATATCCAACAACAACAAAAGCCAATGAATTAACTGGAACCTACAATTTGTTTAAGCGACACACTGACAATTCACCAACTCTGGAAGTTGAAGGGAGCAGAGTTATTTGTTTTAGTACCATAGTTATATAGATATTGAACAAGTAAACTGTTTAGTAGATTAAGTTGTCAACAGATGATCAGAAAAAACAGTTAAGGAAAAAAAAGCAATTTGTAGATTACATAAGACTGGCTTGGCACCTTGCCATTTGTAAGGCTTGCAGTCAAAAATTCAATGACTGCTTCTCCTCACTCCAGACAGGAAAGTAACCTGTGCCAGCATTTCTTCTTGGGCCAGCTTACTTTGTTCCAAACCAGAGCAGCTACACAGATGGTGTGTTGTGTGGGAGCAGAGCCACACAAGGAGACTGGAGAGTAACAAGCCAGTCCCAGATGCTCCCCCACTGTGTACACAACCATGATGTTGGTATCATAGGCTAGGCAGTGGCATAGCTAAGGCTGGACCTGGATGAGCCATGGCCTACCAACTCTGAAAGCATATTCACCCAATCTCTTGCTTCTGCTGCTGATACTCCACTTAAGCTTGGAGCATCAAGAAAGTTTCTGCAGATCGCCACCCAAACTTCCTACTTCCAACCACATGACCAAAAGCAGGAATTCAGGAAAGCAACTGGTCTAGAATCACTAAGCTGCTGGATGCTCCAACTGACAATGTAACTGGAGCATCCACAGCTTCCAACTTCCTGCTTCCAGTCACATGACCAACTGAGTCAATCATAAACCCGGTCAGGAGAAAAGAAAAAAGAAAAAAAAAAGAAATCACTTCTCGTTGTGCCCCTAGTAAGGTAATACCTTACGGCAGTGGTTCCCAACCTTCTCTCTGCTGTGGCACATCTTGATACCTTTAATTATTCTGAGGCAGAGTCTCCAGATGAATTCGTGAATATTCATGGACTAATCAGGAACTCAAGACTTTTTCCAAAAATTCTGCTGCATCCCTGCTCAGGCCTGACAGCACACCCGTGAGCTATGGTGCCCTAGCTGAGAAACACTGCCTGATGGAATAGTACGCTCCTATGTGAGCATGCCACTCAGCTCACTATAGAGGCCTTTTTACTCTCTTCACAGATGCCTGACGAAGTGAAACACATGGCTGAATAATGTACTAGTTGTGTAAACTAGTACTGATACATCAGCCTATTAAGCAGCAAACATGTTCCATAAAAAAATGTGAGGTCTCTGGGGAAAAGATGGGGAGAGGGCACTCACAGAGGAACCTGATTGGAGGGATATGTTGGTTATTAGAAAACAGAGCTGAGAGCGCAAACTTGGGGGTTGGGGGTACATGTAGGAATACCATATGTCTCTGTCATACATAGAGGTCACTGGGGGAAGGAATAAGTGAGTGAGGGATTTCATCTAGGGTGAGAGCAGAAGTAGCTGAGAGGGAAGCTGGACCTGATTCAAATGGACTGTCATGGGGGGATGTTTCTAGGGTATCTGTGGGGGCTGATGAGATTGTCCACACCAGCAGGAGCATACACACGAAGTCTGGACAACAAGTGGGATTTATTGGGGATAGCAAGATAAGATACATGAGGTGTAGGCTGGGGGGGTGGTATATCACAGGGTCTCTGTTGTGTATCCAAGTTACTTGGAAATGAAATGGGGGCACGAGTGCTCAGGAGATGCTGTGGCATCCACTTCTGGGGGATTTAGTGAGGGGTGCCAGATGCCCAGTCTACAGGTTTTTTGGGGGCTGCACTGGAATCAGGAGCCTGTATGGGCTTCGGGTGGCATGTGACAGCCCTTGCCCTCACTTGCTGGAGAAGCTAGGAGTCGGCAGTCTTTGGTTTGTGCAAAAGCTGGTGGGGGGGAGGGTCCTGAAGCCTGGTAAGGTGGAGGAAATGGCAGCGGGGGGGGGGGGGGCAGAAGCCAAGGGAGGCTGAGAATGGGGGTGGTTTGGGGGCCCATTCCCCAAATCTTTTTCCTATCCATCAATGCTCCTGCACAAAAAAAACTGTGTAGCTGATTCTATTGGAAACAATAAGTCAAAAAGTGCCTGCTGTTTTGGCTCTCTACATCTTTACTAGGGAATATTACTCACAATGACTGAGTAAATCAACATATTAAAGAGCTACAGAGAAAGCCAGGGAAACAAACTTTTTTAAACAGCTGATCAGCACTCTAGTTGGATTTGCAGATGTGCCATAGCATAAACTATAGCTGAGTATCTGCAGTCCCCCAAATGGATAGGATTTATTAGTTACTGGAACATATAAAAAGAAATAGACCAGCCCTGCTGCTGATATAGTTGCAAAATAATCCATGATCTGAAAGGCCTAAGGCGATCAGATCACCATTTCCCAACCAACCTATGAAGTCAAGCACATGCCCCATCTTCAGGGAGCCTGGGGACTATCAATGCCAGGGAAGTATTCAGAGACCCACGTTAACCTGTTTGTAAATGCTGACATTCATTAGAGTGGGTGACGGTCTCAATAACCTGAAATTTCCTCTAGTGCCTATTACTTAGGAAGATAACAGAAAAAGTTTACTATTGAAAAGAACTCTCTCATTTTGCAAGAACTGAATATTAAAACTGTTAACTGAGACAATAGCTGGTTTGCTGTTCAGTTGGTTCATGTTCAATACCATAGTAACTCTGATTCAGACCTACCCAAAATATATATATGATTATGAAACAGAAATCAGGAACAGATGTATGTTACTTTCTCTGTTACAGAGAATGAGATCCCCACCTCAACTACAGATGTCTATTTGGCTATGAATTTCTACAGACTTTCTAGTGGCCTTTTTTCTGCTTTTATTTTCTGGGGACAGTATCAAAGAATTGTAGAAAATTAGGGATGGCAGGGACCTCAGGAACAATCCCGGCTCAAAACAGGACCAACTGCAACTAAATCATCCCAGCCAATGCTTTAACATCTGACTTGACAAATTCTCCAAGGATGAAAATTCTACCACCTTCCTAGAAAATACTTCTACTTAAAAAGTTTTCACCAATAGCCAACCTAGATCCCCCCCTCAACATACAGCCTAGCTCCCTGGAACTCCTCTTCAAGTAATTCAAGACTGCTCTACTATCAAATCCCTCCTTCTCTTCAGCAAACTAAAGAAGCCAGTTTCCCCTCATAAGTCATGTGCACCTTAATTATTTCCACTTGCTCTCCGCTGAACTCTCCCCTGTTTGTTCACATCTTTGGGGGGGGGGGTGCAAAACTGGACACCTCATCACAGGAAGGAAGCTAACAAAAGGTATAGAACTTAAAGATTCACCCAACATTTTGTTCCTGCTAAGGGAAGAGGGAACACAGCCGAGAAACATGCAGCAAAATCACGTCTGACAAACCCAATTTTCTTTTTTGCAGGACAGGAGCACCACTCTGTATTTGATCAAACAACCTGTGGCTTATAAGCCAGATGTCCTGCTTTGATGATCCTTTGCAAATTTGTCAGAGCAGAACTTCTGCAGTTAAAAAAGAGGAAAAAAAAAGAAAAGTCAGTGGCCAGTAAGCGGAGGTGAGATCACGGCACACCAGGAGTGAGCAAAGGTGGGAATTTAGGAGGTGAATGAGACAGAAGAAGAATACGAGGGTCAGTAAGGCAACTGCAGGTATTAGTCAGCTCCCCAAGGCAAAGACTTAGTTTAGTGCATGAAAGTCCCAATTCTGACTGTAGCTTCTGCACTACTACAAATAAATGACAACAGAGCAAGGTGACTGGAGCAAGAGGAGAAAGAAAAGCAAGACACACTGACACTTCACTGCTTCCCCCATCTGCCAAGACCTTCTACATCTCACCAGGTAAGAGAGTGAGGCTACACACCTACTAATTAGCACCTGGAAAAGCAGCCTGAGACAGTGGTCTGACTAACACATGGGGAGCTCGGGATCCACATAGGCCAGTTGTTTAAGCTGGTGTGGCACACTGCTGTGCTGCAAGAACTGCTGAAGTGTGCTGTGAAATTCTGCACAAAAGTAATGAAAAAAAAAAATCAAAGGTAACACATTGTTTCATTTTAAGCAATATTGTATCCAATCAAAATTAAAACTCATGAAAATTAGATTAAAAGCGAGATACCAGTCTTTTGATTCTAAAATGTGAACACTCTAAAACACAGATGGCCAAAGGGCAAGACTGAAATGATGTGTGCTTTTTCCAGTGGATTTGGAACATTAATGCATTTGATCCTTCTTTAGCTTGTTGTATGCACCAAGTTGCAAACCCCTCTAGTCAGACCATAACCATAGTAAATGTGATGTTGATGAGCAATCAATTCAGCTGAAAAAAACTAGGTGTGCCATGGAATTGTTTGTCTCACTGAAGCATGCCACATTACTGAAAAAGCTGGCAACCACTGCAGTAGGCTATACAGAAAAGGCACACCTTTGGGGTATAAGACTGTATCTACACTTGGAGATGGCAGTGTGATTCCCAGATTGCACAGATTACTTGTAGTAACTCTTAAAGACAGCATGCTAAATATAGTAGCACAGCCAGGGTAACACAGACAGCAGCAAGTAACAGCATGTGCTTACTAGGCCATCTACTTACCAAATGCACGTGTGCAGGATAGCTAGCCTGTGCCACCACTCACTACTTCCCATTCTACACTACCATTTTTAGCAAACCAGTTCAACAAAAGTCAGTGCAAGAATGCTGACATGAGCTGGGATGGTGAATCACACTGTTAGCTCCTAGTGCAGACACCCACAGTGAGGAAAACAAGTCTGTAAGCTCTGGAGATCCAGGTGGTAGTGAATAGCGATTCAAAGAGGCAATTCTCCTTCCAGAAACCACCAAAGCTTCAGGTCTCATTTTTAAGCCAATGCAGTTGCATTCATGTCCACTGCCTCAGACTTTGGCCTTTCAAGTGCTGACCAAAGCCAGGGAGGGTACAGTGATTGCTGTAACATTTGGTGCAAGGTGCTCTTCAACCCTAAAAATCTGTGTGGGCTCTATTGGTTTGGCAGAGACTGCAAATGCCAAAGCAAGAAGAGACACAGGTGCTGCTTAGCAAATTCATATTTTTATGAGGCCTGTTTCTTTAAACCAAGTCTTTATAAATACTGATGGTTAATTATGTCCATATAGTGATGAGCAGAGTAAAAGCCAGGCATTTTTTTTTTTTAAACCATCAGCTGCTTTCAGTACCACTGATTTGTCTGTAGGGTCTTACAGACACATTCAGAATGGCCATTTGTTGAGTTTCCCCCTTCCCCACAGAGTTCCTAAATGGTAATTCTGCCTCCCCAAATGCCCTCACATGCTGCATCTTTCAGGGTTCCATCTCGCCGCCTTTCCTGTCATGGGGCTGTAATGAATACTGACTGACACGCAGTTCTGTGTCAGTCTTCCACTGACTAACAGTCTCATTAGTCCAAGAGTGCAACAGACTGGAAGGAAAATGGACGGGCTGCGATCCAGAATGGCTGTGACTCATACCAACTAAGAGATTCTTGTGGGTTTGAAGAATGCACTGGGCAAAGGCAGCATCTCTAGTAAGACACATGCCTGCCTTTTGCCAATATTCTCTAAATCAAGCTCCTAATGAATCAGTCACTGATCCTGGTATTTCAGGTTACAGATGCAGCACACATTTGTTTTAATTATCTGTGGCTTGTGATGAGTCTGTTCACTCTCTAATGTAGAATTCTTCCTATCAGTAACATCTTTGCACCTCCAGATTACACACTATGGTAATAACCTCTACCTAGGCTTACCTTTTAAGACCACCTTGAAGCTTCAGCTAAAACAAAATACAAGTCTTCTTCCCCAAAAGAACATATCTGTGAACACACCACTCATTGCTATTTTGGAGTTAACTCAGCTTCTCCCACCCCACCACAAAAAAAATGTACCCATTTAGAAAGCAGGAAACAAATTCACTACAAAAGTCACATGACCAAAAGGCTCAGAAAATATCATTTGCTTTAGTATTAAATTTTTCCAAAAGTTAATTATTCCTTTCCTTTTCAGTTTAAGCAGCATCATTCCGTTTCTAAGCTCATTAATTTTAAAACAATTTCTCCTTTCTGTTTCCATTTCAAGAACTTGGTGCTCTCAGTTTGAGAATTTTCCATTCTTTAAAGTCAAATGCAAAGGCAAAAAAGTTACATAAAAATCAGGGGTTGTTTTCACAATTTTCCATATATATTGGATACAGATGGAAGGTTCCTACCCCAGAAGTATCAGGCCAATTCTATGAAGATGGCAGCAACTTCACCACCATCACATCAGTTCAGTCTTGCCAGATCAACTGAGTTGTCAGTGAAGGGTTGCTCAATCAATCCAGAATTCAACTCAGTAAGTCCACCCCATGAAGAAGACTGGCACTGAGCTGAAGGGACAGTATTTCCCTTTGACTCAGTGCAGCTGAGACATACAAAGTTGGTACTGAAAACTCAAAGAGAGATCCACAAGTTATTTTACATAGGTTGCATATCTCCCTTTGACTGTTGCCATAATCAGCAGCAAGTGTAGACCAGGCCTCTGTCTGGATTTACATAAACAATGAGGCATTCACAGAACATGGTTTTCCAGTCACCAGTGAGAATTTCACAATTTTTACCAAGCACTTAGACTGATCATTATGATCTGCAAAGCAGTTCAAATTCACTGCCTCAGAAGATTTATAGTGCCATTGCCCTATAGAGTACTATATGCATAAACTTTTTTTTTTTTTTTTTTTTTTTTTTTTAAGTAACTTGTGCATCCATTTAATCACTTACACACCAGTTTTTAGGAAGGTGACTCCAAATCCACATCTGCTCACCTAATTATACAATTATGTAAGTCTCAAACTCTCAAAACCATACTGAGAAAGTGGCTCAAAAGTTTGATGCTCAAGTAACACATAGGCTAGGGGGTCCCAAGGACGAGGTTGTAAACAGGTCTCAAGAAGCTAAAGCTACCCAACCCCTTGTGCCCAAAAGCTCTGCCTACTCACCCCTTCTGCCCAAAAAACTATCCCCACAGGGGTCATCAACCTTTGCCAACCCATGTGCTGGCCCTTCTTCCCCAACCCTCAGCTGGTGCCAGCGGTCCCCCCCGGTGAAAAAACATGGCAGCTGCCTGAAAATTTAGCAACGGTCACTCCTGGAGCGTGAGCACTTCCCAGGCACACCACAAAAAGAAACCGCCCAGAGTGGCTCATCTTGGCAGTGTCCCTGGGGACAGGGGTCCCCAGGCCTGCCATGAAAAGCAGCAGCTCCTTTCAGGGGCTCCCAAGCATGCTGCAGAAAGAAGCTGTGCAGAGTGGCTCCTTTGGGGAACTTTTTTCTCTGTCACATGGAGGCACAGGCATGGGGACTATCTTGGCTAGGGTTCTGGGGGTTTTTCATCTTCCCTCTATTGCAGTGAATCCTCTATATCTTAAAAGTCTGTAAATCATGATTTGAGGAGGTAAATAACTAAATCATGGGTTAGACACATTGCTAGAGTAAGTGGGTGACGTTTTGAGGCCTGCATTGTGCAGCCGGTCAGACTAGATAATCATACTGATCCTTTCAGACTTTAGTCTATTTTACACATATATGTTCCCACTGCTTGATGGTGCATGACCATCTTGCACTCCATCACCTGTAATTTTAAAATCGAGACTTTAATGCTTTTTATAACAGAGGTGCTCTACGAATTATTTTCTGTGGCCTGTGTTACATGGGTTGGTTAGACTAGATCATCACTATGTTGTCTTCCGGTCTAACAAATAGACATTTTCAGAATTGGGTGCTTAAAAACAAGTACCTTTTTAGAAGTGATGACTGAAGAATCTACTGCTGTTCAATAGTGAATACTGCAGCAACATCATTAGAAACTTAAACATGGCTTTATGTATATCACTGGGAACTGACATCTGAATATTTGAGCCAGAGAGCATTCAAATATAGAAAGACATCTTTAGAGGAGAGCATGAAGTCTCTCCAAAAAGCACAACTTATCTAATAAGACACTGGTAAACCATGCTTTATTACACTGTCTTTGGCTTCTTACTGCCATTAGAATGTATCTATGAAACATAACTATATGATTACTACTGGAAAACAGAGATACTCACCAGTCATGAGATACTCACCAGTCAGTACTAGAATGATACATGGAGGATCTGAATAGTGGCTCAGGGACTAAACTGTGGTCAAAATAGCCATTTAAAGTATAGCTATATAATCTAAAATTCATCTGAATTACCATTTTCTTTTGCCGTAGATCTTTGATAGCCACTAAGATTAATTCTGCACTTTCTGACTGAAGATTGAACAACATGTCTGGCTGGATGGCATCAGATGATGACAAACAGATGCATCAAGGAGATGCTAGTATCCAAATTTGGATATAGCCTGTTCAATTATGTTTGCAAACAAGAACAATTCCCACATGAAGTTTAGACAGAATATTACAGAAGTTCTTGGTTTGCCAGAAGTTTGAAAATACAGAATTAAGTGATATTCATCCTTTGTGCCCACATACTGTTCCACATTGTGCCCACATTCTACATGAGGTGTAATAGCACAGTGGCATTAATTATATTAAAACATTATCTCATGCTTAATTCGGATAGTCCCTTTATCATTGAACAATTAAAAAGAAAAAGAATCTTGACAAATATGCGAAAAATTCTGTACTGTGTCCCCAGCTCGAGAAATAACTTCTGCAAATGCTTACAACTAAACAACTGCCATTGACTTAGATGAGTCTTATAGGATTAATGGCCATCTCGAACAGGAATGCTTACTGGAATCTAGTCCTTTGTTTTAAAAACACAATACACAACTAAAAAAAGGAGAAATTAATGAGTATGTTAAGGAAGAAGAACAGACATTTAGTTAAGCAGACAGCAAAACCCGAATAATGGACAAGAAGAACTAATTGGAAAATGCAAAAGAAAAATGAACAGAATACAAAGTGAAGAACTAAGGGTGAAAGTTGGATCAAGATGGAGATTATAATCAGAAAGTAAGGAAACCACCATGACAGAAGTTTTGTTTGTTTATTTTTGCTTTACAATTTGTTTATTCTTAGACAACAATTACATTAATAATCAGAGCATAATAATTTTTAACTGTGCCACAAGGCTGCTTGCTTGTTTAGCAGAGTCTAGTAATACAATCTTCTATATTTCTGAATACCTGCCATACTGCAACAGCATATAATTAGGAAGATCATTTTCCTAAACACAAAGGCACTGCTATAATACAGAACTAGTAACAAAGTATTTATACATCCACTGATTCCAGGATCTAAGCAATCCTTGAGTCTGACCTCCTGATAGCACAGGCCACACAACTTCCCTAAAACAATTCTCAGAACAAGTATTTAGAAAAAAATCCAAATCTTGATTTAAGAATCAATGACGATGAATCCACCAGAGTCCTTGTGAAGTTGTTCCAATGGTTAATTACTCTCACTATTAAAAATGCATGCAATATTTGGTATCCAAGTTTTTTCAACTTCAAATTCCGGTCATTGGAAGTAGTTACACCTTTCACCATGTTATTTTTCTCTCTGCTAGACTTAAAGAGCCCAATATTAAATATTTGCTCCCCAGGTAGGTACCTACAAATTGAAATATAGTCACCCCTTAACCTTCTCTTTGTTAAACTAAATAGGCTGAGCTCAAGTCTCACTTGAAAGCAGGTTTTCTAGTCCTTCAATCATTTTCATTGCTCTTCTCTGACACCTCCCCAATGAAGCACACATACTATCTTGGGTATTTTAGCCTTGTTTCCACTCAAAACATTTTTTTTTAAGCTAGCACCAAAAACCTGAAAATTAATTTGTGTTAAGTCACATTTTGCATTATAGAAGTAACATCTCAAATACTAGATATAATGAATACTAAAAAGTCTATAAGAATTTCCATTAACCATATTAATGTTCATTTCCTATCTATACAATTTAAGTGGAAACGTGACACGACAACTTTTCTAGGAAAAGAATTATTCTTCAAGGTGTTCTTTAAGCAGTAGGTGATGAAAACTGCTGCACAGGTCTGTATACTACACAGCCATTATCTAGGCTCTGGGCAGTGTAACACAGAAGGCTGTGACTATTTCATTACTGCTCAAAAGTGTATAGGTGTGTTACAACGCCAATTTAAAAAAATGACTTGGCACTTATCTTGAAGAGCTCACACTCAAGGAGCAACAAGCAAATAAAGAACTTGCGTAAGTTAGTTCACAACTGTCATTTTGACTTTTGCTCATCATCAAGGTTCCTGGAATTATGTTCTAAAATACAAAGAACAACTTTGTATTTGGGTGACAGAGAAAGAGGGGAGGGTGACATTCTACTGAAAGAGCAGCCACATCTCAGGGACCAGACCCTGGTGTATAAAAGTCACCGGTGACAGCATTAAACACAGACAGAGCCATCACCCAGCAGGATCACAGCCTGATGCACCTGCACAGGCAATTCACAATCCCAGCCCTCCTCACTCAGATTATCTTCCACAGAAGTGTGTCCTGGAAGTTACTCGGATTCTTAGCCATTCCCTGACCACTTCATAAACTCAAAATAACTATAGGTCAGTCAGCCTTAGCCAGTGAAGAATTCCCTTTAAGTAGGGGATCCTGGGCCACTGTAGTTGCTGATCCTACACCACCCTCATCTTAGTTTCCATATAGGATACTCTGTCTGCACTGACACCCATCATCAAGTAACCCCTGAGGCTGGTCAAACCCCAGGATCTGAGGGCACATAAGCACTGCTTAAAAACCCATTTTCATGCCTCCCTCCCAAACTGCATCAAGCACACTTGGCTGCAGTCCAGAACATGCCTTATCATACTGCTAGACCGCATCAATCAGCTGTCAAAGTTCAATCACATTATACAGCTAGAGACAACACCAGTTACAGCATTTGTTTCCCCATTTAACAGGTGCATGGCCAAAAACTGTAGTGCTGACACATGCAGTACAGACCCTACTTTAGAAGCACAAATTATTTGTAGCTTTTTCGCTTACATTAAACCCACCACACAAAATGACAGAAATGCACCTATGCTATAATACACTGATCAAACCTGATCCCTTCAGGAGAGCTGCTGTATTATGTATGGTAAATGTATATGACGACAGATTAAAATTTATTGGATCTATATTATATAAACACTAAAAACTCCTTAGAGATTAACTACTATTAATTTTAAGATGCCAGCTTTTGAACATTAATAAGTACTTGACATAGAAAAGACAGGTATGGTTCCATTTTTTAAAAGACCACTTTAAATGATTAAAAAGTACTAAAAAACATCCAAAGTAAAGTTGTGAGCTGAGACTGTGCATGTCACTAATCTGGCTGGGACAGTGTTGGCATCTAGAATAGAATGGAATCAGATCGAATCATAGGTTTGGAAGGGACCTCATGAGATCCTCTAGTCCAACCCCTTGGGGTTTGAACCCAGGATCTTCTGCATTTAAAGCACATGTGCTAGCATCTGCCTGTCTCTTCAGTGAAATTACTAGAAACAGAGAGAAAAATACTTAAGCAGTTTTATATACTGTATTGCACCACTAACAGGTATGATTCTAATGAGATGCCTTACCCCAGGGGTCTCAAACACACGGGCCACATGCAGCCCCTAAAGCTATTTCCTGCAGCCCACAATGACACTTTTTTACTGATATTTACAGTGTTGTTGCACAAAAAGATTTTAGTGGTGTGGTCCTTGGGTTAACATCCTAGTCCTCACTCGGATCTGGTGGTGATTTGAATTTGAGACCCCTGCCTTACTGGTTCCTATAGAAACTAGATGTGTGTTGTAAATATTCAGTAAGCTGACAGCACATGGGGAAGGAGAAACTCAGTTAAAGAACAGCAAGTCCACCTGATTTAGAACAAGATTACTCTCTACAGGAGCGCTCCAGATCTATTTGCTTCCCTCCCACCTCCAGCCTTCACTGTTCTCTCTAACTCTTGCCCCATGCAGCACAAATGACCTTGAAAGGTCATAATTCACACTCTGCATCTTGCTCCCCTCCCAGGATGTGATGCAGCTTGGAGGTTGCAGACCTCAATGGCCTGCTCTGCTCCCATCCCAGTTATGTAAGTCAGTCACGAGCATCAGTGCAG
This sequence comes from Podocnemis expansa, assembly GCA_007922195.1. Taxonomy (NCBI): domain Eukaryota; kingdom Metazoa; phylum Chordata; order Testudines; family Podocnemididae; genus Podocnemis; species Podocnemis expansa. The sequence continues at coordinate 55,416,402 of ML681964.1, forward strand.
GGTGTCCCTCCTCGCTGGCACCCAAGTTAGCCGAAGAAAACGAAAGAGAAAAGGCTGGTGCCCACAAAACGCCTTGGCCGGCGTCCAGTTCCCTTGGCTCTCATCAGCCGCCCCGCAGGCTCCTCCCTCCCTCTGCTACAACCCGCAGGGAACCGAATCCAGGCGCTTCCCCGTGGAAACGGTGCGGGACCCCCGCAGCTCCGGCCTCATGCAAGGCGCAGCCCTGCGGAAGCGGGGCGCAGCCACCCCAGTTTGGGAAGAAAAGGGCGATTTTGGGGGGCAGGTACCCGGCTCCCGGAGAGCTCCCGTGGAGGAGACTCCTGCCCCCCCGCAAGAGGCCCCCAAACCAGCGGGCAGGGGCCGGTGTCGGGGCGCAGGTAGGAGCCCAGCGCACCCCGTTACTCCGGAGCAGGGCGGGAGGCAGGATGCTCCTCCAGCAGCCATGACGCAGAGAAAAGCGCAGAGCCCTGGCTGCGGATCACGTACACACGGGAGGCGGGGGCGGGACCCACTCCGGTGCAGGCAAATTCGCTGTCTCGTGCGCACGGCAGAAAGGGGGGAGGAGAGAGGCTGGGGGGGGGTCCCCGGGGCACCCCGAATGAAGGCGGCTGAGACTCTCCTTTCCACACGGGCCCCCAATCCTGCATCCCTCTGCAGCAGCCTCCTGCCCCGGGTCACTCCGCATCGGCGGCGGCTTTTCGAGCCACCGGCCTGCGCCTGCTTCCGGCCACGGGGCCGAGCCACCCTGCAGTGCCGGCCCGCCGCATTGCAGCCTCCCGCCCCGATCCCCGGAGCCGGGCCCCTCTTGCTCCGCGTCCTTTGCAGGGGCCTCGGGGCGGCGATGGGGACAGGCCGGGGGCCCCACGTGCAATGCAGCAGCCTCCCTCTCGCCCGCCCCCAAACCAAACGAGCAGCCGGCGGGCTCAGAAGCCGCCCCCCGTTTCAGTGCCACGGTTTGGCTTCCGACGTGACGCCGGAGCGCCGACCCCATGCGACCCTTCAACCAGCTCCGGGCCCCGCCGCCTCACCGCAGCCCGCCCGTGCACCCGCTAGCTGCGCGGCGCCCACCTTGCGCATCCCCGCCGCTGGTCAGCACCCCGATGGCCTTGCCCTCGCCCGACAGGTTCTCGAAGAGCTTTTTATCCGCCGGCTGGTGCGCCATGGTGCCGCGGGACGGAGCCAGCGAGGTGCCTGGGCGCGGATAGAGGCGCCCCTGGCTGCGCGGCACGCGCTAGGGCACAAAACAGCTGCCGGAGAGCGCGCGCCGCCGTCCCGTCCCAGCTGCGCCCGATTCCGATCCCGACCCGATCCGCCCGCCCGGCTCTGCGCAGCCCGCCGCCGCCGCTGCCTCCTCCTGCCGCTGGCTCCGCCTCTGAAGGACAGGGCGAGAAGCCAATTGGAGCGAGCGCGCCCGGGGAAGGGGGAGGGAGTGGCAGCCCGCCGGGGAAGGGGCGCCCACTTCTCACCCCTCGATGGGCAGGAGGGGGTGGTTTGCTGCCACAGCCCTGGGAGGCAGTGTTCCTTCTAATTACTCGTAGACTGGGTGTGCAAACAATTTCTTTGTGTGCACAAGAATATTTCTTTGTGAGCACCAGTGTTAGCACTATTGAATGGTTTGGGGTGCAGGTTTTGTGACCTGTGTGCACACGCACACGGCTTAGAGGAAACAGTGGACGGGCCCCCTTCAGGCTCCCGCCTAGAGCAGCACCCAGGGCTCTGCCCACAGGTGCTGGATGGAGAAAAGGGCCCTGCGTGGTGTGGTGATGCCCCAGAGAGCCAGCTAGGCAGCACATAATGCCAGCATCTGGCTTTAACCGAGCTCTGTCCTGCGCTGCTCACACCAGGCACCCATCCGAGCTGCTCCTTGCAACCTGAAAAGCAGGAGGTGCAGAACCCTGGGAGCAAATAGTCATTGCCCTCAGTCCATTATGGGTAGGGTAACCGGATACCAAAGGCTGTAAAAGAGGACAGAGAGGTATGAAAAGGAGGACAGAGGAAATGTAGTATTAATGTAATATTCTGTTTTTAGGGGGCCCTGCAATGCTTCCCCCTATAAATAAGGTGTTCTGGGGCATTCCAGCACCCTTTAACCCAGGGGTCTCAAACTCAAATCACCACAAGGGCCACATGAGGACTAGTAGAGGGCCACATGAGGGTCAGTACGGTAGCCCAAGGGCCACACCAGGGAAACCTTTCCATACAATGATATTGCAAATATTGCTAACGATCGTATCATTGCAGGCTGCAGGAAATAGCTTTAGGGTTGCAGCCCACAGGCTGCGTGTTTGAGACCCCTGCTTTAACCCCTGTAAGTAAAAAGCCAGGTAAAATCTTGTCTTTTTAAAATGCCTGCTGGACAGAGGACATGAGGGTAAAAAGGAGGACATGTCTTCCTTTTGCCTGACATCTGGTAACCCTAATCATGGGTGAGGAGGGGAAATCTCTTTGGAGGCTCCAGTTTGGTCATCTTGTTCAAATTCCCTCTGAAAATGTTTGGCATTAATTATTACAACATCATTATTCCATAGAAGAAAACTGTTGTTTTGCCACAGAAAATACTGTGAAGAGCTTTTGGAGTATTATGTATTTGTATTGTAGGAGCACCTAAAGACTCCCACAGAGATCAGGGTCCCATTATTCTAGGGCAGTGGTTCCCGACCTGGGGTCCAGGGACCCCTGGGAGTCCCCAGAATCATTGCAAGGGGTCGGTGAATGCATTGAGTCCCAGCTGCTGCCAGCCAGCGATCCATGTTGAAGAGAGACTCTCAAAATGAATTGTATTTGCCTGCTGTGAGCAGCCACACCCTTGGGAGCAGGTGGGGCCCGCGTCCTCAACTGCCCTTCTGCAGCACCACTGCCTGCAGTGAGCCCCTGACAACAACTAGTATCCTGTGGGGGTCCACGAAACTTTATTTAAAAGGGGGCCCCATACTCAAAAAGGTTGGGAACCACTGTTCTAGACGTTGCATACACACATAGCAAAAGGCAGTTCTTGCTCTGAAGAGTGTACTGTTTAAACAGATAAAATGTGAATCAAAGGAAATTTTGTCACAGTTATAGAGATGGGGAACTGAAAAATATCTGTTTAGAGCATCCACTTTCCTTTTCTGTTCTTAGGTTAGAGAAATGAGAGCTCTAAATAAAAAAGCTCTTCTGATAATATCCACATTGAATATTTGAGAAGATTTTGTCATTTGTTTTTATTCTATTGTGAATGGATATTTTCTGGATATGTACATATTGAATTATTGATGCAGTATTTTTTTTAAATCAAGTATCACAATACTCCTATGGAGCAAAGTAACAAAATTATCCTGATCAGAGAGACAGATTCAGACCCTGACTCTGCAAACATTTGTATATGCTTTATTTTATGCACCTGTACTGTCCCATGTTCAACAGGACAACTTATATGCATGAAGCCACACAGGTGGTGGAATGTTTGCAGGATCAAGTTTAAGTGACTCACCACAAATACAGCCAGTCAGAAACAAAATCCAAGTGTTAATTCTCAAGCTTCTGCTTTAATCTGTTATTGTTTTTAATTCAGCACTTATGTGCATATTACATTTATTTGATACTTGATAAAGAGAGGCACTGATCCTGCAATTTTTTAGCTGAGTAGCTCTGTTCATGTAGGTAGTCCCAATGAGTTCAATGAGACTAATCACCTGAATGAAATTACTCACCTACACCAGTGTTTGCAGGTATCCCAGTCCTAAAAATACTGGTGCACATTAATTGGGAAACATGCAAAATTAATTGTGTGTGAAAGTGAATACATGTCTTTCAGCCAAACAGCTAGCAGGCCTGGCCCAGTTCCACAAATCCTTGCCCATGCAAGCAGTTCTACAGTAATTAATTCTGTTTTAAAATAGTGGGATTGAGGGCCTTTGAAACAAATCATTCAAAGGTTTGCAATCAAAATCTTTTCTGTATATTGTCTTAGTGGGTCTGATACAACACCCTTAAGAGAATGGGAAGAAGATCCTCAGCTGGGTAGCTTATTTTATGTCAGCTGAGTTATGACAATTTATGCTGCATGGGGAGTTTCCCCTAAAAATCCTTCTGATGACTTCAGTAATTTGTGATTAGGTGCCTAGTGTTTGTTTTATGTGTGTGTATTGTTTTATCTGGGGCATTATTCAGGCATATCCTGCAAACTATTAGACTGGAAATAGATTTCTCACTGCCTTCACAATAAATCCTGTATACACTTGGCAGTCAGAGGTGGTTGTTTTCCAGAAGACACTGGTTTTTTAGACTGTCCTGTAGGATCCTTAACAAAATTTCTCAGAGTTTTTTGTTTGGTTTGTTTTGTTTTGTTTTCTCAGATTAAATTTTAAAAAAAGCTTCAAGTTTCATTATTTTTATTATCCTTTGTCTTTACCTTCTCCTTAGGAAAGGGTTTTACTGTGGTGTTGGTATTAGAACATTAAAACAAAGTTGACAGAGATAATGAAGAAGTTAAGGACGTGCAACTGTTTGTGCCTGGGACAGACTTGATAGATTTTCAAACTTCCAAGCAACTCAGTCCTCACTAATCTCACTTAATTCCTGGCATCATATGGAAGGCTGTTTCACACCTATATTGTTTAACATTAAGGGATATAATCTCAGTGGATCTAGATACACGTGCATAACATATTGTAATATTAATACTGTCACAGTGAGAAAAGAGAACCTTTTTGTGATCTGTCAGCTCATATCTCTAAAGGAATTCCGTTAAGGCAAAAAAGGAACTCTCTCATGGCTCTTAAATGAACTAATTTAGTAGGCTTTACAACTGTTCCTCATCGAAGTACTTGCACTGCTTAAGGATTCTAAACTGATCCTTACTGTAATAGAAAATGTTTTGTATCCCAGCCAACTGTCGATTTGCTATGCAATCTGCACTTAAATGCCTGGTCTTCAAACTACAGTAACAGCCATTCATTATTATTTATATAGGTCATAGGTGTACACAGTACTTTAAAATACAAAGTTTTCAACCAAAACAAACCTTCTGTTGTGGAAAGAACATGCCACTGAAATACAGTGCAATAAAACAAACCAAGACAAGCAGAGAATAGTGTATGAGACAGACTGAATCACGGAAGAGATTAATTTAAAAAGGAGGAATGGATAGTTGTGAGGATGAAGTGAGATTTTTCTCTCATGAAAGTTCATGCGATAAATTAATTTGTTAGTCTTTAAAAGTGCCACAGGACTCTTGGCTTGTTTTGCTGAACTAGTCTAACACAGCTACCGCTTTGGAACTAGTCTGTATCAACAAATCTTGTCAGGCCTGACATACCCATTGTACCTAACACAACGATGAAGGATATATACCCAAAAGAGGGCACGTACTTTCTAAATAGAAAACTAATAATAACTCACTGATCATTAATATGCTTGTGCTGTGTATGTACAGCGTGTGTATCAAGAATTATAAATGTGCTAAAATTATGTTATTAAAATGTGTTTGGCAAGAGCTGCATCAGCATAATCTTTGTTGGACAAAGGAATTTGCATTTCCTTATTTGACCAACCTAGTGAGCAGAGACAGTGGTGATACATTTACATACAAGGTAAACAAAACCACCAAACTAGGATGTGGGGGAGATAGCTTCTTAAATAAAAAGATGGGGTCTGAACTTCAAATGGCAAACAATTGAACCAACTTATTTTATGCAGTATTACTGTAGTATAAAAGTATATTGCGTAAGGCCTTTTATGAAAGCCTTGGACGCTGTGGTGATTAATATTGTAAAATATATGTATTAGCTCTATGAGGAATTGTGGTTACTCTCAGATATATGCTTTAGCGCAGTGATCTCCAAACCACAGGGAGGAACATTTGGGGAACAGTGGAGGGGAACATTGCAGAGACTAGGCATATTCCTATAGGGGCAGTGAGGATGTTACACCCAGCCCTGCTCTGCCCAGTCTCTGTTTTAGCCTTGTCCTCCACCCAGCTGCAATCCCAGCCTCATCACCCAACTTCTGCCCCTGAAACTGTGCCCTACTCCTGGCCATGTCTCAGGCCCAGGGTCCCTCTTTTGCCATGCCACCCCCACCCCCGGCCCCATTCCTTGCCAAACCCGCTCCCAGCCATGGCCTCAGCCCTAAATCCATTCCTGGCCTCAGCTCCCAGCCCTGTTCACAGCCCTGGGCCCTGTGGTCCCATTCCTGACCTCAGCTACCGGCCTCATACACCATACCTACAGCCCCAACCCCAGCTCTTGTCCTGTCTCACATGGGTTTGACTGGGTCCTAACTCCAGCTTGTGACTCCTGGGGAGCACACAGACCATATAAGGGGTGGGCATGACCCAAAAGTTTGGAGACCACTGCATTAATGTCTGTGACCAAGCAAAGGGAGAAATAGGTTTTCTCCCAGATAGGAGGGAAGGCAGCCATCTACCTGTCTCCAATGTAAATTAACCAGTGTATAATCAAAACAATGGAACAAACAAGGAGTCCTGTGGCACTTAAAGACTAACAAATGTATTGATTGCATAAGGTTTTGTGGGAGAAAATCCCACTTTATTGAATGCTTAGCTCCCCTGTCTTCAAAGCATTTGACAAAGTGGGATTTTCTCCCACAAAAGCCCATGCAAAAAATAAATGTGTTAGTCTTTAAGTGCCACAGGACTTCTTGTTTTGTTTTTGTTTAATTTTACTGAACTAGACTAACACAGCTGCCCCTTTGGAACAAACAATGGAAATTTTTATTTACATACAAAACCCTGCACAGGAAATCAAAATGGGCCATGGTGTCCTCTCTAGAGGATACTGGCTACAGTTCAGCTCCCTATCCAGGTTCAAAATGGCGGGCTCTTCAGTACCGCGGTGGGTCCACCGATAAGGGACTTCTCTCGGTACTGACCACTCATGAGGATGGTACCGGTAGGGGCTCGGTGCAGCATGTCTGCCCCTTCTAGATGGGGTGAGCTCCCCCAGACTTGGGGAGCGGGAGCTTTTTTCATGGCGTGGGAGGTTTGGTGTCAGGCTGTGTAGACAGCACCAGAGAAGTGGAGGAATACAACACTGGGGAGAAGCAGAGCGTGACCTACTACGCTTCCGAGCCTGGCCTAGGGCGGTACCACCCAGTGCCTTCAGGGAAACTTCTTCTCTTGGTGCCAGGGAGCTCAGCACTATACTAGGTGCCGGGGAGTGGTGCTGTTCAGGTGGAGTCCATTTACTCAACAGGAAAGCAGGCTTTCCTCTCTGCTTAAGATGCCTTGGAGGTGTGGGCATAGGAAAAAGCAGCAGGTCCTTTGCTGCCATGAATGGAGGTGTTGCTGGTGCTGGGCACCCCGGGGTACGTGCCCCGAACCCCAGCGCCATGGCACAGCCGCCAGTGGCCACGGCGGCCCCGTCTCTGGCTGGGATGCAGGCCCGGCCTCCTGTGGCCACTTCCAGCCCCGTCCGCCGCCGGGGATCTGGGGCCTGGCCGCCCTCAGCCACGGCGGGCAATCTGGCTAGGGGAGGGACCTGGGGCATGGGGCCCGGCCACGCACACCGGCGGCAGGCCCATCCCCGGCCAGGGATGCAGGACCCTGCCGGCCATGGCCATTTCTGGCCCCATCCCCAGCCGGGGATGCGGGGCCTAGCCACACATGACGGCGCCTGGCCCTGGCCCTGGCCAGGGGGCAGGGCCTGCAGCCTGGGGGCAGGGCCTGTGGGCCAGGGGCGAGGCCTGGCCCCATGCCCCGGGTTCCTCCCCCGGCCAGTGACGCCCCTGGCCATGAAGGCCTGAGAGGTGGTCAGGATCCATGATAGTTCATGCCTGTGGTGCCAGGAATGGCTTGGCGAGGGAGAGATAGACCGACGGGAATGTTTCAGCACCAAAGTCGGTGCTGACCACGTCTTCTACTCCACAAGGGAGTGATGCCGACTTGGCACATGGTGCCAGCACTGAATGCTACCCCGATTCTTTGGGAGTAGGCTGCTGTGCTTGCTCTAAGGCCAATGCACGGTGCTTTTGCTCCCTGTCTTTCGGCATCCTCAGCTTGAAGGACTGACAGATGGAGCAGTCTGTGGCCCAGTGGGATTCACCCATGCACCGGAGGCACTCCTCATGGGGGTCATCCTGTGGGAAGGCCTTGCCACAAGAAGCACAGTGTTTAAAGCCTGGCATCCTTTGCGGGTGTTGAGAGCGGTCTTCAGCCTCTGAACGCACACATTCTGTAGAAGCACTGGTTCTCAGTAGAGCGATATCCACGAACAGGTCCTCTAGCTTAAATGGGAGGCTCATACAGTCAGCTAGCAACAGGCACTTGGGATTGCAAGGACGGGCTGTTCCAAAACCATCACTGAGCCCGAAGAAAGGAACTGTGGAGGGTCAGGGTCTGGGCTGTATATATAGCCACGGAAGTGGCTGGAGGGGGTGTTGGGCATTGACCCTGCTCTGATAGGCTAGGGCAAAAAGCTTCTGACCAATCATGCACTGTGGCGTGTAGACATCTAATACTGAATGTACCCAAGCAAAGCTTGAAGAAGAAGTTATATTAGCATGAATAGGATGATCCATGCAAACATAAATGGGAAGAGCAAGGATTCATGAGAGACAATCTCTGTATTTAGAGAACCGTTTACTTTATGAAATTGTTGAGAATCACAGCCTATGCTTCTTTTGGTTCGGACATACTCATCTGTCTGGATACTGGTGTTCAGTACCATCAAATCACTGAGGAAAAAGATGCAGCATGCATGTTAATTTCATTTGTTTAACTTACCTACTGTGTCTCAACTTTTTTAACTTAACAAGTCACATTGCTAAGCACATGGCAGGCATCTCATTAAAGAGAACAAACCTTTGTCATTTGAAGTTTTAACTTAAAATGTTTTTGAAACAACCACTCACAAAACAAACAAAAAACAAAAAAATGCCACACCAACACCACTGCTGCCACCACAGGAGGAAATAATCTTTTTTTTTTAAAAAAATAGAAATATACAATCTTGTCATGCTTATATTGCTCAGTAGTGGCTAAATGGGTTCCACCCCCCCACTGGACCCCCACCTTGCCCCCAAAAAGCAAATTTTTAATAAGGCTGAGAACCAGCATAAGAAATCTCACACCAAGTAGGTTGGTTTTTCTTTTCTTTTCTTTTTTTTTCCAGCAGAAAGAGAGAAGTCTCTAGATACATGGCTTAAGATTAAAGAAACATCCCACTCCTACATTTATCATTAATTCCATGAAGTTACAAAGAAGCCTTAGAACAGATAAAGCAGGTCAAGTAAGTTTACAAGAGGAAATGTTTCATTTATCAAATAGTTGATGAATGACACTAATGACTAAATTACTTCACCTGGTTTGTGTATGCTGGGGGTGGAGTCCACATGGAGGCTTTATTTCCTTTTCCAGGGAACTTCCATAGTATGATACTAGCTGGCATTAACATGCCAACTCCTACTGCTGGAGTCCTGAGCAATCCCAAGAAGTTTGTGCTTGGGTGGGGTTTGGGGGCAGGGCTATGTTTATATATCCACAGCCTGCATTAAGGGAGTGCAGACTACGCCTATTGGTCACGTTCTGCAAGGTACACTTTCTCCTGTACACTATGCCTTTCAATGTCTGCTGGAGTGCTGTATCTCCTCACACTCCCCAGCCTCTCAAGAGTCGCAAATGAGTCCTAGCTCTCCAAGGGATCTCTAACCCCTCATGTGACCTGAAGTGGCCGTCTAAGGAAGAAGAAATTTACCTTGAAAAACGAGGAAATTTGGGTGACCAAAACCTGAGAGAGCTGTACAAAGTGCAAGTCTGTCTGACTCATGCTCATGTAACACATAATAGATGTATCATGTGCTTATTTGAAACAAAGGAGTAATTAAAATTAGGAGGAAAGGAGAGAGATGACACATCTCCCTTGGAATAGCCTAAGTCCTCATCTTCATGATGCTCCCAGCATTATAAGTTCCCTTTCGACAAGCCTTGCATACCTCCATCTTCACCTGTCTTCTCTCTGTGTCTCTTACGCTATGTTTACTCTTAAGAATGCTAGTTCAAACTAAGTTAGTTCCAATTAATTAATTCAAACTAATTTTGATTAATTTGAACATACTTTGAATTAGCACATCCACAGTAGAAACCGAAATTGAACTACCATGTCCATGCACTTGCTAGTTTGGCGTAGGAGGTGGGCACCACGGGAAGTGTGGCAACATGGCACCCAAGAAGGGCCATGCCCCCACACAATCCATAAAAAGAGGAAGGCACCCTGGGAGGAAGAAGGTCAAACTGCCTTTAGTTTGAACTAACGGTTAGTTCGCACTAACGCGGCTCCATTGGGTTAGTTCAGACTAATAAGTTCAAACTAACCATTAGTTCAAAATAAACACAGGTTTTACAAGTTCAAAGTAAGCTTTCCTTAGATCGAACTAAAGAATTCCTTAGTTTGAACTAAGGGAAGCAAGTGTGGCCATGTACTGATTTAGTTTGAATTAAGCCTCCTTAATTCAACCTAAATTCCCAGTGTAGACATAGCCCTAGATACTGCTCTCATTTGCCAACTCCCCATTCCATCAACATTCTTGTGTACCCCTTTCTTTTCGATCCCTATAAACCCACGGTCTCTGGCTCACTAAATCGCCTAAGTCTTAGCAGCTTTCTCTAATCTGCTATTTCCCCCTCCTCCTCCAGGCTTTATTTCCGTATATTAAAGTCCCCTGTCCCTAAGGGTCCCCCTTTGTATTTACTCCAGCCAGGGCTGGCCCAAGGATTTTTGGTGCCCAGGAGAACTATGAGTTTGACACCCCCCTCAGAGGGCAATACTTTCATTTCTAAGGGATAACCTTAATACATTTTTTAAATAGAGAAAACAATTCATTTCCATTGTCCCTTACAGCCTGGTGCCCTAGGTGACTGCCTAGTTCATCTATATGGCCAGGCTGGCCCTGACTTCAGCTCCCAAAGATGTCTGTCACCACAACATATCTTCTTGTCTGTGCCCTTCTTTCACCAAAGTCCCTCTTTACTTCTGTCTCTGCCAGCATTTGTGAGGCCCTCTCTCATTTTCCCAGTCCTAATATCCTCAACACCCAAGCTAACCATTTTTTCTGCTTCCACAAGTTTCCCCTCTTTCCTCCCAGATTCCTTCTGTCTAGCCCAGGGGTCAACAACCTTTGCTGAACCCCATGCCGGCCCTCCTCTTCGACTGTCAGCCAGTGCCAGTGGCTCCCTCTACAGAAATAAAAGCGGTGGTTGCCTGAAAATTTGGTGGCAGCCATGGCTGGTGGTTGGAGGAAGGAGGGAGGAGTGCACTTTCCTGGCATGCCACTAAAAGGAGCCAGTCACAGAAAGAAGCTACCTGTAGTGGCTCCTCGTGGCAGCGTGCCTTGGGATGGGGGTCCCCAGGGGTGTCATGGAAAGAAACTGCCTGGAGCAGCTCCTCCTGGGGGGTCCACAGGCATGCTGAGGAAAGAAGCTACCCAGAGTGGCTCCTTGGCAGCTGCATATGATGGAGAGAGGCCGTTTCAGGCATGTTCTTTCCTCACCACACCTGGAACATGGGCATGGTGGGGATCCTCTGCGCCCCAGCTGCCCCTGAAGGAAGCTGCCTAGAGTGGCTGTCAGTGGCAGGAGCCACAATTTCTGTGTCATTGCAGAGAGGTGCTGAGTGCCGCTCTGAATGGGCTCTCATGCCACTGTCAGTACCTATGCCGGGGGTTGCCTACCCCTGCTCTACCCCCTAATGACCCTCAAGAATACCTTCCCCTTGTTCTCCATTCTTCCCAGCTCTCCTTCAATGTTTGTTTTACTGAAGACTTCTTTTACTGCGCATTCACACAAAATACTGCCTCCCAGGAGCACCACTGCCCCAGGAAAAGACCCAGGTCCCCGGCCCAGGTCCCCTGCCCACTGGGCTCAATTCGGCACCCCGACCCCAATCCAGTCTCAGGGCCCCACTGCCAGCCTGGCCCCAGATCCCTGGTCAGGGCCAGGACTGGGGCTGGGGCTGCGGCCAGCCGAGGCAGGGGCTGCCAAGGTTGGCCAGGCCCAGATCCCTCTCTGGGATAGGCAGGTGCCACTATGGGCGGCCCGGTCGAGATCCACGGCTGGGTCACCCACAGTGGTGCCTGCCTCTCCCAACCAGGAATGCGGGAAAGGCAGGGGCGTGCTGGGCACTCAGGGAACTGGCTGCGGGACTCAGGGCACGTTCCCCATGTGCCACACACCAGCGCCACCTCTGCTGCCTCCCCAAGGTTGTTAGCCCTTCTCCACTTTTCTCTGATGGGAGTGGGGTTGGGTGAAATTTATCCAGCTGGCTCTGCTCCCCCATCCAAAGTGGTAGTGGGGGAGTCAAACTGTAGCATATTACCTGCTTAGCATAGGGGAAGTGTAGCCCCTACTGGTAGGAAGTTGAAGTGACACAGCTACTGAGGCCAGCTTTGGGTGGAGAGTAGGCTGAGCTCAAGGGCTCAAAGAAGCAGCCTTAACTTTCTTCTTACCATCTCCTCTCTTTAGCCAGTCAAAAGCATGGGGAAGAGGGATGGAAAGAAAGTACATTGTTGCATCTTCCCAAGGAAGTTGGAAAGGTGGGCATATCATGCCTATAGAACAGATCAGGCTCATTCTTTTATCAAGCCAAGACAGCCCCATCTCGTTTGAGGCAAGAAAGAAGGGAAGGGAAAAATAGTCCTAAAGGAAAATATAATCAAAGTTCAAAAAAGTTTCTGCCAGAAAAAAAGAAGATGCAGTAACCACTCACAAAATAGCTGGTTTAAGTCTGCAATTCTCTGTCTTTGCCAAACTTAAGAAGTCAGCTCATCTACTCAGAAGGGGTGCTGGGAAAATTTTTCTATAAAAGCCGTGCATATGAGCCTGAGCTAGAAAAGGTAGAGAGCTTGCTTTTTAAAAGGAAAGGATCCCTGACTATCTGATGTTTGTTTCTTGATAGCTATATAACTGAAAAATAAAAAGATGTTTTGTTTTCTTAAAGTTGTGAAATCTTAGACTTCCTTGGAGCTAATTGTCAGTATTCTGAGTCTCATTTTAGGTTAACCAAAAGGAAAGCAGCCCACTTGCTGTTTTTACAAGCCTTCTAGTTATGTAACTATATACTCTTTCTTCACTTTAAAATATATACTGTTCCTTTTTATTCATGAATCTATAGAATGGAGTTAAGCAAATATATAAATATAAATAATTGTAGAATCCGTCCTGTCTGTAAAAGAGAAAACCTGCAATATGTGGTATGAGTTTCTGTTATTCCTGCTATATTAACTTAATTAAAGAACTGTTGTTTTAAAGAGTATACGGTACATGTTTAATCGCCACACTCATGCTAGATGTTTAGAAAACTCCTCAACTCACAGGAGTATATTATTCAAGGTAACTTCCAGCTAGAAGTTGGACTGGGGCAGCATTCAGTTTCCCAGGTAATCTTACATAGCTCTGAATGGAAGGCAAACAAATGCCAAGTTTTGGGAAAAAATAATTACTGAGAAAGATGTTGAGAATTAACAAACGGGAAGTCTTTGTACCATGCAAATAATTTATGGAGTAGCACCAACAGCAACAGAGTTGTCCTTTTAAATGATGGTAGGAAAGGAATTTTTGGCAGTAAAACAATTGAGTGGGTGTTAAACAGTGTCAGTGTTTATGTTTTAGCAACCAGCGTGAGAACGCAGGGAGAGAGAGTATAAGACTATTTTGAAAAATCAATTATTACTATATATATTGGACTGAAATGTTCATGTATTATTCAAAACAGTGACAAAGGGACAATAATAGCAAAAGATTACCTCAAAAAAAAAAAGTTCCAAAGATTGTAGTGTGTCATGGGTAATATACAGAAACAAGGACTCTTCCCCTTGGAGTAGTGCAAGTCTTTGTTTTTCCTCTGTCAGTTATTGATTGTTTTGCAGTAGAACCTCAGAGCTACAAACCTCTCAGGAATAGAGATTGTCCATAATGCTGAAATGTTCATAATTCTGAACAAAACATTATGGTTGTTCCTTCAAAAACTTACAGCTGAACACTGACTCAATACAGCTTTGAAACTTTACTATGCAGAAGAGAAATGCTGCTTTTAACCATCTTAATTTAAATGAAATAAGCACAGAAAGAGTTTTCTTAAGTTGCCAAACACGCATATATCTATTATATATATATATTAGATTTTTTAAGAAATAGTTTATATTTAAATAAGTACCATATGGTAGTGTTTGCCTTATTGTTTTCTTTCTTTCTGCTGGTCAAGTGTGTACTTCTGGTTCCAAATGAGGTGGTTCTAAATGGCCCGTTAGTTTGTAACTCTGGTGTTTGTAACTCTGAGGTTCTACTGTATGACCCCTTTAACAAATCTTGTTATTCTTCCCTGGCTTTCCCAGCTATTCCCACCTCCCCCCAACTTTCTTCCTTAGTGCGTTCATTTTTGTTACTTTACTCCAACTTCCTTCTGTTTTCTCCACCTTCTTCCTCTTCCTCAGCTTCCCAGGAATGAGGGCACCTTGATTAGCCTCTCCTTCCTGAATGTCAGGGAGGAGTTCACTGTTTTCCACTTTACTGATATTTTTGTGAATAGGAAAACAGAAAGTGGAAGCTAGAGATGTTTTATAGACTGGCATCAGCTTGCTTTCCTTTTTTATTTGGCAGCTTCACATGTTAATATATCAGCGTAACTGGTGATAGAAAGTCAATGAGCACTTTCAGTTCTGACACTGAGCACTGGAGTTTAATGACCAATATATCATTCTTGTTCATCATTTTCAAGAAACCAGTTTGATTTCTGTTTCAATCTTGTTGAGAAAAACAATACAAAATATATTTTGACATAATTTTTTTTAAAATAAATCTATGTATACTAAAGAAATTCAAATCTAAATTTAATCAGTTTTTTAAAAAGTGGTTTCTGGTAGCGAAGCTTGTACTCATACATTTGATTATGTTTTGCATCTGTACTATTCAAAGTCTTTTAAGAAAAATAGTTCAGACTATCAAACTAAGCTAATTCTGAGGAGTATAAATAAAATCAGATGACCAAATGCCAAAAGGCCTTAGTTAAGAGACTCTTTTGGAAGACACAACTGAAAAGTGAAGTAAAAGTGACTTATTGAAAGTGAAATCATGTAGAAAAATAATTATCTGTCTGCAAATAATATTTGTACTTATGTGTGTGATAGCAATGGCAGATTTTTTCAAAATATTTGGCAAATACACCTTCATGGGATACAGTATATCACAGTAGATTCAAATCCTGAATGTATAATTCCGTCTCTTCACCGTTGTGCTTTTAATGTTTAATTTTATCAGTGCTTTCTCATATTATAGCTATAAGTGCAAAGAATTACAGTGCAAATACGTTTACGTATTCTAGTCTGTGTTTATATTGACAAGTGAAATCCTACTGTCAGAGTCCATTTGAGGAATCCTGTTTTGATCATTCTATTCAAATGATCAATATATGTGGAACATCAAACAGTGAACATCCCCGATGAGGCGTTTGCAATAAACATTTACTTTCTTGTAGCACCTAGAGGCCTGGACCATATTGGAAATGCATTGTGCTTGCAAGGCAACATTTCCTCTTTTGGAGTTCTTTTCTTTAGTTTTATGTCAAAATTTAATTGCAGTCTCATGTCACACAAAAAATGCAGAATTCTTTCCTATCTTTGGAAAATGAAAGCAAACATTAAACTCCTCTGTGATGATGTGGGCATTTTCTGTAATATTTTTATGACCCTTATGTGTGCCTCAGTTTCACCTATGTTTTGCATGGTTATTCCGTGTGGGGAAAACAACTATTTACTCTCAAGACAGGCTGTCATAAATATCAATGTAACCGCACTGCCTGAGCTGGAATGTATTACTGAAAAAAGACTGTCCAATCCACAAAGATGTAGAGAGGATTGCCATGCCCTTTCCTAGAGTGGAGCAGTGGAAGTGAGTCCTCCAAAGAGCCTAGAGACGCTATAAGGGAAACAGCCAATGGAAGAAAGTCTGCAAGAAGGAACCAATCAGGGCCTAATGGGCTCAGATAAAAGTAGATGCAGGGCCAGAGTCAGTCAGTGAGTGAGTGGGAGCTCAGGGAGTGAGGGTTGTGTCCTTAGTAGTCTGAGAAAGATGGAGTACCTTGGACAAGGTAGATACTGGTAGGGACCAGGGGAGCAAGAGGAAGGTCCTGGCAGGCTTCTGGGAATGAGCAGCTAAATGCCGTGAGGTAAGAGCAAAGAAGGTGCTGGGGCTATAGAGAAGTGATCTGGGGAACTGGAGCAGCATTGCCAGAAGTTAAGGAGTTGCGGCAGGAGTCTGCAATGTACATGATCACTGGCTGGGACCCAAAGTAATGGGTGGGCCTAGGTTCACCCTTCCCCCAATTGCCACTAGGAAAGTGACTTAAGTTTTGGACAGTAATACTCACTCCCTGGAAGGGGGAAATATAGAGGATGACACAATTGAAATACCGAGTCTTGAAGAGGAGTCTGTGGTTCCTGGAATGATGTGAGTCTGGAAGCAGAGGCAATGTCAGAAGAGGCACCAACAGGAGAATGCACACCCACTGACAAAGCTAATCCCGAGGATGGCCAGCAAGGGAAAACCTTGGTGAATGAATACTGTCACAGCCTGGCTGAGACTGACCTCATATGAATGGAGGATCTGTGAAGACAATGGCAATGACACCTAGTAATCAATGACCCAAAAGGAGATGGATTTTCTTCAGCTCTCAGCAAGGTGATGTGGTAAGAGTTGACTACTGGGAAGGAGTTAGGGCTGTCATCTGGAATTTCATAGTCTTTAGAATTTAGGTCAGAAAGGACCAATATGATCATCTAGTCTGACCTCCTGGACACTGCAGGCCACAGAATCTTACTTATTCACTCCTGTAATAGCCCCCTAACCTCTGACTGAGTTATGTGAAGTCCTCAAATCATGGTTTAAAGACTTCAATGTACTGAGAATCTACCAGCAAGTGCCCCAGGCCCTGTGCTACATAGCAAGGCCTAAACCCCCTAAGTCCTCTGCCATTATGGCTTGAGGAAAATTTCTTTTGACCCTAAATATGAAAATCAGCTAAACCCTCAGCCTGTGGGCAAGACTCATCAGGCAGACACCCAAGAAAAAAATGTTCTGCAGTAATTCAGAACCCATCCCAACACAGGCAATTGGGCATACTTACCACTAGTAGTCAAAGATTGCCAAATTAGTCTGCCCCATCATACCATCGCCTCCCTAAATTTATCAAGCTTAGTCTTAAAGCCTGGTAGTTTTTTGCCCCCAGTGCTCCCCTTGGAAGACTATTCCAGAATTTCACTCCCCTGATGGTTAGAAACCATTGTCTAATTTCAAGTCTATGCTTCCTGATGTGCGGTTTATATCCATTTGTTCTTGTGCCTGCATTGGTGCTGAACTTAAATAATTCCTCTCGCTCCCTGGTATTTATCCCTCTGATATATTTATACAGAAAAAACATATCTGTCCGGAATCTTCTTTTGTCCAGGCTAAATGAGCCAAACTCTTTGAGTTCTCCTCTCATAAGGCATGTTTTCCATTCCTTGGATCATTGTCGTAGCCCTTCTTTGCACCTGTTTTAGTCTGAATTAATCTTTCTTAAACATGGGGGACCAGAACTTCACATAGTATTATAAATGAGGTCTCAGCAACGCCTTGTGTAATGGTACTAACACTTCCTTATCTCTAGTGGTCATTCCCCTTCTGATGCTTCCTAGGACCTCATTACGTTGTTTTCACAGCTACACATTAGTGACTGATCGGCTATGTCTACATCAGAAAGCTTAGTTTGGACTACCTTAGTCTGAACTAAGCAGGTCTCAGTTAATTTGAACTAACTGTGGGTTAGTTCAGACTAACCATGGCTTTTTAGTTCGAACTAGCTGCTCTTTTTAGTTCAAACTAAAAAGTTAGTTAGAACTAAAACTAAAAAGAGTTCAAACTAGAAAGCACGGTTAGTTCGAACTAACTGCTTAGTTCGAACTTTTTAAGTTCGAACAAAGACATCTACATCACATTAGTTCGAACTAAAGGAAGGGAACTAAAGGGAGGGAACTAACTAGTTCAAACTAAGCAATTTCTTAGTTCAAACTAGGCAAAGCCTAGTGTAGACAAGGACTAATTTGGTATGTAAACATAGCCATAGTTATCTTGCGATCAACCACTAACCTATTTATCCTATTTTTATTACTACAATTTACAATATCATCTAGATCTTCTTCTATGATATCCTGATCCTGATCCTTTTGTGTATTTGCAATACCTACCAAGTTTGTGTCATCTGGAAACATTATTAGCAGGTTGATAAAAAAATAGGTTAAATAAGATTGGTCCCAAGACTAATCCCTGAGAAACTCTTTTAGTAACTTCCCTCCAGCCTGACAGTTCACCTTTAACCAGTTCCTTATTCACCTTCCAATTTTAACTAATAATTCCGCATGTGGAACCGTATCAGATGCTTTACTGAAGTCTAGATAAGTTAGATTCATTCTACTGTATTCACCTTGTTGAAAAAAACCCGTTATTTTCTCAAAAAAAAAAATCAGGTTGATCTGGCACAATCTAACTTTTGTCAAGCAATGCTGTATTTTGTCCTAACTGCCATTAATATTGATGTCCTTAACTACTTTCCCTTTCCATTTTTTCCCCCCAATACCTTGCATACTACTGATGTCAAGCTAACAGGTCTGTAGCTACCCAGAATACTCCCACCCCACCTTCTTAAAAATAGGAACTATGTTAGCAATTCTAGTTGTACAGTATAATCCCTTAGTTTACAGATTCATTAAAAATTTTTGTTAATGGGCTTTCAATTTCATTAGCTAGTTCCTTTAATATTTTTGGAGGGAGATTAAATGAGCCTCCCAGATTTAATCCCATTAAGCTGTTTGAATTTGGCTTCTACTTCAGATATGGTAATTTTTACCTCCATTTTCTCATGCCTATTTGGCTATGTTCACACAGGGCAGGCTTGTTTCGAAACAAGACATTTTGAAACAAGCTTTTTCGAAATAACATGTTATTTTGAAACACCTTATTTCGAAGGACAAAAACTTTGTCCTTGAAATAAGGAAGCAAAATAGCAGGTCCGCAGTGTGGACCTGCTATTTCGCTTGGGGAGGGGACTGTAGACACTCACAAGGTGCAGCGCAGAGGGGTGCTGCACCCCACAGGTGCCTGCAGAGGGCTTTTGGCATTTCTCCCTTTATTCCTACTGGTTCTGACCTCCAAGAGATAGCTTTCTTTGCTGATCCTTCCTATCTTCCCGTCTTTGTAGGCTTTCTGCTTTCTCTTAATCACCTATCTGAGAAGCTTGCTCATCCAGCATGGTCTATAACTCTTGCCTATGAATCTGTCCCCCTTCCTTAGAATGCATGTTTCGGATAGTTCCTGCAACTTTGACTTGATGTAGTTCCAAGCTTTCTCTGTCTTTAGATTCATAAGTTTTTCAATCCATTCCACTTCTCCAACTAATTCCCTTATTTTTTTTAAAGTTAGTCCTTTTAAGTCAAAGACCCTAGTCACAGATCTGTTTTTGTTAATTCTTCCATTTCGTTTGAACTGAATTAGCTCATGGTCTCTCAAACAAAGGTTGTCCCCAACAACCAGTTCTTCTGTGAGGACCCCACTACACACCAGATCTAGAATGTTATCCCATCTTGTTGGTTCAGTAACTGTTTCATGAAGGAATCTGTCAGCTATCACATCCAGGAATATCGGGGTCTTATAATTACTACTAGCACTGTCCTCAGGCCTCTATCTGGGAGGTTAAACTCTCCCATAGTCACACAATTCCCAGAAGTATTTACTTCATTAAAAGCACGAAAAAGGACTCTATCCATGTCCAAATCAGATCCTGATGGTTTGTAGCATACCTCCAGGGCTGGCACAATGCAGTAAGCCCAGTAAGCGTTGCAGGGGGATGCTGGTGTTTGAGAGGCACCAAAATGGGGAGCATGCCATTGCACCTCATTATTATGTCACTCATCTGCGCTGACGTCTGCGGCGCTTGCAGAGGGGCGCCAGAAACTCTAGTGCCGTTTCTGCATGCCTCATGCACTGTCTTGGAGGAAGCTCTAGTAGTTTTGTTCTCCCAATGTGCTTTTCTCCCAAACAGACTCTGTCTTATATATTCCATCAGTTCTAATTTCTTTACAGTCTCTTCACTGATATACAATGCTACTACATGACCTTTGCATATATTTTCTGCCCTTTCTAAACAGCACATACACTTAAATATCTGTACACTGGTCATGATACTATTCCACCATGTTTTTGTTATCCCTATAATACTCAATTTTACCTCCTCCACCTGTAGCTCTAGTTCTTCCTTTTTGTACCCAGACTCCTCAAATTGGTGTACAAATCTGACCAGTTCCAAAGGGGTAGCAGTGTTGGTTTTGTAAAGCAAAAAAAGCAAGGAGTCCTGTGGCAGTTAAAGACTAACAGATTTATTTATTGCATGAGCTTTCATGGGAGAAAATCCCACTTTGTCAGATGCTTTGAAGAGGGGGAACTTACAGAATGGGATGCAAATAACTGCAAGGGAGTGTAAGACATGGGATCAGGTCATACGGTAACAGCAACTCAGACCATTTGTTAAGATTCAAACCCTGGGAAACAGCACATAAAAGAGGGTGAAGTCAAATTACCTGTTGTAATGGGAAAACAAACCATAGCCATGATTCCAGAGATCAGACTGAGAGACTGACAAAGCTTGAACAGTGGTGGTCACTATAACTTAGCTGGGCTCTGGCTAACCAGAATAGACTTGGGCTATGATTTAACCTTCAGTTCTCTTGGCTATGTCTACACTTAAGACGTTAATTTGAATTAACTTAGTTCAAATTAATTAATTTAACCTAAAATAATGGTTAATTTTAACTAAGTTAATTTGAACGATCATGTCCCCACTAGAAACCCAAATTGAACAGGCATGTCCATGGACAGGACTTCCTAGTTCAATTTAGGAGAGGGGCACCATGGGAAGTGTGGCGATATGGCCCCCAAGAAGGGTCATGCCCCCACCTGATACACAGAAAGAGGAAGGCACCCTGGGACAAAGAAGGTCAATCTTCATTAATTCAAGCTAACAGTTAGTTTGAATTAATGTGGCTCCAACTAATAAGTTTGAATTAACCGTTACTTCAAAGTTAAGTGATGTTTTATAATTTCAAAGTAAGCATTCATTGCTTCAGACTAAGAAATTCCTTAGTTTGAAGTAATGAAAGTCATGTAGCCATGCATTAATTTAGTTTGAATTGACCCTCATTAATTCAAACTAAATTATAAGCGTAGACATACCCTGTGTTAACCAAAGGGCTTCCGATGCTGTGTGCCAGTTGACTAATAAACCCTACTGTTAATCAATGCTGTTTGAGTGTCACCACAAATGCTTAGTAAGGTACATTAATCCCTCAGGAGTGTACAAGTCTCTATCAGGAGCATATCTTGGTTGGACTCACTGAACAGAGTTCATAATGTAATAATGTAAAGTTGGAGTCCAAGAGAATTTGTCTCTGGAAGCAGTGATGCTGCATGGTCTAGACTGTGCTAGAAGACTGGGACCCGTTGCCACATGGAATGGATTTCTCTTAAAGACTCTGCCAAAGCTGAGAGAACAGCACTGGCTATGTCTACACTGTGTGTGTGTGGGGGGGGGGGGGGGCACAGAAGTCGACTTAATGAGGTCGACTTTACGTAGACCTTGTTAAGTCGATGTCAGGGTATGTCTGTGTAGACAGAGAAGAGACATACCCAGGGTGCCCCTCCTCCTACCCCACCCCCTAGTCTGGATTTGGTACCCTGAGCCCAATGGGCTCCAGGGCCTGATCCTGATGGGGGCCGATCTGGCTCCTGCCCTCTAAGGAGGAGCTGGGAGCTGGGTCCTGCTCCTAGCCCCTTTCTGCCAGGCCCAGCAAAGAGGGGCTAGGAGCCTAACTTGGCTCCCACCTCCTCTTTACTGGCAGTGGGGAGGCGGGTCCGGCTTCTGCCAGCCCTGACAAGTGAGGGGGTGAAATTGACCAGGCTACAGAGTGGCTGGACTCTGGAGCCTGGTTAATTTCACTTCTGTGAAATTGACTAGGTTGCGGAGCTGCCTGCCAGGGGCGCAGGTCCCAACATCGCCCCTGGTTGCTTGAAGGCAGCCTGAGGTGATGTCGGATCCCACATCCTTGGCTGCTTTCAGAGAGGGGCTGGCAGCCAATCCGGCCCCAGCTCCTCATCGCAGGGCTGGAGCCAGATCAGGCCCCCTGTCTGGATCAGGCCCCAGCCCCATCACGTCCAGGGGTGGGGAAAGGGGAGGGGCCTGCCCTGTAAAGTTGGCTTACAAGCTTAAGCCGACTTACTGGGCAGGAGATATTAAGTCTACTTAAGCACTTGCTTAAGTCGACTTAATGATTTCTAAATATCGACAGGGCTTTATTTAAGTTGACTTATGGGTCCGTAAGTCGACTTATAGCCCCAGTGTAGACATATGCACTGATTCTGTGGATAGGTGCGGGGGAGTGGGGATGAGGTTCAAGCAATGGCACAGAACTCCGCTGGGCCCAGTGCTGAGAGAATGAGCTCCTATGATCCTAGGCTGAGTCAGGAGTTGACAGCTCCTGTGCCTGCAAGGGGAGAGCTCAGCTGACCACAGAGCAGTGGGAGGTGGGGAGAAGAGCCATCTCCACCAGCTGGGTGGGGCTGATGGTGAGAGCCAGCTCCTCCAGTTACACTCTACCAGCCACGGGGCAGTGGGGGGCCGGGGGGGGCTTGCAGGAAAGCCAGCTCCTTTGGCCATGGAAGTGGGAGGGGGATGAGGCAGCTCCCTTGGATGCAGGGGGCACAGAAATTGCCCCTCCAAAAGCAACCTGAGTTTGCTCACAGCCCTGTATCAGTGACAATCTGCTTTCCTTGATTTTTAAAATTTAATTCTAACTGGTTAAAAAAAGATAAGGTTCACTAACAATAGCTGATTGCACATATCCAAAACAAACACCCCTCCACTACCAACTTTCTCTTAACAGATAGAAGGATGAGCATCATTCATGTGAGCAAAAAGAAGCTGAGAACACAATAGATATATTATTGGGTCTATTCTGAAGTGCTTTGAGGATAACTGAAGGTTAGGTAAAATAGCAGTAGGAAGACAGGACAAAAAGCAGAAAGAGGAAGGTGCAATAGGAAAGAGAATAACTAGAAGTATGGCTGTCTGAACAGAGGCATCTTGCTAGGTGAAATTTGTTGGCTGTGATATGATAACTTGTAGATGTTCCCAAAAGAAAACAGAATTCATTTTTGTTGTAGTTTGCATTCTATCCTGATTCCAGATTAAGAGCTACAATCAAAGTTTCTGTAAAATGTTTAAGATATAGCAATATCCCATAACAGCATCTCCATCATATGACATCAGTTGAAAGTTCTCTCAGATCTTTTATTAATAGTCTTTAAAAAAATAAAAAATGATTAAAGCCACAAACTTCTGAGCACTTTTCCTTTTGCATTGCCATTTCTTTATTGATTGCTTTGGTCACTAAAAGCCTCCAAAAACAGCTTTTTGGAACAAGAACAAATCCCTGGCGTGGCTGACTGCTAGCGTGGAATGGTGTCCAAGAAAGTACTTTAAAAGTCGAAAGAAAAAATGAAATGACTAGTCATCATATTATAGTTATCTACCGCAGGCTTGCTTTTCAGAAGGACTCAAAATTGTTGACCCCAATGGACTTCAGTGAGTACTGTGGGCACTCAGTATCTCTGGAAATCAGACCAATTACTGGTTTGTTGTTGTTGTTGTTGGTCACAGAGATTAGATTTGTCCAGTGCAGACATACCCTGAAGTCAATTTAACAAGGTTGATTTAAAGTTAATCTTGTTAAGTCAACTTCCAGAGTCCTCCAATGCAGATATAGCCCTTATTAGTTCCACATGCAGAGAGGTTTCAACCCTCCTTCACACCAGAACTCAGTGAGAAGTATTATTCCACGCTCTGTGCAGTGGGTTCCATTTTGGGCCGGTCCAAGAGAAGGTGCCAGGTGCTGGAAGAATCTTGCAATACCGCTGCTCTGGTATTGCTGGGGGACTAGGGAAAAACATGCTTCATTTGACTGCTGATGTAGAATCATGGAAGCTATGTACAGATGCTATGGATCTACTGGGACCTGCTGCGGTTGAAGGCAGCAAAACCATGCTTTTCACAAGATTCAGAGGAAACTTAGTAAGCAGGAACCTTGCAAAGAAGAGTTTTTGTTTCGCGGCTGCCTTTTGTGCTGTAGGGCTGCCAGTGCCAGGTGTCCAGTTTTGACTGGAGAATCTGGACAAAAAGGGATCCTAGCAGTGTCCACTCAGCACCAATTGTCCAGTTACTAGAGTAAGTGCTGTCAGCCTCCCTGCCCAGAGGGGATGAGGGGAAGAGCAACCTCAGTGGCTAAGTCTGAAGAACTGCTAAGCTGCTGATAGAAAAAAGTGACTGACTCCCATCCCTGGCTTCAGCTTTTCTGGCTGAGAGGTAGGTACTGGTGCTATGCCATCCATGTGTGGGAAGATCCTGCCCCTTCTCCTTTTGCCCCATTGTGCTCCAATTTTCCAATCCCAGCCCCTCACTCCAGGGACAGAGCCTCTCCTCCCCATGCCAGTTGCCTCCTTGGCCTTCACCCCAGGGACTGATCCTCCCATGCCACTGTGCCCTGACATACTTGCCCTGGGAACTGGGAACTGACCCCCCCATCCCACCCTGTTTATGCCCCAGGTGGACAGGCTCATCTCAGGTCCTCCCACCCAGCTTTATTGGCAGGTGAGTCCCTGGGTGGTGGGGCCTGTGGGACACTTGGGGTTGGAGGCAGAGCCTGGGGAAGGAGCAAGAGAGGACAATTTAATTAAAAAGTTTGCAACCCTCTCCTGTGGATTTTATCATAGGATGGTGCAGTCGACAATAGAAGACATTATCTGTCAGTGAGAGTTGCTATGATATTAATAGTTCAAAGCACAAGTGCCAGTTAGATACAGATTAAGACTCAAAGTACTCAGTCTTCATTTGAATGTTGAAGAAAGCAGACACTTTTGTTGCTACTGTAGGATATGTCTTACAGGAGGAAAAAAAAAAAAGAACAAGAGATCAAATTCTTAAAACCTTAAAAGTTAGAAGTGAAAACTCTTAGGCCACCATGTTTGTCACCTGATAGTACAGGATCACTTTCTTCAGTGTACTTTCTAGTACTTTGCTGTTTAAGTTAACCCTTAAAAATATATAAATGTTAATACAGGTGCATATTTATTTTAACAATTTATTCTGTAAAGTATTGTCCTTACCTTAACTTAGAAATATCTGCTTTCTCATACATTGAAATATAAAATGTGTTTCTGCAGTCTTTGTTGAGGTCTGTAGAACCGTATCCACAGGTTGTTGCTTCGCTTAGCAAATTTGAAATGCTATCTGTTTGAGCTCTGAGGACCCAGACTTCTCAGTGATTTTCCTTACTGCATCCTAAACAGAATTAACATTAATACCAATTGAAACAAGAATCCATATTAAATGAATCTGAGGAAGGACACAGTCTGTAAGCAGATATCTTTAAAAAAAATTGCAAGTCTGTGAAAGCGCATACACTCTCGTAACTTGTATTCTTATGGAGCATTGCATGGATGAAAAGTTCACTGTAAACCAAGCTGAATTTAACAATGCCCTCATCTCTCTGTTGTTCAGAATATAGTGTCATAGCTGAAAGCCTGGGTATAGGAATGATAGAAGTTTATAGATTCAGATTTCATAATAACAGAATTAAAGTATGATTCTAGCTTGGAAAGCATACGTATTCAGAAAAGCCAACTTGTAACTGAACATATTTACTCATTGTGTCTATTCAAGTAATAGCTGCTTATTTTAGTGACAAAAATATATTTTTATTCTAATGTAATATTGACAGACTTACAAGTTAAATTTCAATTGCTGGGTTAACTTTTGTCATTAAGGGTATGTCTATACTGACGGTGGCAAAATTGCACTGTCAGCACGATATTCCGGGAACAATTCAGCACTGAATATGAACTTGCTGCTGTGCTTTGGAAGTCACCATACCAACTCCAGCTCTGTAACTGGAGCTGCTGTAAGTTGACCGCAAGCCATTTGTGGTCAGCTTACCTTAACGTGTTTGAGCTAGTTAAAGAGTTGTCAGCAGATATGCAAGGTATTTTATATAACTTGAGTATTTCCTATCGACTCCTGCCGATAAATGCCACAAGTATAGACTAGGGCAGTGGTTACCAACATTTTCTCTGCCATGGCACACCTTGTTACCTTTAATTGATTTGAGGCACACCACCATACAGTTTCCAAATAAACTCATGAATATTCATGGTCCAGTGAGCCAATCCAGAGTTCTCTGAGTAGTTTTTTAAAAAAATTTTGTGGCACACCTGCTCAGACCTGACGGCACACGTGTGCCATGGCACACTGGTTGGGAAACACTAGACTAGGGCTTACACTCAGGTGATTCACTGAAGAAACTACATCTTCTGCCAATGCTCCTCTGAAGTCATAGAGGAAAGTGAAGCTTTACCCCACTATACGTAATTCAGTTTATGTATCACAAAGAAGGTTCTGCATAGGAAATGAAATTATGTAGAATTTTAAATACTTACAGTAATATATCTACCCATTTTCTGTCATATCAATAAAAACTTTATACTCTGTGAGACTGGAAACCTCTGCCCTGATGTTGTGTTCAGCACTTGAGAGAAGTAGATAGTTCCACAGGGTATTAGTGTATTGAGTTGTAATGAAGTTACAATGACTATCACATTTGACGTTATATATGCTTTTTCATACATGCAATCACCTGCACCACAGGGCTATGTCTGCACCTAAAATTTTAGTTCAGACTTGGTTAACCCAAACTAAGTAGTTTGAAAGTTAGTTCGAACAAAGCATTTTCCTTTAAGTTCAAGTTAACTTTTAGTTTGAACTAGCTATGTTTTTTTTAGTTCAAACTAACAAACCGTGCTTAGTTCAAACTAACCGCTGTTTGAACTTATTTAGTTCAAACTAGCATGTCTACTTTTGGCTAGTTCGAACTAAATATGCAAATTAGTTCAAACAAAGCAGTTAGTTTGGACTAACCAGCTGAAATAACTAGTTCAATCTAAGCAAAACTTAGTTTTTTAGTTCAAACTAGGCAAAGCGTAGTGAAGAGTTCAAATTAGTTCAAATTAAGGCTCCTTAATTCAAACTAATTTGCTAGTGTAGACATAGCCAAACCCAACATTTGTTTTCACTGACTGTAGAGGTGTTAATTGCCCACTTCACTTAATGACCCCTTATTTGCTAATTCCTTATGCTAAACAACCTGTTTCACCTTGCATGTAGCTGTGAAACTCCAGGTACCTTTCCTAGACGAGAGGAAGAGCTCTGTGTAAGCTCATAACCTTGTTTCCTTCACCAACAGAAAGAAGCTGGTCCAACAAAAGATGCAGTCTCATCCACCTTATCTTATTGTTTTCTTTTTACAAAATTCTAGTCTTTTTCCAGGGGTCAGTGCTCCCTCTGCAGGCAGAAGAAAATTAAGACCTCTTTACTCCACAGAACACTTGCTATGGTGAAACGAACAAGGATTCCTGTGGCACTTTTACAGACTAACATATTTATTATAAATAAATTCATTAGTCTTTAAAAGTGACACAGGACTCATTGTTCATTTTGCTGACCTATAATAACATGGCTACCCCTTGGGAAGTTGCTTTTGTGAAGTTACAGATAAAATGTTTTTTTAAAAAGAGATCATCAGAACTGGAATATAGATTTATTATTATTATTACTAGTGATGAGTGGGTGTGTTTTTAAAAAAACTGATAATTATTTTAAGTTTGCTATTGCATTCAAAAATATGTGAAAAGAAAAGTGCAACTAGAATAATTATCTAAATGATTCTGTTCTCCGTTCAGTCTCAATATATTTTTAAAAGAAATTTACATGCATGTTTAAAGATTACCCCTAAGAGGGACAGTCTTAGTGTATATGGGCTAAAGTGAAGGTTGAGGCCCCAACCTTGATTTTTGCCTCCCCTGGCCTCGGGAGGCCCCCACCTTCTCCCCTAAGGCCCTACTGCTGCCCCCCCCCCAGTGCCAGGCTTGTTGCACATCTCCCCACCAGCCCCCTTCGGCCCACACCTGCCCTGGCACCTCTCCCTGGGCCCATGCTGCCAGGCTCCTGCCTCACCGCTGGCCCCCTTCCACCTCACCCCTGCAGCTTACCCGCACCCCCACACTTGGCTGCCACCTTGCCAGTCCCTCCCGGATGTTGGCTGCCAGCACAGCTGCATTGTTGGCCCCACCTCCCCTTTTCAGGTATCGCGGGACCCCCCTGGTCCGTGTGCTTTCCCAACCTGCTCCTTACTGCTCCGGCCCCCCAACTCATCTGTGGCTCCTTGCCCTGGCTAGCTGGCCCAGGACTCGGAGATGTCAAACAGACATCCAGCCAGCATGGGGCCCACCCCAGCACAGGCTTGGGGTGCCTGGTCACCTACCCCGTAGCTAGGACCACCTATGATCCCAAATAACCCATAAGTGATTTGATTCATTAGCAATGAGTGATGCGGCTGATCAGCAGAGTTTTAGGGAAGAGATTTTTATTAAGCATGATGAGAGGCCTGATTACATGCTGAGGCCAATGTGTCGGTAGCCTGGCTCCCTTGTATCCCTGAGCCTCTGTTCCAACATCAGACTACCGTACATCCCTTCTGAAACTTACCTTTTTCCAGTTCCACTCATCAGCTAAAGGACTTAATACACTTCAAATATTCTTCTAACAAAAGATAAATACACTGTTATTCTATAAAGGGAATGCATGCAAATATGGATGAGAGAGAAGAAAATATGTTAGTTAATTAAAATGAAAAGTTGGTGTTATATTTATTATAATTATCAGAGGGGTAGCTGTGTTGCTATCTGAAATCTGGCAAATGGGATAAATAGCTTCTGTGTACGGAGAACTATGGTATCGTGTATAGGACCTGGTGAACCTGCCAGAGGGTTTTGCAAATACTAATCTGGCCTCACGCTCTTGCATTGTAGGCAATTGTATCTATCCTGATTTTACAGATAGGTTAAGTGATTTTTTTGAGATCATGTAAAAAGTCAGGGTCTGTCAGGATTAGCAGTCAGGAGTTCTTTGTACCCAGTGCTATGTGCAGGCTATATTTCATATAGATATAAGAACATAGGAGTGTAAGGGAGCTTCTAGATCATCGAGTCAGCTCACTAGTATTATCAACATGATGCCAAAACTGTCATCATTAGACCTCTCATGTTTCCCATAGAACTGGCTGTTATTTGTTCTGCCTGGTCTTCCTTGTTGTAGGCGGCAATATCACATTAAAAGAACTTGACAATACATTAATATTGTCCTGATGCTAGTTAAGCAATTACTGTAGCTTGCCACAGTCGTAAATTAGAGTAGAAGTAGCCGTACAGTTATGCCTGGGAGGGGAGATATGAGACTATCTCTATTACGACATGACCTACACAACAGACATGTCTGAATCCCTAAAGTGGAGCATAAATAGATTTTTTGTTGTTGTTGTATTTTCCATGTGATGTTCACATCAATCTCCTTTCCCTTTACCCAGAAACCTGCTTTTTATATACGTCTCATATACCATCAGATGCTCTTCCTCCCAGGAAATAAGTAGTTCAAGGACACTGTCAAATTTCTCTTTGCATATAAAGTGGATCTTCAGTATTCTGTGAAACGAAGTGACAATTCCTCTGATGTGATGTGCTGCACTGTATTATTCAGTTCAGAGAGAAGGAGGGGAGATTGGGGCCATGCTATGATACAAAATGAGCAAGAACTTAAAATTGCATTGCACTCATTCTGATGCATTGAGCGTGGAAAAGAAAAAATACAGAGATAAGTGTTATGACTTTATAGCAAGGCCGGAAGTAGGAGTTTTGGTACCTGAGGCAAGCAGCCCCAAATGTACCCTCCCCTGACCTGGCCCTAATCAAGCCCATGGCCCGATCTGTCCCCAGCTGCCACTGGCAGATGGCGGAGAGTCCCAGCTGCTGTCACCAGCAGGTAGTAGGGTGCTGGATCTGGTTCCCCACCACCTTCCGGCAGTGCCTGGCGTGCCTCGCTGCCAGGGACAGTTCTGGCTCCCAGCTGCCAGAACCCTTACCTGTACGTGGCACCAGTGTGCTCCCCGGGCCAGAGCTGCACTGGTCACGTGGCCACAGGCTTCTCCCTGCCCCCCCATCTGCCCAAGCATGCATCTGAGCTTGCTCAGGCGCAGTGTTGGAGATTTTAAACTCCCGTGGCCCCAGCCCCAGCCTGCAGCCAGGAGGAATGTGTCTGGGGCCAGGTAGGGGCTGTATCTGCCAGCCGTGCAGTGCCCTCTAAACTTCGGTGCCTGGAGCTTTGCCCCAGTCACCCCACTCTAGGTACGGCCCTGCTTTATAGTGTTCAAAAGCAGTGGTTCTCAACCACTGTGTTGGGGCACATTACTGTGTCACCACACAGTGCTAAGTATGCCATGAAGAGCTGGATTTGGATAGAGGTGCGTCAGCTGGTGTGTCCTGTATGGTTACAATATGCCACCAAGCGTGTTGTGAACCACAAAAGGTTGAGAACCACTGTTCTAAATTACCCCTCATCCTAGTGCCTACTTACAAAGAATTTAACTCTTCTTTCACTTCTTCTCCTTCAGAGCCTCTTATTATTAGAGCCAGGCTCTAGCTGGAATGGTGGACCCATTAGCAGGACTTCTTCCACAAGGAAATACTATTTAACGTAAATGGATTTGGTAGCATCAGGTTCAGTATTCATCACTTGAAACTTAACAGTTACTTAAAATTTAGCATTTACTGGATCTCGAGCTGTACATGCCGTCCTCATTGTACAAGTCCACTGAACAGGAACGAGGTACAAAATGTCTTAGATGAAACCACTTTGTATGAATTATATAATCCTCCCAAATGAATCTTAAATAATTAATCTAAAAACAATCCCATTACTTTGGCAGTTCCTGTTTAGCTCTTACAGGGCAAAATGCCAGACTGTCTCCTTCACCCAGTGTCATTAGTATATATATTTATTTGTTTTAAAATGCCAAATTTTATAGCATATATATTTAATATAACACAAATATTAACTCATAATATATATTGTCTGCTGTTCTGTATAATTTTATTTCTTTCTCCAAAACATTGATACAGTTTACAGTGAAAATGGTATTCTAAGTACTACATCAAGTTGTATTTTATTTTAATCATAAGTTTTGTTACTGCACAGTGACAAGACCTGGACTGCTTATTTCTTAATACAGTCTGTCACTCCTTATGATGCTGACTTCCCTCTCTTTATTACCCCCCCTTCATAAAACAAGAAGATGAGCAGAGTCCTGCTAAAAAAGAGGACACCTTTTCTAATTCTAATGACACTTTCCACTTGCAGATTCAAACACACCTACTGGAAGAGTTGTGTAACAGGAAAAACAAAAGGGGTTTCTGACTTCATGTTTACATTTTCAAAAGTACCTAATGGAAAAATTATTATGTATTATTAGAGGGCTATCTTCAGTCGTGTATTATTGTTGAACTAGTCTAGCCTTTCAGTGTATCGCTGGACCCCTAAGATATGGTTGTCCTCCTATGTCCACACAGGGTAGGCTTGTTTCAAAACAAGACATTTTGAAACAAGCTGTTTTGAAATAACATGTCATTTCGAAACACCTTATTTCAAAGGACAAAAACTTTGTCCTTTGAAATAAGGGAGTGAAATAGCAGGGTGCAGTGCAGAGGGGCGCTGCACCCCATGGGTGCCTGCAGAGCACCGGTGGAGTCAGACGCGGGGCTGCGCCTCCCTCCGCCGGTGCCTGTAGGGGACCCTCCACCCTGGGAGGAAGGGTCAAATGCTGTTTCGAAACAACTGTTGTTTCGAAACAGCATGTCCCGCTGGCATTGTTTCGAAAGGAGTTGTTTCGAAACAACTCCCTTTCGAAACAAAAGCGGGTTTAAGCTGCATCGACAGAATGGCTGCATTTCGAAACAAGCAGTTTGCTTGTTTCGAAATGGCTGTATGTCATGTGACCATGGTGGTTCTTATTTCAAAACAACAGAGGTTGTTTTGAAATAAGAAGTGTGTGTGGACATACCCCCTGTGTGCTAGTTAGTGAACAAATTTGAACTTTCTACTACCACTCATTTTGGTACTTCCCCAAGTGAAGCTATTGTGCAACTACAACTTTGTCACAACGCCTTCAAAGTGTCTGACAAAGTGGGATTTTCTCCCTTGAAGCTCAAGCAATAAATATATTTGTTAGTGTTGGTTAGTCCAAACTAACTAGTATGAAAGTTAATTCAAAATAAGTGTGTTTTTTCAGTTCAAACTAATGTTTAGTTTGAATGAACTGCACTTATTTTAGTTCAAACTAACTAAAAAAAACCACTTAGTTCGAACTAACTGCTAGTTCGAACTTATTTAGTTCAAACCAGCATGTCTGCATTATGTTAGTTCAACTAAATATGCAAATTAGTTCAAACTAAGCAGTTAGTTCAGACTAACCAGCCGAACTAACTAGTTCGAACTAAGCTTTGCTTAGTTCAAACTAAAAAACTGTTTAGTTAGAACGAGGCAAAACCTAATGTAGACAGGGGTCAAATTACTTCGTATTAAAGCTCCTTAATTCAAACTTATTTGCTTGTGTAGACATGGGGTAAGTGCCATAGGCAGGGCTGTTCCTAGGGGGGTGTGGGGCCCTGGGTGAATCGCCCTCTGTGGGGCCCCCAGTCACCCCCCCCGGTACTGGGGGGCAGGACTGGCCAGCCCAGGGGAGGGGCAGGCCCCTGTGCTGGCTGTGTCATGCTGGGGTACTGGGCAAGCTGGCCAAAAGGGCAGCCGGGTGCAGCACTGCCAGTCTTCCCCCCCAGGCACGTGCACTGCTCTCGGCTCTGTGCCGGAGCAGCGGGGAGGAGGCAGGAGGCCGCGTGACCAGGGCAGGAGGTAGTGATATGGGCCTTGCTCTGCCTCCCGCCACCTCCTCGCTGCTCCGGCACAGAGCCGAGAGCAGTGCAGATGCCGGAGGGGGGGGGCGAAGGGCAGCACTGAACCAGGCCACCACTTTTGGCTGGCTTGTCTGGTCCCTGGCATGTGGGGCCAGTGGTGAGAGCCCTGCGGGGCCCCCCAAATCACAAGGCCCTGGGCAGCTGCCTCACTCGCCGCACCCTAGGGATGGCCCTGGCCACAGGACCCCATGTTTGTTTTATTGAACTAGACTAACGCAGCTGCCCCTTTGGAACTTTGTCCCCTAACAAACACACCGTTTCCTTCAACTGGGCAAATTCAGGATGTTACATGTTTAGGATGGAGGAGTAAGTTAAAGGTTGGAACAGCCCCCAAAGTAGGCACCATTGTCAGGAAAGGTAACATGGTAGGAGAGCTGGTGATCATCATGAGTCAGCAAACTCCTGCAGAAGTTATAGCTGCTTTCAGTTGCCAGGAACCCCAAGTAACACTGCTTCGTGGCTGCTGCTGTGACTTGACCATTCTGCTTCAGGGGACTTCAATGGTGCAGTGATAAAACTGATCACTGACTTGCTCCTTGGTTCAAGAGCTCTTAAATAGTTTAAATGAAGCACAGCTTGCAAAATGTATCTTTGCTCTTTTTATTTTATTTTTGCAAAAGGCAAGATGTATTATTTGTGTGTTAACATTCAGAATATTATCAAACTGCTCAACAGTGGATGCACTGTTTTACTCTCCAAAAGTGGAATGCTTCTCTTAGAGGAAAGGCATGGCTAGATATAGGTTAGTCACTGTAATCCTAACCTATTTGAATTTACAAATGTGCACTTCTTACATAGGTAGGCTTTGGAGAAAGTGTGTTACATGCAAACGCCACACAACTCTAACCAAATGTGCTTCTGTAAGTTCCTCTTCTTCAATGCAGTCCTTGTAACCACAATGTAATATCACCATCTTGATTTTCTTTTTTTTTTTTAATTCTGGAATACAAAGTCCTCCTGCACCTAAAGCACATTTTCAGATCCTACTACTTTATATGTGACCAAAATCACTTCCTAAATCCTGTCTCAATGTCTTGTTTGTTCATTAGCAGCAATCAAAGTTACCTGTTACCCTTTCTTTCTGCAATGCTTCCAATAAATGCTGTATCATGTTTTGTTTTACCAACCCCTTTTTCCATTCATGGCCACATAGTGGCAGCACTCTCACTGAAAGTCAAGCTTTGAAGGTCTACCAGTCAATAAATTCAGTGAAATAAAATTTTGCTGTACATGCTTTCCCCTTACACAAAATAAGCAGTGTTTCCATTTAAGGGGTTGTAACTTAATGAATAAAAGAAGAACGCTACCATTTATAAATTGCAGTAGCATATTGACTTATAGAGTAGAGGAAAGAGAGAGACATAGGGACAGTCTAAGAAAAGGAATTAATATATCAGAGTACTGTGCACAAACCACATATAAACTTAACTAGGAAACATTTAAACTAAGCCTGCACTGGGGACTGGACAAAAGGCCTTGCACATCGCTGTGTTAAAATCCCTCTACTGTCCATATCTAACCCCAGCAGCATAGATTTCAGGACATGTAAGAACACTTGCATGGCTGAGGAGGTGTGGGTTGTAGCACAGCTCTGTACTCACACCAGTCAGTAATACTGCTAGAACTAATAGGAATGTTCCAGGTCCTGAGTTCAGGCATCCTCCAGCCTCATTCACACAATACACTAGAAGACTTTCAGCAAATGCTATAGAACAGATTATCAGCCAACTCTCAAGCTGCCCCTGGTACTGTGAATTTGTTTGCTGGCAGTGAAGGAGGAACTGGAAACATCCAGCTGCAGAACAGGACATTTGTACAAGGTTAATGGTTCTGAACAGTCACAGCTGCTTTCTGCTCCCTTCAAGGACCACAAATTCCAGGACTTACACTCCCCTGCATTTATTTTCCTCCCATTGTGTAAGTTCCCCTGTCTTCAAAGCATCTGACAAAGTAGGACTTTCTCCCATGAAAGCTCATGCAATAAATAAATGTTAGTCTTTAAATGCCACAGGACTCCTTGATTATTAAGTTCCAAAGATGTTCATTATATTAACTGCCCCGTACGAATGGAAGCCACACTGGGGGGGGGGGGTGTCAGAGTGGTTACGTACACAAAGGAGAGGACATTGTGCTTCTCCAAGAGCGTGGCAGCCGTCGTCTGTCACAGTATAAAGGTTTTCAAGCATTCCCAGTTGCTGATGTCTAGACTAACCCTCTCGGAGTCATGCCACGAAAGTGAAGAGACAGGATAGATGGGTATGATATCTCTAGTCCGCCGACTGCAAAAACACAATGTGGCACCCCTTTGCTGGGGGATGGGGCAAGGGAGTGGCTTGTGATATTGGCTGGAAATTTCTTGGAACAAAGCACAATTGCTGTTTGACTCTCATTCCCATTCCTTTCTCTATTCTTTGTTTGACTAAAGGGCTGGATTTCTGGATGATGCATGCAGGACCATCCGTAAGGCGGTGTGGGGCCTCCTGCTGTGCTGGGGCGAGGTGGGGGGACAAGGCAGGCTGGCCCAGGGGCTGGCCCCACACTCCTGCCTCTTTCCTGAGCCAGGGGCGGAGCAGGCTGATCTGGGGGCTGGGCTCCGCTCTCTTGCCCTACCTCTGGGCCAGTCCGCCCCACCCCTGGGCTGGCTGTTCCTCCTTGGGGGCAGGGCGGACTGACCGAAAGTGGAGGCCAGTTTTGTGCTCCCAGCCCCACTCTCCTCCCCTCTACTCCTGTTTTCTTCTACTTCACGTCGAAGGCAGAGGGGAATGGGCAGGAGACAGTGCGGCTGTGGGGGGGGAGCAGTGCAGGCCCCATGCTGGCCTGCTCAGGGAAGTACAGTGTGGGGCCCAGGGCACTGTGGGGCCCAGGATGATCGCCCCTCACACCCCCCACTGAGGACAGCCCTGGCTACAGGAGTAGACACATCATGTTGAGTGGGCATTTGCAGTTGTTCACTTCCTTCCTTCCATGCAGACACCATCTAGGATCTAGTCCAATGTTGTTCAAGTTACCACCTAGTCCCTTAAATATATCTCCACAAACTTCTGGTGCAGTGGAAATCCAGTGGGGTCTAAAGGTTCCCATTCTCTGAAACCCAGCTCTGAATTTTCAGAACTTTGGTGAAGGCACCTGCACATGGGGAAGTGAGAGCGTTGATAGCTCCACAAACCCAACAGTAGACATACCCACCCTGCAGGGCCAAATTATCAAAAGTGCTTTAGGGGCTTAAGCCTTAGGCCCCAGTCAAAAAGGAAGCCCTAGCCTCCAGCCCCTAAAACCCTTGCAATAATCCAGCCCCCCGCCCGTCTCAGCACCAGCAGGGCAGGAGTGCTCAGAGTGCTTCTGCCCTGCAGGCACTGTGGTGCGGAGGGTGGGACTCTGGGCTAGAGCAGGCCAGTGTTTGTTTGCTCCACCTGCGGGGGGTGGAATGAGGCCAGTGGCGCACCCCCTGGCTCCAGGACCCCCCCAGTGGTGGCCTGTGTGTCCCAGGTCGAGGGGCCCAGAGTCAGGGGCTCCAGGCAGGGGGCTCCGTAGTGGGGGCAGCCCTGGGCCTCTGAGCTGGTTAAGCCAACTCCGTTACCCTGAAGTGTTTTGCAGCTGATTGACAGCTGTCTGCTTTCCCAGCTTCCAGAGGGCAAAAGCCATAATTTCTAGCCCAATCTGTGTCTATGCAGTCAAGTGCTCTAGCACCGTAGCGTTGGGGCAAGCTCCATATAGAGCTCCAGGAATGCCTACGTTCTCATTCTGCAGTTCTGCAGTCATTAGTGATCATCCCAAGTTTTCAAGATGATGTGATCACCCCACAACATGCTCAGAGCCAGATCAAGGCCCCTAGGCCTACGGACTGCCCACTCTTGTGGCCTGTCCCCCCCACAGCTGTGTCGCCCAGCCTCGGGGTGGGGCAGCCTAGCCTAACTCATGCCGGGAGGTGGTGTCCTGGACTTAGGGTGGTCTGGCCAGCACTCATGAGGCTGGGGGGCATGGCTTATGGCCTGGCCAGCGCTGTGGGGGCCCCTCAGGCCAGAGTCCATGGGGCTCCTGCCTTGCTCCTGGGCTGACAGGTGTGGAGCAGACCAGCCAGGCAAAAGACATGGTGGGCAGGCCTATGGTGGGTGGGAGAAGCATGCTTCTCAGCCAGGGCCAGATTTTAGCAGGCTGTGGAGTGTCCCCTTGAGGCCAAGGCCCTCTACTGCAGCCCCTCCAGCCTCTGCCTTAATCCAGCTCTCACCATGCAGGTTCTCCTGTTGCAGAAGCTACAATGCACCCTTTCAGCCAGAACTCTGGCAGTCTCCTGTGTCTCTGTGTCAAGAGGTGACAGTGCACCTGTCACTATCCAAGTCACCTGCCTTTGACTTGTGAGAAAGGCCTGAGTCCATTCACCCAAGATTCTCTAGAACTCACAGGAGTAGAAACGTGTCATTGGCTACTTGCTCCCTGTTTCACCAAGTTGGGCAGGAGAGAAGGTTAAGCGGGCACTTACATCCATAAATGTGTGAAGGCAGCAGACAGTACCAACATCACACTGCTAGGCAGTTCAGGGAGTGGGGGCTGTGACACGCAGAATCCCGGCTGGCCATTCCGATACGCTAACTCCAAAAGCAGCAGTAAAAATAGAAGCAGTATGGACTCAGGTGTACAGCTTGTATCCCTGTCGAGCCCAGTGTATGTTGGCACATAGCATGAGTAGGCTATGGTATATATATAGGGAGCATAAATATGGGTACAAATGCAGCAAGGGTGCCAATGTAGATGTAGACTTAGAAATGAATTCAAATGCCCTGAAGCATGAGGTTGAATTGTAGTGGTTTGGATCCAGATCCAAACTTTCCCAGAGTCAGGCCACATAGTTGGCTGGTGGAAATCAGCATCACTGACTGTTTTTTGGGTGAAGGTGGGGAAGACTGAGCACTCTCAGTCATATCTATGAAAAATAAATAGGACAGTGGTGTACAGACTGAATACGGATGATCAAATCCTAAGGAATCCTGAAGTTGATCTATGCAGGTTGTAGGAAATGGTGCTGGAAAGCTTTTTGAAAGGTGTTAAGGCAACACAGGATCTTTCTACACTGGGGGGTTTATCTACTGCTGTAACTACACAGGGCCAGTTCTTCCATGAAGGTGAGCTAGGGCAGCAATAGCCTTGGGCTGGCCCTGTAACTACACTGACGTAGCTGTGTCAGTGCAAACCTCTTAGTATAGTAACTCACTGAAGAACACCCTAACATGTACAGGTGAAGCTTACCACAATCTGAAGCAACAACTTACTATGAAGTCAATGAGCGAGCGCTCATGCAGTTTAGAATGAGTTTAAGCATTTTCAGGAAAAAGCCCACAGTAAATTATTTTCTTATGACTGTTTCTGTTTCCTTTACACCAGAAATAAATATGTAAGAACAGTTACTTCTTGCCTCTCAATTTTTTTATTAAGAATAAAATTATTACAACTTGTTTTAGAAAAAAATAACATGATGTGAATAAATTAGTTAAAACTTTTCAGTATAAATCTATGTATAGACTACGTTGTTAATTTATAAAAAAATAAAATTCTTTACTTTAGCTCAATATGGCCATAATTCTTAAAAGCAGTTAAGGAAAAAGCATCAGTTCACAAATAAGTTCCTTTTCTCTTGAACATGTAATTTTCAATTCTTTGAAGAATCTCTCTGGATTGTGCATGGACTTCATGCCAAGCACAATCACTGTTTGACTGTTTAAGAAAAAGAGACCAAAGAAAAGTTTATTAGACACTGTACTTTGCACAGAAAGAATGAGATTCAAGATAAAGATAAGTCAGGACTCTGGGTGGTACAGATCATATAATCAGCTTATGTAAAGTATCATACCTCCATTTAAATAATGCAGCTCTACTGATTTATTTCAGATGGGCTATGTCTACACTGAGAATTTCAATTCAAATTACTGAATTCAAATTGACCAATTCGAATCTAATTTGAATTCACTTAATTTGAATTGACATGGCCACACTGGAAAATCTAATTCGAATTGGCATGTCCACAAACAGGACTTGCTAGTTCAAATTCAGTTAGGGGTGCTATTGTATAGGGAAAAATCAAGCTGTGGCTAATTCAAACTAACAGTGAATTCAAATTGAGATGGCCACACTATCTCTATTCGAATTCCCTTACTTTGAATTGACCCTGACTTCGATGAAAAAGCAGGTTTGACCAATTCGAACTCTGCTTTTCTCAATTCGAGCTGAGGAGTGCCTCAGTTCAAATTAAGGAAAGCTGGCATGTCCATGCACTTATCTGAATTCAAATTGATGACAATCAATTTGAATTCACATGTAAGTGTAGACATAGCCCATGGGGATCAGGGCTTGTATATTAATTTTTAGGCATGTTACATTCAAAATAGCTGAAGAGGTTTGGCTGAAAATTTCCTCAAACTGATAAGAAGCATGGCAAATTTCAGCCAAAAGGGAATTTGTTGAACAAAAGTATGAAATCTGATCTATATTAGAAAATCAGCTCAGTTTAACTATGTTGGTTAGGGTGCGAAAAATCCTATACCAATGGAAGAACCCCTCCTATTGGCATAGGTAATTCTACACTGAAGCAGTACAGTGGTGCAGGTGCAGTAGCGTTTTAAGAATAGACAAGCCCTGAGAAACTGCAGTAGCTGCATTTCAGCCTTAACTATAGCGGTCAATAGTGCTCCCACTAAAACTCGTATTGGCCATTCCCTGTTGGATGTGCCTGAGCAGAGAGTGAGTGGTCCATAAACAGCTGTCACCTCTAAAGCAAAAAGTTGTAGTTTTCAGAAACTGGAATAAAGTTGTGCAGAGATCTTAAAATGCCTTTTGATCCAAGCATACTTTTTTGCAGGATCTG
The DNA here is from genome assembly GCA_007922195.1 of Podocnemis expansa. Lineage (NCBI taxonomy): Eukaryota > Metazoa > Chordata > Testudines > Podocnemididae > Podocnemis > Podocnemis expansa. Next base: position 55,456,229 of record ML681964.1, read on the forward strand.
GTAATATAGCACAATTCACAGGTTCCTAAAGTTAATTTTTTTAACAGGTTGATTATATCCGGGATTGCTTGAGTAAGCAAGATGTGTTCCCATGAGTTAAACATTGCTGAAGCAAGCATGAAGTAAAGACAGTATGCAATCTACTTACTTCATTCAAATAGTTTTTCATCTTTCTGAAGCAGTCTTTTACTATGGGTAACTGGGTAATATTAACAAGACTGGACTGTAGCTGTTGAATTAAAAATAAAAGGAGAAACATGAGCATTAGTTTGAGCACTTGAAAATAAAAACACATTTGGCTAGGAATGTATCCTATTAAAAGTGATACTGCCCTCTCGCTTTATGATAATCTACTATAGATGATAACTATCTACCACTAACAACCGCCTTCTACTAGGCAGGCCAAGACATGCCAGAATACTGCACTGAGGAAGTTAATTTTGGAAAATGTGTAGACTATGAAATCGTAATTTCTATATTAAATAATCAAAACTATACTGACAGCTCTTATAAGTCAGTTTCTAATTAGCTGTAGAAATTTGGAAATTAAGCATCCAAGAATTCAAATCCAAGCAAGGTGATCTAGTTCTGGTGCACAGGGCTGAAGCAAAGTAGGAGGATGTATTGAATCCCTGCCCCCTTCATGGTGCAGTGCTGTGCTCTGTGGCTTCCCTCTCCCACAGCATGAAAAGGGCTTGGTGGAACAAATGTGAACACTGGGCTGCAACTTCAGGGGTCCTTCAACCAGCATCACTCCTGGGGTGGAAGGTGCAGTTGCCAAAGAGGCGACCCTAGACCTGAGCTTTCAACTCCATTTGAGCAAAAAACACTTAAATACATGCTTAAAATCAAAGTGCATGTGTTTAAGATCTTTGTTGAATTGGAATGGATTTAGGCACCTGCTTAAATTTACCATTGCTTAGCACAGGATTCAGGATTTGCCATTTATTGTGGTTAGTAACTTTTAATCTTTAGAAGATTACATTATGAATCAGAATAAAAAGAAAGACTTCATTGGTCAGACAGCAGGGCAGAGCAGTAAAGAATTGCTTTCATACACAGTAGTATCTCAGTAAACCAATAAAAATTAAAAACTGATTTTTTAAATGTTAAGGCATTGCATCTAAACTGAACCTTATAAATATATGTGAAAAACATGGAAGTACATGTGCACAAATGGGAATTTGAATTTATTAATATGTAAATGTTATTACACATTCTGTGTCTTCATAAATTACAGAGAGGGACCATTGTTTAGAAATTTAGTTCTGTATCTTTAAATCTTTCTAATATATTTTTGTAACTATATATTATGAATGTCATTTTCTTTTAACATCTGCAGCTTTAGCTGGGAGAACATATAGGGCAATGAATAGCCAATACTTACACAAGTCTTGAGCCGCTCCTGAGCCTCATATATTTCCTTTAGAAAAACATTTTTATGGTGAGAAGAAATAGCAGATGTATTAAAGAGATCAGCAGTTTCATGGAGTACTTGGAGAATGGCTGATTTATTATGCTTGACCTATAATAAGCAGGAAAAAAAAAAAAGAAATTCTGTGGGTTTTTTTTTATTTTTTTAACTTTGGATTTTTGATTTCTGACTTAGCAATGTACTTTGAAGCTGCCAGATTCAACTGAGGAGTCATGTCTCATTATCATGACTGTTCTGTCCTTCTAACCACCAAAATTAAATATAGAAATTACACACAAGAATGTGCATTTGTGTGTACAGATCATGTACTGTATGCATAATTTGCCATTATACATTTTGTTTGAATAATCTAGGCCCCTACATATTTTTTTTTAAATTAACCCTACATGTCACAAAACTCAAATCATTGCTTAGCTATCCAACTGTTCAGAACTTCTAAACTTCTATGGGAAAAAACCACTTAAGTTTTCCATTGTGCAAGTGCAGTCATGACAATATAGTTAAACTGAGAAGTGTCTCCAGTCAAACGGTCTCTGGTCAAAGAATGGCAGAAGCAAAATTATCTATAGTCAGTCAAACAATGATAAAAGCAAATGCCAGATGTCAAATCTTTCCTTTCTCCCTACTGCCTCGGTCCCTTTACCCTGTGAGGTATAAACTACACAGATGACTTGGGTTCTGATATTACAGACAAGCAACTTTGTTTTCTTTTTCTTTCTTTTTAATTTAAATAAGTATCTTAAATACAAAAAATAAATGTTCCAAGGCAATTTAAGGGCTGCACAGTCAGAATTACCGCATGTGATGTAAAGCAGGAATGAAAAGTCTAGGCCTTGTGCACGTCTTGTGCACAGAGGTGAATTTTGCCTAACATCCTGCTCCCCTTGAAATCAATTGGAGTTTTGCCATTGAGGTCAGTGAAAACAGGCCCAAAATTTCAAACATTCCAGTAACAAAGTCAATTACTCTATATTTCATAGATTTTTCTAATTAAATGTGTCATTAAATATATTATCGTTTATGATCTAAAGCACAGATGTCAAACTCATTTGCTATGGCAGACCAGATTTGACTTAAATGCTCTTCAAGCGTACCGCACATACCATAAATTGATAACACTCTTGCAGCATCATGGAATGCTATGTCTGTGAAACTGCACTCTGTGATACCTCTCTCTCTCTGCTAGGGAGAGAGTGTGGTCTCCTGGAGCACAGTCTTACACACGCAAGTCTCCGTGATGTTGCGAGATCTGACATTCTTGCAGCATTGCAGAGCACTGGGTATGTGAGAACTCTCTCTCTTTCTTTCTGTTAGGGTGGTCCCATGGATTGGAGTCATGGGCCTGATGGAAGAGATTCATGGGCCACATTTGGCCCACAGGCTGCATGCTTGACACCCCTGATCTAAAGTGTTTCTGCAAAATACACAGAATATGCAAAGTACCTGAGTTACAGTGCTACAATGATAACAATTTAGCAAATATTTTTTTTAAAACTTACTGCTTTAAATATCTGTTCTGGGACACACAAGTCATGGTTGCCCGTATCCTTGCAGTCCAGAGGAAATCTTCTCTTATTCTTTAAAACGAAAGAGAAATGTAAATATATTATGCAGATTTTTTAAAAAAAAGTTTTATTAAAAAATCCATTAGGAAATCATTTGTTAGTATGGCCATTGGCCATATGAGTGCAAAAGAGTTTAATAATAATGATGTTAACATAGAGCTTGATCGTGCCCTTTGATTACATGTGTAGATGACCCATTTAGCACAAACCTCCCCATACTTCCACACGATTGGGAAGGCAACTGCAGTATTTTTCCAGCTCTCTGTCTTTTTCCCTGAATGCTCCAGAGGTGAGCAGAACACAGTGGGGTGTTAGGTGTGGAGGAGGAATCATAGAATCATAGGGTTGGAAGGGACCTCATAGGTCATCTAGTCCAACCCCCTGCCAGAGGCAGGACCACTCCCACTAAATCATCCCAGTCATGGTTTTGTCCAGCCGGGCCTTAAACACCTCCAAAGATGGAAATTTCACCACCTCCCTTGGCAGCTCATTCCAAGGCTTCACCACTCTCCTAGTAAAAAAAGTTTTTTCTAATATCCAGCCTCGATCTCCCTAACCGCAACTTGAGACCATTGCTCCTCGTTCTGTCCTCTGTTATTACCGAGAACAGTCGAGCGCCATCTTCCTTAGAGCATCCCTTCAAGTAGTTGAAGCTTGCTATCAAATCCCCCCTCAATTTTCCAGGTGTGAAGTTTCACATGGAAATGTAGTTCAGCTTCAGGCTACATTTAAGAACTTAAGAAAGGCCATGATGGGTCAGACCAATGGTCCATCTATTTCAGTACCCTGTTTTCTGATATTGGCCAATACAGCACCATGTGCTTCAGGAAGAGTGAAAAGAAAGGGCATTTAATGAGTGATCCATCCTCTGTTGTACACTCCCAGCTTCTAACAGTCAACACTAGGGACACCCAGAGCGTGGGGTTACACCCCTAACCATTGAGACTAATAATTATCAGTTAGACCTAGCTTCCATAAATTTATCCAATTCTTTTTTGAACTCATTTATACTTTTGACTTAAACATCTTTCTCTGGCAATGGGTTCCACATTTTGACTGTGTGTTGTATGAAGTACTTTCTTCATTTGTTTAAAACTTTCTGCCTATTAACTTTATTGGGTGATTCCTCATTCCTGTGTCATGGGAAGGAGTAAATAACCTTCCTTCTTCATTTTCTCCATATCATTCATGATTTTATAGACCTCTATCATATCCGCCTTTAATCTTCTCTTTTCCAAGATGAGAAGTCCCAATCTTTTTAATCTCTGCTCATATGGAAGTTGTTCCGTACTCTTTGTAATTCTTGTTGCCTTTCTTTGTACCTTTTCCAGTTCTAATACATCCTTTTTTCTGAGATGGGATAACCAAAACTACATGCAGTATTCAAGATCTGGGTATACCATGATTTTTAAAGAGGCAATATATTTTCTGTCTTATTATTTATTCCTTTCCTAATGGTTCCCAACATTCTGTTAACTTGTTTTGACTGATACTGCACACTGAGTAGCTGTTTTCTCTGAACTATCCACAATGACTCCAAGATCTCTTTCTTAAGTGGCAACAACTAATTTAGGTACCATCATTTTGTTTGTATAGTTGGGATTATGTTTTCCAATGTGCATTACTTTGCATTTATCAACATTGAATTTCATGTCATTTTGTTATCCAGTTATCCAGTTTTGTGAGATTCTTTTGTAACTCTTTACAATCTGCTTTGAATTTAATCATATGAGTAATATTGTATCACCTGCACATTTTGCCAATTTACCATATACCCCTTTTTCCAGATCATTAATGAATATGTTGAACAACCTCATCCCAGTGCAGATCCCAGAAGAACACCACTATTTCCCTTTCTTCAGTCTGAAAACTGGCTGTTTATTCCTACCCTTTGTTGTTTCCTGGTTTTTAACCAGTTATCTATCCATAAGAGGATCTTTCCTCTTGTCCCATGTCTGTTTACTTTTCTTAAAATCCTTTGGTGAGGGACCTTATCAAAGACTTTCTGAAAATCCAAGAATCTCCTCTAATCATTATAAGTTCACTCTTGTCCACATATTTGTTGATGCCCTCCAAGAATTTAAAGAGACTGGTGAAGCCTAATTTCCCTTTAAAAAAGCCGTGTTGACTCCTCCCCAAACAAGCTATGTTTATTGTGTGTCTGATAATTCTGTTCTTTACTATAATTTCAATCAGGTTTCCTGGTACTGAGTTTAGACTTACTGGCCAGTAATTGCCAGGATGGGCTGTAGAGTTTTTTAAAAAAATTGGTATCATATTAGTTATTCTTCAGCCATCTGATACAGAAACTGATTTCAGCCCAATAGTTTACATACAACAGTTAGAAGCGCTGCAATTTCATATTTGAGTTTCTCTTTTTAAGAAGCATCATGTGTCCAACGCTCAGCTGAAGAAGTGCTGGTAACATGGTTGTAAAGGAAGCAAGTTGCTAGGGAGCACAGAACACCATGGTTGGTTCCCAAGGTATGCAGTCTCTACATGGAGAGTTTGAAGTTGGACTACTGCTCCTATAGTTTGTGGGATGGAGGAGACACAGAACTCCAGTTGCCCTACAGAACAATTCTGGAAGTGACCCTTGTGCTGTTTTTCCACTTTTTAGTCCTTCCTCCCCAGGGTTTTCCTGTGAGGGGAGCAATCTAGTCCATAGACCTTTTCTTTTTCCTGTTGTCATTAAATCTACTGAGTTATGCAGTAATGCATTTTTGAGCGGTTCTTTATTTTAAAAACTTATGAAACAAAATATATGTATGATAACACATACGGATGATAAAATAGAGCCACATACCAGTTGCTCAATCTCCTTCAAAACCTGATCCCATCGGACACTTTCAATGCAGCGGTGATTATTACTTCCGTGATCACCAAGGGTCTTGGCACTAACGCAGCCAGTTACCAGGAAAAGTAGGCCTCTGAAGTAGTACATTTTCTGGGGGAGGGAGCAAAGATTCATTCATCAGCCTCTGCCTAACTTTCATGGGATGTAATTGAGCAAAACAAATTAAGATGATTTTAAAATTTGTTTCAACTCACTTGTTCTCACCCGCTCATCCATACTCTGTCTGACTTTCTATAAAGACAGTAGACCATGTCCTCAGGTATAAATAAGCACAGCTTCAATGAAGTCGGTGTGTCTGCACTGTCTTAAACGAGCTAAAGATCTGACCTAATATAGTATACAGACAGAATCTGTGCTATCTGAGGTAAAATGAAGACAGGGTAGTGAGATGTTGATGTCATGATGGGAAATGCCATTAATGTTACCAGGATATAATATGTTCATTGTCATTCTGACATTAGTCTTCGTACTTGCATTTCTAATACTTTGAAATATACCAGTTGCATAGCCAGTGTAACATATGAAGACTTATTAATTAGAGTCCTGCATATTTATGGCATCCACTATATATTTGCAAACTATATCTGTGGATCATGGACTGGATGTGGATACAGATTTTGTAGCTGTGCATGGTTCTGTTAATGGTTCATTAGCAAGTAGATTTCATTTCAGGCATTTACAACCATGAACAAGTGCAAATGTTTTGATATTTCAAGCTTGTAATGAGAGCCAATGTTATATTGAATTGTATTTTTCTAAATATACACTGAAAGGGTATGTGTATAGGTGCACTATTAATTAAAGAAAAAAAGTTAAAATTAACATTCATACATCTGTTCCTACCTCTCTGTGTAAGACTCATACAAGTTATACAGAAAAAGATTATACAGAGGAAACAGTAAGCAACAGTTGAACAAAATAAGCAAACTGAAAACAGAGAATATTATTCCTGGTGTGTGTGTGTGTTTGTGTTGTAATTCTGCGTGCTACTGGTAATATTAGTCTAAAATAGTTTAATTTTAAGTTCACGGTTGCCTTTTCAATATAAGAATATATCTTATACCAATAAGTTTTCATACAAATCAGTAGGCATCACACCATGCATTATTTCTTCCCCATAAGAAAAAAAATGAGTGTTATAATTAAAGCATCCTACCTTGGAGATAAGGTTCAGTTCCTGACAGAACACTTCTGGAAAGCTCTTGTGGTACCATTCTGCAAGCTACCCTGAGTCCCTTTTAACTGTTCTTTGCTCACTTTGGGAAACCACTGACCTGCCCACTTTCATCTGCTGATACAAAGTGAAACAGTTCCTTCTTTCGATATCTCATCCTTTCAGGTACACTTATTTCCAGGAAGTACTGTAGAAAAAGAAATATATGTGGGTGGTATAGAGGCTAGACTTGTAACTTAATTTAATTACAGATATAAAGATGTATACTGCTATAGTTTAGGAGACTGAAATATATTAGTATGCATTTCTACTGTGTTTTACATAGGGAACTGAACAATAAACAAACTATTTAAGATTTTATAAATATTCCTGTACAAAGGATATGGCTAAAAACATATTGTTTCTTGACAGTTTGAATAAACACTGTATTCTTTACATTTGTAATGGGAAACATGTTTGCTCCAATAATAGCTTCCTTACCAATAAAAATGGGAAAAAGGATTTTTCATTTATGAGCATTTTAAGTGTATAGGCTGATGTATCTAATCTGATAATTGTACAGATATATATGTGTATATATGCATGTGGTGTATGTTTACTTAATGGAGAATATGCATAACGGGAAACATGTATGGATATAAACATGTAAACACATACCACACACACATACATACATATCTGTACAGTTATCAAATTAGATTCATGTACCATATAATATACAATGTGCGCGCGCGCGCGCACACACACACACACACACTTATAGGTTTATAGCTATGTGTTTCTGTACATACAAATAAAACACCTATACAAACCTATATAAATATACACATGTAGGTATAGACAGAGAGTGATTTATAAAAAATATCCCCTAAGGTTTCTGATTGTCTTTTGGATTTTCAAGGGAGTTTAAAGGAGTTATATTCTCAGTCAGCTTCCACTAAATTTGAAAATCACACCCGTACTGAATAATAACCCTACACTTCCACAGTATCTCCTGTCTGAGACTCTCAAATTTTATATAAATTTTAATGACTTAAGCCTCAAAACAACCCTACAAAGTAGCTGTGTTGCTCTTGCCTATTACTTCAAACGTGTTCAAGTCACTTTTATTCTCATTCTAGAAAGTTTCCTTTTCTCTCTATGTGATACTTCCCCAAAATACTAAGCATTGTATTACTATCAGGTGGAAAGTACCTTGAACTGAATTTTTAAAGTTATGTAAGGGCATAAAAATGCAGTTAGGTGCCTACTGAGATTTTCAAAAGTAAGCATTTAACTCCCAGTTTCTGAAAATCCCACTCCTTGCATATCTTCATCTTTAGGCATCAAAAAATGCTTAAAAATCTGGCCTTGCTATCAAAATCGTAGGATTTTGACATTAGTTGAATGTTAGTGTTCCACACAGTTGTCAATATCAACGGTAAAGCAATAAAGGCAGTTTTGTAACCTTTTGAGAAATGCACTGCTCATCTGGCTTTAGGGACAATTTTTGGCATTTTTGTCACTATTGGAAGGAGGGTAGTCAGATTCTATAAAGTGAGATTCACTTTAGCATACCTAGCTAGTAATCATGAGAAATGTGTAATCTTTATTCAGAATTTCTTAATGGTAGATGAAGGTAACTTCTGTAGATCTGGTCCTAGAATCAGGAGAATGTCCATGAACCCAAAGAGATTATGATCTTTGGGGAAGGGAAAATATTGGCATGTTGGTAGTGACCACAGGGATAGAGGACTACTTTGTAGACCTCACAGGGCAGGGAGCTAGAGTGCGATGAATATTTGATTTGTTGAGATGAAAGGAGCTTAGGCTGGACTGGAGCTTGGTCCCATTTATGCAAAATCAACACGAATGAATTTTGCTGTCTACCAATCACTTGCCCAGATATAAGTCTACTTAAAAAGGTTTGCTTATGTTCCAGGTTTTATTTTTTTTCTAAACTGGCTAAGGTTATTTGTATATTTTAGTTTATTAACTGATAGTTTATATTTTCAGAGTGAAACCCTTGCCCAATGAAGTCTATGGCATAAATCAATGGCATTTAGTGCAGATATTCTTTTACCAGTTGCTAAATAGTCAGCCCAAACTAATTAGAAAATAATAATTAAAAACCCTGTCAAAAAAGGAGAATAAATTATAAAACCCTACCTTCATTTGTGAGATGAGCTATAGTAATTTGTTACTTGTTTAGTTTGCTAATGTTTGTACAGTTCTGCAAAATGTACTGTACAGTGTCATGTATATAGATACATAGCATACAGTATGGTGATTACAAGTTTCAGGCCCTATCATTTAAAGTATATTTAAGTAAATGCTGTGTTTCTAAAATAGTCTCTATTTCACATATAGTGTTAACCACATGATGTTTTACACAATACCTTTTAGAATTTAAAAAATATCAAGCATAAATATCTAAATACAGCTTCAGCACAGCTCCCATCAGAAGGAATCGTCAAAAAACAAATTTTTCTTCTGTAATTAATATAGAAGCATTTTTTAAAGAAATAGGATGAGAAGTAGCTATGCTCTTGTATCATCCTACTCTTTACTGCTTAACCTATTTTGATTAATTCTTATTTATTTATTATTTATATTACTCTGGTGTTTAGGAGCCCCACTCATGGACAAAGACCCCATTGTATGAAGCACTGTACAACCACAGAACAAAAGGAGCCAAAGTGCTTACTGTCTAAGATCAATGTAAGAGACAACAAATGTATTCAGACAAACTCATGGGGGAATACAAGGAAATGGTGAGACAGTATGGGTCAGCACGATGGGTGGTGGCCTGAACAGTTGTCGTTTTCTTCTTCTTCTTCTTCTGCTTCTTCTTCTTTTTTTTTTTTAATACCCGTTAAACTTCATGGCAAAGCAGAGTTTTAAGAAGAGTTTTGAAAGAAAATAATTAATTAGTTTTGCAGATGGATCACTTCTCCAAAGTATAAGGTGAATCATGGGATAAAGCAATGGGAGACAGGGACTGCGGAATAGAAGACACAGATCAACTTCTGCAGTGTACATTGTGACCCAAGCATAACTATTATTTTGGGTCTTTCATCACACCTACAATTAAACTCAGTTAGGGTACTTTTAAGAGAACCATTGTGTGGATTTCATAATTGGAGTTGGCCTTCATTCATAACTTCCAACACTAGCTGGTTTTAGAGCTGGAAGTTAAAAATCTTGAAGGTGCTCTTTAGTGTGGCAGGAGTTATGACACTAGAGACAGTATTTTTTTTAAATAACTTTATTTTTTGGAGGACTAATCCAAAGCCCAAAATACTTCAACTGACTTCTGTGGTAGTTGAATCAGACCTTATGCAAGTAAGACCTGGATTTTAATTAATTGATATGCTACCTTAGAACCCAAAATAATCAAATGAAAATCAAATGAGCAATTGATGATAACATCGTCACATCCAAGAATAATATTGAGGTAAAATCTGAAGGGTCTTTCTTATGTGATGTACCTCGACTTTAGCAAAGCTTTTGGTGCGGTTTCCCACAGCATTCGTGTCAGCAAGTTAAGGAAGTAAGGTTTGGATGACTGGACCGTAAGGTGGATAGAAAGCTGGCTAGATCATTGGGCTCAGCAGGTAGGGGTCATTGGCTTAATGTCTAGTTGGCAACTAGTAGTTAGTGGAGGGTCCTGGGGACAGTTCTGTTCAACATATTCATTGATGATCTGGATGATGGGATAGATGGCATTCTCAGTAAATTTGTGGATGACACCAAGCTGGGAGGAATGGTGAAAATGCTGAAGGGCAGGGCTAGGATTCAGGGAGACCTAGGCAAATTGGAGCTTTGGGCCAAACAAAAACTCATGAGACTCAATAAGGACAAGTGCAAAGTCCTTCACTTAGGTTGGAAAAGTCCCATGTACTGCTAGGTTGGGGACTGATAGGCTAAGTAGCAGCACTGTAGAAAAGGACATGGGGGTTATGGTGGAATGGGAAGCTGGATATGAGTCAACAATGTTCACTTGTTGACAAAAAGGCCAATGGCATATTGGGCTGCATCAGTAGGAGTATTGCCAGCTGATCAAAGGATGTGATTATTCCCTTCTATTTGACACCAGTGAGGTCACATGTGGAATACTGTGTCCAGTCTTGGGCTCTGCACTACAGAAAGGATGTTGACAAATTAGAAAGATTCCAGTGGAGGTCAGTGAAAGTGATTAGGGGGGTGGGGCTCATGACTTAGAAAGAGAGACTGAAGGAACCAGGCCTATTTAGTCTGCAGAAGAGAAGACTGAGGGAGGATTTGATAGCAACCTTCAACTACTTGAAGGTATGCTCAAAAGAGGAAGGAGCTCGACTGTTCTCAGTAGTAACAGATGACAGAACAGTGAGCAATGGTTTCAAGCTGCAGCTGGGGTGGTCAAGGTTGGACACTAGGGAAAACTTTCTCACTTGGAGGGTGGAGAAGCATTGGAGTGCTACCTAGGGAAGTGGTGGAATCTCCATCTTTAGAAGCATTTTAAGACCCGGTTAGACAAAACCCTGGCTGGGATGATTTAGTGGAAGTGGTCCTGCTTTTCTGGCAGGGTGTTGGACTAGATGACCTGATGAGGTCCCTTCCAACCCTATGATTCTATGATTATGATTATGATTATGAACCTTTCAATATTGGATAGTTATATTAATGCACTTCTTAACAAACCTGAACTGGATTCCATCAGTGGAGGAAGCTTTCTTGTTCTTAGTCTGAAAAAAAGTGAAAAGGCTCAGTTGGTTTGAAAAGTAACCTTCTCAATTTTTTCACCTTAATTTTTGACATCAGCTTCTATGCTTCAGATATCTGTGCAGAGTTTGGCTCTAAGCACTGGAATCCACTTTAATAGTTGGGGAAGGACCCCTTTGCTGCTGCAGCTTTACTGCATTTGTGTTTAATAAAGAAAATAAAAGAAGAGAGAAGGGGCATAATATTAAACAGCCCCATCAGTAGCGTCTACTAACTTATTTCACATACCACCTTTCTAACCAAATATGTATGTTAAATTGATATTTTAATTCCTTTGGGGAGTATCACTTTATTTCTTATCTCATGAAAGCACTTTTTTTCATTTTGTTTCCCAGATTAATGTGAACTGTTGACTAGCAAATCAGTAGGCTAGAGACATGTTCCAAAGGGGTACCCATGTTAGTCTAGTTCAGGAAAACAAGCAAGGCGTCCTGTGACACTTTTAAAGACAAACAAATTCATTTATCATATGAGCATTTGTGGGAATAAATCCCGCTTCATCAGATGCTTTGAAGATGAGGGAGCTTACAGAATGAAGGGGAAATAAATGCAGGGAAGTGTAAGTCATGGGGTCAGTTCAGACTGTTACAGCAAATCAAAGCACTTGTTTAGATTCAAATATTGGGGAACAGCATATAGAGGAAGGCGAAGTCAAATCACCTTTTATAATGAGAAAAAAAAATTCATAGTCCCTATTTAACCCTGAGGCAACGGTGTCAAATCTGCATATGAATTCCAGTTCTGTAGTTTCTCTTTGAAGCTTCAATCCATTATCCAGTTGTTTGAGCAGAGCTATTAACAAATCATGAATGGAGTGAGCAGGGAGATGGAAGTGTTCAGCTATTGGTTTTTGAATGTTGTTATTTCTGATGTCAGACTTGTGTTGCTTTATTCTTTTGTGCAGAGACTGTTCTGCTTCTCCAATATACAAGGTGTGTGTGCATTGGGTGAGGGAGCATTTCTGGAACATGATGGCATAAATCCCATTGGTGGATGTGCAAATGAATGAGCCCCTGATGGAGTAGCTAGCTTGATTAGGTCCTGTGATGATGTCTTTTGTGGAGATATGTGGGCAAAGTTGTCAAAGTGGTTTGTTGCAGGGGTATGTGCCAGTTTTAATGTTTCTGGAGTTTGGTCTTTAGTTGCTGGTGAGTATCTGTTTAAGGTTGGGGGGCTACCTGTAAGTGAGTAGATGTCTGTCCCCCAAGGCCTAAGAGAATGAGGGATCATCTTGTAGAATAAGCTCTAGATCCTTGATGATGTGCTGTAGAGGTCTGATTTGGGGGTTGTGGGTGATGGCTAGTGGCATTCTGTGGTTTTCTTTCTTGGGCTTTTCCTGCAGTAGTTGACTTCTGGTTACCCATCTGGTTGTGTCAGTCTGTTTCTTCACTTCTCCAGCTGGGCATTGTAGTTTTAAAAATGCTTGATAGAACTCCTGAAGGTGCCTGTCTCTGTCTGAGGGATCAGAGCAAATGAGGTTCTATCTTAGGGCTTGGCTGTATAGAATGGATTGTGTGGTGTGCCTTGGATGAAAGCTCAAGAGGTATAAGTAACTCTAGTGATCAGTAGGTTTTCAGAATAGGGTGGTGTTTATGTGTCCATCACTAATTTGCCCTTTAGTTTTCAGAAAATGGATTTCCTCTGTGGAGTGTTCATCATATTGACTCTATCATTTTGTGGCTTTTATGCTTACTCACTGCAGAGATCTATGGACTAAAGTTGTTCATCACAATTTTATGCATGATTAATTTGCAAACATTTGCCGATAGGTCATATAAAAACAGGCAGCTGCACAGGTAGCTGTTCTTTGGTATTCTTAGGAACTGTCCTTATTTCATCTAAATTCAGGGCTAGTTTTCTTATTGTCTCCTATAACTTTCAAATTATATGCTTGCATCTTGCCATGATAAGAATCTAATTAGATAAAATACCTTTGACTCCTAAGTAACGTAATTTGAGAATAAGTACTATTCATGTTACTTTAAGCTTAAGTATCCAGTCATGTATTTCTCATAGGGTATGTCTACACTTAGAATGTAGTTCAAATTAAGGAGACTTAATTTGAACAAATTAGTGGATGTCCACACTTGCTTTCATTAGTTCGAACTAAGGAGTTCTCTTAGTTCAAACTAAGGAAAGCCTAGTTTGAATCTATAGAAACGTCTCTTAAGTTCGAATTGATGGTTAATTCAAATTCATCAGTTCTAATTGACCCAATGTAGCTGTGTTAATTTGAATTACCTGTTAGTTCAAATAACCACAGCTTGATTTTCCCTATGGAATAGGGCCCCCTGCCTGATTCGAACTTGCAAGTCCTGTGCATGGACATGCTAGTTCGAATTAGGGTTTCTAGTGTGGCTGTGTTAATTCGAATTAACTTAAGCCGAACTAATAATTATTAGTCCGAATTGCTCAGTTCGAATTCAGTTAATTTGAACTAACCTTCTAAGTGTAGACATACCCACAGTGGCCATACATGATGCAATTAGAAATATACACACATTATGTGCCATTTTAGTGTAATTAAATAAACCTTTCTACTGAAAAGACTGGACACATTTAATTGTGACTAAGTGTTTTTTTTTTTTTAATTAAGACATCAGAACTTGCCTTAAGCTAAATACAAGTAATAGGCTGTATGAGCCCCCACATTTAATGTAACTGAAGCTGTGTCTTTCTTTGGGGTATAATGTGGTTAGTTTTTGTTTGTTTGTTTGTTGTTTACTTGCTACTCTATTAGTAAAGTTTAACAGTAATAGGATAACTGATTCAGAAACTGCTCTTCACACAAACACTGATGTGTATCAAGCTAGAAAGACTCCATTTAAAAATATGCACAATATTAAAGTAAATAAAAATATTTAATATTATTTTTAACCTTGATAAGGGGTCAGATCATATGCTGCTGTTCAGCCTCTTTGTGCTACATTGTCAGGATACCAGGGCCAGAAAGCAGCTAGATCTCTCCAAATGAGATACGTAAGTACATTCTCTATGTTTCCCTTTTTATTTTTTAACCTGGGTGCGAACTGTTGCCCTCCCACCTCAGAACGCACACCATTTACTGGATAAGGTGCATTTCCACAGGGTAGGGGTAGCACTTGACCCATCTAGCTCAAGCCACATCTGACAGGAAACTAATCGTCTGGTTACATATAATATGTCATCATACAGGCAATTTTGGAATTCACTGCTGGGAACAGCTTGTGGTGGATGGGTGGAGCCCTGTTCACTGAAATGACTTTGCCATTGTGGCTGCCAAGAGCGTGCTTTCACTTGTCCAAAAAGATTTACTGTTACAAAACTGTTACTAGGACCCTCAAAATCTGTGGATGCAATACAGATATCTGCAGACCATTTCTTTATCTACTTTAGATGCACAGAGAATACCGAAAAGGTCCTCGATCTATTTAAGAGAATCCTGCAAAAAAGAGTATGAACAAACAAAAGTCTATGCTTTTTATGGAGTGGAAGGCTGGTCATATGGTTAAGGCTGGAGATTTTTTGTGCAACCTTGGACAGATCGCTTAATTTCTCTGTGCCTCAATTCCCTATCTGTAGAAGAGGGTTAATAGTGTTTCTTTTCTCCTCTCTTTGTCTGACTTGTCTATTTAGATGAGAAGCTTTTTGGGGGAAAGTACTGTCTACTCTATGTGTATGTGCAGTGCCTAGCACAATGGGGCTTTGATCTCCATATGGTCTATGTGCTAAACATTGCAAATAAACAATAGTAAGATTAGCGATGGACTGGAACTGATCGGGTTTATGCTAGTGGGATTCTCCCATGGGGTGCAACAGTAAACTTTTTAGGCTGGAATGGAGAATGTGTGTTTCCCTTAACCGTACAACCATTTAAAGTCTTCGCAGCACCAGAGTACTACATGACATTTCAAGAAGGAATTACACAGAGCTGCTAGACTTGTGCAGCAGTGTCTGTGATGTTTCTTAATGTGAAACAATCTGTCCCCATGGAATGTGTGTGGGACAGGATTTTATCCTTATTCCCCTCAAAAATAAGGGGAGGGAGATGGAGAGGAAAAACCAGCTATAATACCTCTGGGGGCCTGAATGAATCAAAGGCGGCTGAGGGGGAAGCCAGTGTGATCCAGAACATTGGAAAGAGCTGGGGCAGCTTGGAGTAGCAGAGGATTTTTAAGGGAGGAAGGAGTGTGGGAGACCTAAAGGTTTGCTATAGAGTGAGGCAGAAGAGCCCAGGAAATGAACTTAGTGCACTCTATGGCTGTGTTTTCACACAGCCAGTTATTTCGATATGGTTGTTTCACAACAACTGTATATCGAAATAACGCTTATTTCGAAACAACTTATTTCGAATTAACAAAATGTTAATTCGAAATAAGGAAAAAAGGCAGAAACGAAACAGCAGGTTCATACTATGAACTTGCTATTTCACTTCGGCAGGGGGCTGCAGGCACCGGCGGGGTTGAGCGCTGCCCAGCGCTGCTCCCCGCGGGCTTAAAGCCCGGTCTGCCCCCAAACCCGGGCGTGCACGGGCTGTGCACGGGACACCCCTCAGGACCCGAACCCACGGTCCCCGGGGTGTCCCCTGGCCAGGGTGCTGAGGGGGCACACCTTGAACTGTTGTTTCGGAACATCTTGTTCCGAAACAACACATTCAGACAGCGTTGTTTCGAAACAACCGTGGTGAAACAACGTTGTTTCGCCCACGGACTAGGTTTAACTTGTTTCGAAACAACCGTGCATCGTGTGAACAGCCTAAATCTTATTTCGAAACAACCTCTGTTGTTTCGAAATAAGAGGGCTGTGTGAACACAGCCTATGAGGTTACTGTGGCCTACTGGGTGCCTTAAGACTTGTAAAGTTGTTGAGATATAGCTATGGAGCGAAAGACACTGGAGTGCCCTTCCCTTCTTTGTCCCATCTTTTCCTTTTCTTTGAGTCCCTCAGTATTCCAACCCGTGACTCATTGCTGCTGTGTTCTCCTCCTCGCTTGTTAACAGCTCCGTCTGATTGAGAACCAGCAAGGGAGAACACGAGAGCTTAGGAAAAGAGACAATTTCCCTGCCTTCATTACTGGCTGCAGGGAGGATGAATAGCAAGGTAACTGCTGGGCACATGTCTTTCCTTCTGGGCTGTGAAATGCATGAGAAGGCTGCTGTATGTGTGAATAACACAGCCAGTATGAATACCAGTTTAGGAGCCATGACACATTTTTCTGCTGTGACCTTCTGTGGACAGCTTCCTCCATTCATCCTGCAATAAAACCTGCCATAAGGAAAACTGGCAAAGGAAATTGTGGGAATTCACAGGGAGCTTGTAACATCACTGATGTAGGGCAAATGGGTTCTTCACCAAATGATTTAGCAACTTTAAGATGGTTTGGGTCAAGAGCTAGGAGATGGTTCAGAATAGAGCAGTCTTTATCCTAGCTGGGCCAATGTAGATGGACAATCACAACATGATTAAAATATATATATATATATATATATATATATATATATATATATATATATACACAGACAGGAAAACAGGTCCTCTTCAGGTTGGGATGACAGTTGCTGTCTCCACTGGTTATCTTGGCATATCAGTATGTCATCACTCCTAGTGACATTTATTAGAAAATGGGAATAGTATTTATGATTTATTTTGGGACAGCTGTAAGTGGGTAATACTGCTAAGAAGATAATTTGTTTAGAAATAGCCATTAAATTGGCTAAATTTGATTAAAAGCCTGTTATAATTCTTCATTTAACATTTTTACTACAGTCGAAAGTTAGGTATTTAAGTAGACAGTAGGTGGATGGAGAAGATGCTAATGATGAATAACAATCTGTCATTAAGCTGAATTTTTGGCTCCATATATCTTATTTTGCCTGCAGACACAATTATAAGTGAGGTTATCTTGATCAAACATGCTACATTTTACTCTAGGTGAACAAGCAGGCTCAATTAATTTTAGGTTATGTTCCAAGAAATAGAGAGAGCATGAGGGAACACATCAAAGTCTTGAATATAGGATGCCTCACCAGTTGGCATCATTAAAATAACTAGATCTTTGCCAGTGACATACACAGTAGTAATATGGCCTGCAGCCTAACCTTGTCTGATTTCATAAGGATTTCAGGGTCAAAGAAAGATGGTTGAGTACCTGAATGGAATATTTTTGAAGAGCATCTAGATGCTTCAGAAGTGATATTGGGAATTCATTAAGGGAATGTTATTAGCAGATCATCACAACCTGAATGAACAAAAATAGGACAGATATTTACAAATGTTATACTGTCGTTGCTGCTGCAAATCATTTCTCACTGTATACAACTGGGCCAGTCATCCTTTAGGAACTCTGGAGGTAAGTAGAAAGTTAGTAGAAGATTCAGTCTTATGTATCCTGAACAGATTTTTAATTTTTACAGAACAAATAGGATACCAAATTATATGAATTAAAATAATACAGCACTGCTGTATTATTACAAGAGCAACTTTTGTGGGGCCATTCACAGCATAAAGTGTAGCTGCTTTTCTTTGCATTAAATATTTTATTAACTGTGTTTGGGGTAATTCTTTAAAGAAATAGATTAAAAGTTCCTTATAATGCTCGAAGGGCAGTCTGGCATTGTCAAAAGAGGTTGTAACCAATCATTGACAAAACTGCTATTTGCATATGCAGACAAGTATTTGTACATAGAAATGGACATTTAAATACAGAAGTCCTACTTGTACTCCACTGAGAGTCTGTGGAAGTTTTGCCATTGATTTCAACAGACTCATTGTCATAGTTCTATTCATACGCACAAATTCAGGTTACTGTGGGCACAGCTAATTTGAAAATTAGACCTAAAATGCCACGTCAGGGTCTAATCTGGCTCTCAGATTCATAGATTCAAAGGAATTCTAAAAGGATCACTGGGTATGGCCACACACACTTCTTATTTCGAAACAACAGAGGTTGTTTCAAAATAAGAAGTGCCATGGCCACACGACGCACGGCCATTTCGAAACAAGCAAACAGCTTGTCGGCCCCGCGAGGGAATCCAGGGGGTGGGACCCCGGGGGCTGCCCCAGGCTCCGCCCCTGGCAGGCGCATCAGCCCCGCGAGGGAATCCTGGGGGTGGGGCCACGGGGGATCCCGGGGGCGGGGCCGTGGGGGATGCCCCAGCTCCGCCCCTGCCAGGTGCGTCGGCGCTGCCGGGGATCCCAGGGGTGGGGCTCCCTCGGGCCCCGGCAGCCGCGGGCTCCAGCCGCGTGCCGGGGCCGCGCCCCCAAGTTTGGGGGCAGTGGGGGCTTTAAAGCCCCCCCAGGTGAGGCGCCCTGCAGCGCCTCACCTGGAGGGTATCTGCAGTCCCTGCAGGCACCCGCGGGGTAAAGCGCCCAGCCATGCTTTACCCCTAGGGTGCCTAGAATCCCCTCCCCTGTCGAAATAGCATGTCCACACTGTGGACCTGCTATTTCCCTGCCTTATTTTGAGGACAAAGTTTTTTGTCCTCGAAATAAGGTGTTTCGAAATAAAGAGTTATTTCGAAACAGCTTGTTTCGAAACCTCTTGTTTCAAAACAAGCCCTCCCTGTGTGAACATTGCCACTGTGGTCACCTAGTCTGGATCCCTGTACACTACCAGCCATAGAATTTCCCCCAAAATAATTCCTAGAGCATAAATTTTAGAAAAAAGTATCCAGCTCTTGGTGAAATCAATGGAAAATATTTCTCTTGACTTAAATGAGAAGTGGTTTGGGCCTGACTGAAATGTTCAAACTTGATAATCTAAAGTTAGGCTCCTAAATGCAGATTTAGGCACTTAAATAAAAATTGTCTATTTTTTCAAAGGTGTTGAACACGTGCATCTCCTGTTGATTAATATAAGGTTTGTGAGTGCTCGATGCTTCTGATAATCAGGGCCTCTAGATGCCTGAATCTGGATTTGAAGCAGGTCTAGAAATGAATAAGCCATTTCTTTTAGTATCATTTCTCTAACTGTGCTTCTGTACTCACTACTTTCAGTTCTTGAAACTGGAGCTTTGTTCACAGGAAAGCTCTACCCACAGGTGCTTTTCACCTACACGGCTGCATACCTCTCTCAGTAAGGCAAACATTCAAGAACATATATTTTGTTTGGAAATACTATGTAGATTATGTCATCTTTTTAACAATCTAATGTTCTATGGATGTTTTTAATCACAATAGACAAATATGATATGAGAGAGAGTGAGACAAAGAGCACAAAATCACTGTATCTTTTATCTCATAAGCTTTAATGGGGTAAAATCCTGCTTTATCAGATGCTTGAAGATGGGGAACTTACAGAATTCCCCATCTTCAAGTTTCTGATGAAGTAGGATTTTCTCCCACAAAAGCTCATGCGATTAATGAATTTTTTTAGTCTTTATACTGTGGTGAGGTGAGGCCTCAAGCGCTTCTGTAGATCCTGCGCTTTCTATCGTGCAGTGAGATTTGGCTGACCCTTCTCAATTTTTCCTTCCCTTGGTAGAGAGGGGTTCACTGTTGGAAGGGAGTCAGGCGCCCCGATCCCGCCCTCTACCCTGTGCCCCAACCCAGGGACCCTATTAAGTAGTAGTCTCCACACTTAGTCCAGGATGGCTGCTACCTTCCCTGGCTCGCCACTCAGTGGCCCCACTGCTTTTTGTCTGCCTTCAGACTCTGGGAAGTCCCACAATCTCTATTTCAAAAGCTTCAGTCTTCAGGCTCTGGAAATTTCCACAGTCTCCCTCAATTAAATATAGTCCACCCTCAGGCTGCAGGTCCTAGTGGCCTAGCATGAAGGGTTTTCTCTCCCAAATTCCCCATTGTACTTTTTGGTGTTGTGGCAAAACTCCAAACAAACTGTCAGTGTCCTCTCAGCAGCTCTACTCCTCTCTAGTCTCCTTTCAGCTGCCCTGCCTGTTCACTTTTAGAGGGATTTTCTGGGGTAACACACCCTGCCTGAGAACGAGGCTTTAAGTAGCAGGTCTGTTGATTGGGACACCTGGGACCAATTATTTTAGAATATTCCAGGCTAACTTAACCCAGGGAACAAAGCTTTATTAAGTCTGGGGCTAATATATACTCCTTCCACACTCTCCTATACCCATCCAGCCTGACCCTGTCATACATCCTCCCCCTGCCCAATCCCGCAGGGTTGGGCAACTTGGGATGTCATACGGTGAAACCAGGACAGGCCATCTGCATTCCTATAGCGACTTCTAGGTCGGTGTTGCACAGTGAATCGAAAAGGCTGGAGGAACAGGAACCATCTGGTCACCTGTGCATTTTTCTCCTTATTTCATTGCATCCATTGGAGAGGAGCATGATCAGTTACAAGGGTAAAGTGGCAACCTAGAAGGTAATAGCAGAGAGTTTCCATAGCCCACTTGACAGCAAAGAACTCCTTTTCTACCGTTGCATATTTCTTCTCCCTTGGAAGGAGTTTTCTACTAAGATACATTATCAGGTGTTCTTCATCTCCCCCCATCTGCGATTGGACTGCTCCCAACCCCACCTCTGAGGTGTCAATCTGTAGTATAAATTCCTTGATGAAGTCTGGAGCAAGTAAAACAGGGTTGCTGCAGAGGGCTGTCCGTAAGTCCTTAAAGGCCTCATCTGCTGCAGGCGTCCACCACACCATGTCAGGGCCCCAGGCTTTTATCAGGTCTGTTAGAGGACTAGCTGTGGAAGCAAAATGAGGTATGAATTGCTGATAGTATCCTACAACACCCAAGAATGCTCGAACCTGCTTCTTTTGGTTGGGTTGAGGCCAGTTCTGGATGGCTTCCAGCTTGTTGATTTGGGGCTTTACCACACCCCTACCTACAATGTTCCCCAGATATCTCATCTCAGCTAGACCTACAGCACATTTTGCAGGGTTTGCTGTGAGACTGGCCTGCCTCAGGGTGTCTAGTACTTCTTCTACTTTCTGCAAGTGGGTTTCCCAGTCCGGGGTGTATATAACTACATTGTCTAGGTAAGCTGCAGCATAGCTTGCGTGTGGACATAGTAGCTTGTCCATCAAGCGCTGGAAGGTGGCTGGTGCTCCATGGAGTCCGAGAGGGAGGATGGTACACTGAAATAGCCCATCCAGTGTGGCAAACACAGTCTGCTCTTTTGCCTCTGGAGCTAGGGGAATTTGCCTATACCCCTTGGTCAAATCGAGGGTGGTTAAGAAATGGGTCTTGCTCAGGCAGTCCACAAGCTCATCTATGTGGGGCATGGGGTATGCATCAAACTTGGAAACTTCATTTAGTCGGTGGAAGTTATTGAAAAAAATCTTTTAGTGCCATAAGGTTTAGGCACTAGCACAATTGGGCTAGACCACTGACTATGCGATTCTTCTAGGACCCCCATCACTAACATATTCTCCACCTCGGCCTTAATCTCCTTCCTTTTGGCTTCTGGGATCCTATAGGACCTCATCGTTTCTCTGGTGCCAGGGTCTGTGATAATATTGTGGTAAATTTCCATTGTTCAGCCTTGTCTGGTCGAGAACACATCCTGGTTCCAGGCTATCATCTCTGCTGCCTCTGCTTGTTGATTTGGTGTCAAGTCCGGCGATATTTTTACTTGTTCAGGTGGCTCTGCTTCCTTTGTCATTGTTACACATGCTTCTCAGCCTTTCTAGGGCTTTAATAGGTTGATGTGGTAGACCTGTTCTTGTTTTCAATGCCCTGGCTGTCGCACTCTGTAGTTGGGTTCCCTGACAGGTTGGATGGCTTCATAGGGCCCCTGCTGCTGGGCCAAAAGTTTACTCTCAGATGTGGGTACCAGTACCATCACCTGGTCTCCTGGCTGGAAATGCCGAGTTATGCTTTTGCAGTTATGGTGTATTTGTTGAGCCTTTTGGTCTTTCTCTAGATGTTCGCTTACAGTAGGGTTACACAGGCTATCCTATCTCTCATCTGCAAGACATGGTCTACTACATTTTCCTCTGGAGTGGGTTCTTCCTCCCAAATCTCCTTGGCTATACCTAAGATTCCCTGGGGGTGGCATCCATATAGCAGTTCAAAAGGGGAAAAGCCTGCGGAGGTCTGCGGTACCTCACGGATGGCAAATATAAGGTATGGCAGCAAGGTGTCCCAGTCTTTCCCATCTCAACTTACTACCTCTCTTATCATAGTCTTAAGAGTCCTATTGAATCTTTCTACAAGACCATGTGTCTGTGGATGATAGACAGACATTTGTAAGCTCCGTACATGCAATAATGTGCATAAGTCCTTCATTAGCTTTGACATAAACGGGGTTCCCTGGTCCGTCAATATTTGTTTGGATATCCTGACACGGGCAAACATTTTTACCAACTCTGTTGCTATAGTCTTGGAGGCAGTGTTCCGTAAGGGGACAGCCTCCAGGTATCTGGTGGCATAGTCAAGAACAATTATATGCTGGTGACCTTGCGCTGTTTTCTCCAGGGGCCCACTAGATCCATGGCGATCTGCTCAAATGGGATTTCGATGATGGGGAGGGGCACTAATGGGGCCCTTAAGCGAGCATGGGGGCTATGTAATTGGCACTCAGAGCATATGACACAGTATTGCCATACATCTTGATGAACCCTGGGCCAAAAGAACCTCCTTAAAATTTGAGCCGGCGTTTTTCAACCCCTAAGTGACCACCGAAGAGATGACTGTGGCCTAAACTCAGCACATACTTTTGATGTTTTTATGGTAC
Organism: Podocnemis expansa; assembly: GCA_007922195.1. Lineage (NCBI taxonomy): Eukaryota > Metazoa > Chordata > Testudines > Podocnemididae > Podocnemis > Podocnemis expansa. The sequence goes on from ML681964.1 coordinate 55,479,634, forward strand.
GAGGAGTTGTAGCACCTTCTCTTTTTCTTCCTCTATGACCCGATATAGCAAGTCCCCTTTTATTATAAAATAGGATCCTGGACCTCGGGTCTTTCTCTCTATTGGGACTCCGTCTATCTCTGATACCTCCTTTCTGGCATTGATATATCTTGGATTTTCAGCCTGGTCTCTGCCAAATTTTCCACACACTGGGCTTAGCTGTTCAGTCTCTCCTGCGTCTGGTTCTGCCCCGCCACCAGGTTTGGTGCGGTTCAGCTCAGTGTCCCCTTCAGGTTCCTCTTCTCTCTGAGTAGCTTCTCTAGCTGCAGCCTGGGTCTACCTACCTACCTACCATGGCAGGCTTTATTACCTGAGCTAGGATTCTGGTACCCAGAGCCTTAGCTGCCCTCCTCTGAGCCTGAGTCTTTCAGCCCTTCCACGGTATAGAGAATATATCCTGATCTATCTCTGAGAATATCGGGGGGGGGGGTCCTCTGGGGCCAGTGTAGTACTTGTTTCAAGGCTTTCCTCTTTCTTTAAACCCTCTGGGGGAAGTAGAGTCCCAAAACCTGGGAAATCTCTTCCTATCAGGACGGTGAGTGGGAAATTAGGAACAACCCCGGCTGTTACCCTTTTGACTCCGTCCTGAACCTCAATGTCCTCTGGGATAGTTGGGTAATATCCAACTGTCCCATGAACCCAAGTTACCCCAGTTTGTTTGGTCTGTGCCAGCTGACTACGCTTCACAAGTTTGCCTGAAATAAGAGTGATAGTACTCCCTGAGTCCACTAGGGCTAAAGCCTTGACTCCGCTTAGTTTCATGGGCCTGGTATATCTATGTGGGGTTAGGGCCACCCCTACAAGGTGGATAAGATCGCAAGAGCTGGCCCAGCTTCCCATGTTGCACTGCATAGGCTCCTCTGCATAGGGGCATTGGGCTGCTATGTGTCCCCTCTCCCCACATGCATAATAGCGATAGTTCATACCCCTTTATCTTTTGGACAGGCGAAACTCTTCCCATTTGCTTTTCCTAGGTCATTCCATCCCTTGTTGCCTCCTACTTGACCCTCTGCTTCCTTTGTTTTCCAGCTGGCCTTTTTGGTTGCTCGGGTACCAAAGCCAGGGGCAGATCATTGGGTTCTGGGCAAGTCTTCTCTGGTTGCTCGGGGAAGTTCTCTGGCCATTGATTGTCTTTCAACTAACTCAATCAGTTCATCATAAGAGGAGGGGTCATGCTGGCCTACCCATGCACGGAGGTGTGAGGACAACCCCTCACATAGCAGCCAATAACTAGGATTTCCAGCATCTTCTATGGGGTGGATCTTGGGTCGCAGCCACCTCTGGACGAGGTGGGCAAGGTCAAATAATTGCGATCTGGGGGCCTTGTCCTCCTGGTACCTCCAATCGTGGTACCTCTGGGATCTCACAGCCATAGTGACTCCTGACCAAGCCAGGATCTCTGTTTTTAACAGATGGTAGTTAGCTGCTGCCATTGGGTAGGTCATAGTATGCCTTCTGGGCTTCTCCACATAAGAAAGGGGCAATAATGTTAGCCAACTGGACCTGGGGCCAAGCCTCCCATGTAGCAATCCTCTCAAAAGTAAGAAGATACACCTTCACGTCATCTTCTGCAGGTATGCAGTAGCTCACAGATCTCTAGTCCTGTCAGGCCCAGGGGTTTGGGAAGCCAGGGTCTTTGGCTGGCCTACTACCTCTCGCAAGAGGGCACAGTCCTCGTTTGCCTAGTTAAACAGCAACTGGTTGATCTCTTGCTGTAACTGCATGGCCTCTTGCTGTGCTGTAATCCGGACCATGGTGACCTCTTGCTGGGCTCCATATTGGTGGGGGAAGGTGGTTTCTCTTGCTTCCCTGTTCCCCCTTTCCATTTAAGCCGCAGCACAAATATCCCATCCCTGACACCAGTTGTGGCAAGGTGAGGCCTCAGGTGCCCCTGTAGGTCCTGCGCTTTCTATTGGGCAGTGACATTTGGCTGACCCTTCTCAATTTTGCCTTCCCCCTGGTAGAGAGGGGTTGGCTGATGGGAGGGAGTCAGGGGAGCCTGGTTCTACCCTCTACCCAGGCCCTGACCCAGCGACCCTATTAAGTAGCAGTCTCCACGCAGTCCAGGACAGTGGCTACCTTTCCTGGATTGCTACTTAGTGGCCCCACTGCTTCTGGTCTGCCTTTAGACTCTGGGAAGTTCCACAGTCTCCCTCAATTAAATATAGCCCACCCTCAGACTGTAGGTCCTAGTGGCCTTGCTTGTAGGGTTTTCTCTCCCAAATTCCCCACTGTATTTCTTCGTGTTGTGGCAAAACTCCAAACAAATTGTCAGTGTCTTCTCAGCAGCTCTACTCCTCTCTAGTCTCCTTTTAGCTGCCCCGCTCTGCCTGAGAACGAGGCTTTAAGTAGCAGGCCTGCTGACTGGGACACATGGGACCAATTATTCTAGAATATTCCAGGCTAATTTAACCCAGGGAACAAAGCTTTATTAAGCCTGGGGCTAATATGTACTCCCTCCACCACTCTCCTATACCCATCCAGCCTGACCCTGTCACAGTACATGTCACCAGACTTCTTTGTTTTGCTGAACTAGACTAATACATCTATCCTTTGGAATCACATCTTCTTTTAGTCTGAAAGGTCTGCTCAATTTTCTTTAGTGCTGTTTTAATTAAAATGTTTTATGACTTTAAACCTTTTGAACTCACAGGACCCATAGATTCTAAAGTATGCTATGAAAAATTGATACCTTTTGTCATATCTGGAAATCATTTTAATATTCTCACATGTAAATCTTGAAAGTTGTCTATGTTTTATACTTCCAAAAAGAACCATGAAAGTATGCAAAAAATCTTAAACCCAAAACATTAAAAAATGTGTCAAATTATATGCATTCTAATATTCTTAATTAGACTTCAATCCTGTAAAGGTTTATGCACAGGCTCGAGCACATGAGCAGTCCTACTGAGGTCATTCAGACTCCTCACATGCTTAAAGAGAAGTACATGGATAAATCTTTTGCAGGACAGGGGCCTTGATATATGAATTAATTTTAATGAAATCTCAAAAAATGACACCTAAAATTTGCCAACAGCAGAAATGCATATAATACATTTTTCACCCATAAATTCAAGTTGAAATTTCACATATATGCAGGGGAAAAAAAGCCAAGTTATTTAAATTGGTCTGAAGTTTCAAAAGTGATAAGAGATTCTGTGTGCCCATTGTGTTAAAGTTTTTAGCACCCATCCCTCTAATACTAGGACCTTTTAAGGTGTTTAAATTTACACACACTAAAGACTGAGATATCCAAAATCACTATTCCCTTTAGAACAACTTGGCCATTATACCAAGTTCCAAAGGGCCAGCCGTGTTAGTCTAGTAAAGCAAAAAAAGCAAGGAATCCTGTGGCACTTAAAGACTAACAGATTGATTTATCTCATGAGCTTTCATGGGAGACTTTACATACTTCCTGATTTGAGACAGGAGCACTGTTCCCTCTAAGGCGCGTGGCAGCACAGCCGCGCGCTTAAAGAAATCCTGCCACGCAGGATTTTCCTGCCCCCGCGCATGGGGCAGTTCAGGGTGGCAGCGTGGCCAAGGGGAGACGCGCCGGAGTGCTGTGTCCAGGCACAAGCCTCAGCCCAGCCCCTCGGCCGGAGGAAGGGAGGGTCTGCAGGCTTAGGTCAGCCCTGCCACTCCTCCCTCTCCTCCCCTACCTTCCCCGGAGCCTGTGGAGGCTCCGCCTCTTCCAGCCGGGGTCTGGCCGTTCGCATGGCCAGCCCCAGCCTCCAGCCTGGGCTTCTCCATGCCGGCCAGCACCGTGGCCTCCTGCCCCCTGCCCAGCTCTTTGGCCAGTAAAGAGGGCTGAGGGGAGGGGTTGGGTTGGTCAGGCAGCTGGCACGGAAAGCATGGGGGCAGGGAGGGTGTATGGGGAGGGTGGAGAAGGGGTCAGGATGTTGGGCTGGGGAGGGCTTGGGGGGGCTGAAAGAGAAGATGGGGAGCTGGGGGGTGGGGTTTAGGAGGGCTGGAATGGGGGCAGGGAGCTTAGGGAGTCAGAATTGGGGCAGTTCTTCAGCTTTTTAAACAAGAGGCATGGCAAAGAGTAAGTGCCATTCATATCCTGAAGTTTGAAACTCCTCAAGTAGGAAACAGGGAGTGCATAGTGCCAAAATGTCCCTTCTGTAACTAGATAAAGCTGTGGAGGTGAAAAATCTAAAAATCAGTTGTATATTTCCTGAAAGCTAGTGTGGATGTTACTTAAGTGGAGTGACTGAACAGTGAGAGTGTTTGAGCATGCTAACCCCCTGCTTTCAAAGAACCTGGAACATGTTTTCTCCAGAATCCTGTAAATTACAACAATTCATTACAAAACAAACAAGGAGTCTTGTGGTACTCAAAGACTAACAAATATATTGATTGCATGAGCTTTCATGGGAGAAAACCCCATTTCATCAGATGCTTTGAAGAACAATTCACAGAAATCTTAGAGATGTAATGGAAATATCAGATAAGTACTTGTTTTAAATACAGTAACAGCCAAAAGACTGGGAATCAAAGGAGCCATGAGATTATTCTCTTCACTATGCACCCTAATCTGTCCATCAGAAGAAACCATAATGCATTAAAGGGATGTGGTATTTTGGTAGAGATTTTCTCTGAAGTTGAAATATAGCCCCAAAATGATGGGGCAGGTAAAGATACAAGGGACTGAAAATAGGTTTTTAAGAAATACTGTAGCCTTATCTGAAAGCAGCTAGAAGCCCATTGTTTTGATTTCAGCTGTGTTTAGTATCCTTCTTGTAGCAGCATTTTCCTGAAAAGAGATGCCTAGAATCTTTTTTTGATTTTTAAAATTTCAATAGAATTTACCCCTCTGGGACCATCAAGACATCTTAAATGCTGCCAGTTTCCAAAGGGGTAGCCATGTTAGTCCATTCCAGGAAAACAAAACAAAACAAGGAGTCTCCCACGAAAGCTCATGCGAAAAATAAATCTTAGTCTTTAAGTGCCACACGACTCCTTGTGTATCTTAAATGCTGTCAGTGATAATTAGCTGGCTTCCGTGTGAACTGTAACTCTGCATGTAGAACACAGGAGATGAGGGTATTAGGCAGAATTGTGACACCTAGGATCCTGATTGAATATAACTTTGGTCTTGGGTTGTTTGAAAGCCATGGATTAGTTTCTTTTGATTGTATAGCAATTTGGGTAAATTTTAAATAAATTGGGTGATTTTAGTAATAAAAAACAACTTTAAATAGTTTATATTAATTTTTCATTGCTCTAGATTTTTCAATAATTTTTGTTGCACGAGTTTGCACACAAATTTTATTCAGAAAAAGTTTTGCACACGGGTTGAAAATTTTGCACACAAGCCGCCAAACCTTAGAGGGAACATTGGACAGGAGTATGGCATGTGGGGTCACCCTCTGCATGTTCCATGTTGGTGATCTCAAATTAGATGTGTAGATTTTGGAGATGCACTAGAATATGCAAGAGAAAGGATGAAAGTCATGAGGGATTGTCACGCCCCCCCAAAAGCCTCCCCAAACCCTACAGCCACAGTCACTGTTCAGTTTTCTGGTGGCAGCCGTTTTTTTTCAGTGGAAGGTCACTGCACGGCAGAGGGGTCCAGAGCTAGGTCCCAAGGAAACAAGTTTGACAACCAATGGCTTGAGGACAGCTGAAAAAACCAGGCCCTGCACTCCTGTTCTATTGCTTTTGGCTGGCTTGCCCGGTCCTTGGCATGGGATGGCCAGCACAGGGGCCTGCCCTTCCCCTGGGCCAGCTGGCCCTGCCCCTCAGTGCCCAGGGGGAGGTGAATGGGGGCCCTGCAGAGAGTGATTCATCCAGCCCCCCCCCCCGGGATGGCCCCGTCTGATGAAGTGGGATTTTCTCCCATGAAAGCTCATGTGATTAATAAATCTGTTAGTCTTTAAGTGCCATAAGACTCCTTGCTTTATTTTGGCCATTATATTTAACTTATTCACAATTTGTCTTAATACTTAGATTCAACACATATGTATGGAAACCCTATTAGCATTCATCTGCTTTGACTGATTCTCTACAGCACCATACTCACATTATAATGCAGACATCCTTGGTGCATTGTTGAATAGCAAATACATACTTTCTATACTTCTATAACACATAATAACATTCATTATTTGAATATAACATTCATTATTTGAATATAAGGTCCAATTCAGCAAAATACTTGCTTAAATTCATTGCTTAAATTCATTGATGGTGTTGTCAGGAGGGCTTTGGCTTCCTTGACCATGGAGTGCTGTTCCAGGAAGAAGGACTGCTAGGCAGAGATGGACTCCATCTGTCGAGGAAGGGGAAGAGCATATTCAGACGTCGACTGGCTGACATAGTGAGGAGGACTTTAAACTAGGTTTGAAGGGGGAAGGAGACCAAAGCCCACAGGTAAGTGACAGTGTGGGAGACCTGGGGGAAGGAATGGAATTTGGGGGTTCTGGGACTATAACACCAGGGATAAAACAGCGGGTAGTTGGAATATGGGGAGGGGAAACAAATAATTGTGTTAGATGTTCTAATGAAGCTTTAATACCTGAGGCAAGTGCGGGAGGATGACGTCAGGAGAAAATGCAAGGAGGTAGATGCAATAAAATTGAAAATGGACACTGTGACACTGTCTGGGTCTAGGAGACTGTGTATGATTATTTTTCATATTGATATTTCATATTTGCAATAATCCATATGTGATATGCCATGTTTGGTATCAGTAGAAAGGTTGTAATATGCTAGGAATGGTTATATGATTTATATGCAGGTATCACATTTGTAACAGAATCTAGGAATCTTATTTGTCTTATGTGTGTTTCAAGTTGTTTGAGCTGAGGCAATCCCAGACTGGGCCTCTCAATCTATTGTCCTGTTAGTGGCCCATCAGGAGGGGACTCCCAGCTACAGTGGGCCCAAGAGGAAACCTGTTTGACTAGTTACCTAGACTGACCATGTGGCCCACCTGCATTTTGATCTGGCAAGGACTCTGAGATAAAAGGCCATCACCCATTCTCCATTTTGTCTTTAGTCTTTAGTCTCCAGGCTATCTGCAACCACACCTGCCTCTGGAACTATTCTTCTGGGACTGAACAAAGGACTGAGACCCACCCAGCTGCTGCTGCTGCTGGGTGCACACCAGAGGAGTGGGACTAATCTGCAAACTACAGGATCTTCAAGGATTTGTTTTCTATGGACTCTAAATCAGTTGTATGTATGTGATTCACTTTGACCCTTTAACATCCCTCATATGTAGCTTGTTTTCTGTTTATATTAAACCTTTAGTTGTAGTTACTAAAGGATTGGCTGGCAGTGTGGTATTTTGGGTAAGATCCAAGCCTATGTTGTTCTGGGAGATGTGGCTGGCCCTTTGGGGTCAGGAGAACCTATTTTGTAAAGAGACCCAGTGGCTAGAGGGGACCATAGGATCTGATGTGCAGTAAGGGGGCTGCTTCTATTTTGTTATGCTCGGTGATGACCAGAGTGGGGGAATCAGGAGTATGTTTTTTTACTGACTGGGAGACTGGTTTAAGTACCACCTGTCAGTGGTTTGGGGATTTGGCCCCTGGTTTGGCAGCTTGCCCTGATTTTGGCACATTCAGAAGGTTATCCCAGGAGGCCCGGGTCACAGACATGGGAAAATAGGGCGATCAGCCTGGTATCTTAGGTGCCTGTACATGAATGCGAGGAGCCTGGGAAACAAGCAGGAAGAATTGGTAGTACTGGCACAGACAAGGACCTATGATATGATTGGAATAACAGAGACATGGTGGGATATCTTGAATGACTGGAGCTCTGCCATGGATGGGTATAAATTGTTCCAGAAGAACAGGCAGGGAAGAAGAGGGGGAGGAGTAGCACTATATGTAAAAGAGCTCTGTGACTGATCAGAGCTCCATTATGGAAGTGGAAACAAGCCAGTTGAAAGTCTGTGGGTTAAATTTAGAGGAGAGGGCAACAAGGGGGATGTCATGGTGGGTGTCTGCTATAGACCACCAGACCAGAAGAAGGCGGTAGATGAGGCATACTATGGACAACAGGCAGAAGTTTCCAGATCACAAGCCCCGGTTCCGCATGAGGGACTTCAATTACCCCGACATCTGCTGGGAGGCCAATACAGCAGTGCATGGGCAATCCAGGAAGTTTTTAGAGAGTGTTGAGGACAACTTCCTGGTACAAATGCTGGAGGAAACAACTAGGGGCCTTGCACCTCTTGACTTGCTGCTCACAAACAGAGAAGAATTGATGGGGACATAGAAGTGAATGGCAACCTGGGCAGCAGTGACCATGAGATGATAAGAGTCCAAGATGCTGATCAACGGTAAAAAGAAAAGAAGCATAACACAGACCCTGGACTTCAGAAAAGCAGATTTTGACTCCCTCAGGGAACTGATGGGCAGGATCCCTTACAAGGCTGATCTGAAGGGGAAAGGTGTCCAAGAGAGCTGGCTGCATTTTAAAGAAACCCTGCTAAGGGTACATGAAGATACCTTTCCGATGAGCAGAAAGAACAGCAAATGTGGAAGGCGGCCAGTATGGCTTAACAGAGAACTCTGCACAGAGCTAAAGCATACAAAGGAAGCTTACAGGAAGTGGAAGCTTGGACAGATGACTAAGGAGTCATATAAAGATATTGCTTGGGACTGCAGGGATAAAATCAGAAAGACCAAAAGACAATTGGAGTTGCAGCTAGCAAGGATGTGAAGGATAACAGGAAGAGGTTCTACAAGTATGTTAGGCTATGTCCACACGCAGCTTGTTCTTTCAAAATAAGTTATTTCGAAACAAGTCATTTTGAAATAAAGCCCTTATTTCAAAACAAGTTAAATCGAAATAAGAAAATGTGAAATCGAAATAAGGGAAAAACCCCAATTGAAATAGCATGTCCAAACACAGGACTTGCTATTTCGCTTTAGGAGAGGGGCATGATGGGTGGTGTGGCAACATGGCCCCCCCAGCAGGGCCATGTTGCCAGCCAATCTCCTGCCACTGGCTCTCCAGAGCCAGTGGCAGAGGAAAAAACATGGGGGGGGGACAGATAGGGAGGCCCCTCTTCCCCCTGGCTTCCCCAGCTGCCCGTCTGTCCCACCACCCTAAGTGGGGGCATGGGTCGCCTATCCCCCTTCCACCCCCTTTTCCCCACCCCAGCCTCAATGCAGGGGCAGGAGGCTAGGAGCCCCATGGGACTGGGAGCTGCTTGCGGCAGACAGCAAGCAGATCCCAGCCTG
>ML681964.1:55489275-55507620 GCA_007922195.1 Podocnemis expansa
GGTCAATTTCACAGCTGTGAAATTGACCAGGCTGGGAGCTGCTTGCCGTCTGCCGCAAGCAGCTCCCAGTCCCATGGGGCTCCTAACCCCCTGCCCCTGGCTTCGGGTGAGGAAAGGGGGTAGCAGGGGGCTAGACGACCCATGCCCTTGTGGTGGGGAGCCTGCTCTGCCCCTGGCCACGCTGGGTAACTGCCCCCAAGCCGGGGAAGGGGCAGGGACATGGACAGGGGCTGTTGCTGCCCAACCTGCCTTCTGCCTGTGGCTGCCCCTGGGGCTGGGGCAGGGGAAAAGGCTCCCACAGTTGGCTCTGCCCCCAGCTCAAGTTCAGGGGGAGCTGCCGGCTCTGTGCCAGCCACCCGCAGCCCTTCCCGCTGGGGCAGCATTCTCCCAGCCCAGGCGGGGGACCGAGTGGGGGCATGGGGAGAGGGAGCTCGGCGCCCCACTCCTCCAGGCTCTGGCCACCTGGAAGTGGCGAGGGAACGTGCGGGCTGCATCTTCCCTGGCTACCTGTGAGCAGCGGGGGGGGGGGCTGCCATTTCCCCAGCCCCTTGCAGGAGGCTAGGGACCAGGGCAGCTGGCCAAGCCGGGGGTGGGGGGGTGGCTTAGCCCGCTGTTTCCCTTTGCTGGGGGCAGGCGGAGCGAAGTGGGCTGAGGCACCTGATCCCCCCCTTGCCCCTGGCTAGGGGAAAGCGGTGGGGAATTCGGCTGGGGTGCCCCCCTGCACCTCCGTGCTGATCCCTGGCCAGGGTGCAGTGGGGAGGGAACGTCAAATTGTTGTTTCAAAACAACGTGTCCAAACGGTGTTGTTTCAAAACCACCCATTTTGAAATCACCGCTGTTTCGAAACAATGGCTCTTATTTCAAAATGACGGAGCCAGTCATTTCGAAATAAGAAAACGTTGTGTGGACCAAATCTTTTTTATTTTGAAATAACCAGTATTATTTCCAAATAAAAAAGACATGTGGACATAACCTTAATAACAAGAAGAGGATTAAGGATGGTTTAGGTGCTTATTGAATGGGGCAGGTAGCCTCGTGATGCAGGATGAGGAAAAAGCTAAAGAGCTCAATGCTTTTTTTACTTCCGTTTTCATAGGCAGGGCCAGCTCCTAGCCCACTACACTGGATATGGCAGATTGGACAGAAGAAGAGAGGCGCTTGGTGATGGAAGGTCAGGTTAGGGACTACCTAAAGAAGCTGGATGTGCACAAGTCCACGGGGCTGGAAAACCTGCACCCAAGGGTGCTGAGGGAATTGGCTGATGAGACAGCAATACCACTGGCCATCATCTTTGAAAACTCATGGTGAATGGGGAGGTGCCAGAGGACTGGCAAAAAGCAAATATAGGGCCTATCTTCAAGAAAGAGAAAAAGGAGGATCCAGGGAATTACAGACCTGTCAGCCTCACCTCAATCCCTGGAAAAATCATGGAGCAAGTTCTCCAAGAATCCATTCTGAAACACTTGGAGGAAAACAGAGTGATCAGGAACAGTCAGCATGGATTCACCAAGGGTAAATCATGCCTGACCAACCTCATTGCCTTCTATGATGAGATGACTGGATTTGTGAATGCAGGAAGAGCCGCATCGAGTTCGTTCTGCGAGGCTCAGCGGTCGCAAAAGTTCCCCTGAACAAAGCTAACAGCACCATCTGCCGGCTCGTGAAAAAGTGGCTGTTCCTCCCTGTGAGAGCCAGCAATGAGCTAATCTACATTGGCCACAAGCAGGGAGGTGCTAACGTCCGCCGCATGGGGGATCTCTGCGACATCGCCACCATCACCCATGCCTTCCGCCTGCTGACCTGCCCAGACCCCACCGTCAGGAACATCGCAACAAACTCCCTCCGTGAGGTCACCGCAAAGCGGCTGAAGAGATCACCCTCCAGCGCAGACATCGCCACCTACCTCAGCGGCTCCCTGGAAGGTGAATTCGGCCAAGACCGGGGCGACATCGCTTCCCTCTGGACCCGGGCCCGGATCGCCACACGTCGCCTGGGGAAACGCATCGGCTGCCAGTGGTCGTGGTGCGAGGAGCGCCAGGAGCTCTCCGTTGTGGTACCGAGCATCAGGACCGAAGGCAGCTCTATCATTACCCCCAAGGGTAGGGGCATGCTGGAAAGGATCTTGAAGGCTGCTGTCCGCACACTCTACATAGCTGACCTCAAAAAGAAGCCTGACCAGGGCAAGGTCTTCGAGCTATCCAGCAAGTGGGACGCTAGCAATCACTTCCTCTGAGACGGCAGCTTCACCTGCTTTGCTGACTGGAGGTTCATCCACCGGGCCTGCCTCAACTGCGTTCCCCTGAATGGAGCCATCCACCACGGCCACCGGGACAAATGCTGCAGGAAGTGCAGCCACTCCAATGAGACCCTGCCTCACGTCCTCTGCAGCTGCAAACCCCACTCCAGAGCCTGGCAGCTCAGATACAATGTGATCCAGGACCGGCTGGTCAGGGCAATCCCGCCCCACCTTGGAGAGGTCGCAGTCAACCGTACCATCCCTGGCACAGACAGCTTGCTGAGACCTGACATCGTCATCATCAATGAGGACCTGAAGAAGATCATCATGATCGACATCACAGTCCCCTTTGAGAACCAGTCCGCAGCCTTCTTTGATGCCCGAGCTCGAAAGGTGGATAAGTACACCCCACTGGCGGACTCCTTGAGGTCCAAGGGCTACCAGGTCCAGACCCATGCCCTGATTGTCGGCGCCCTAAGCTCCTGGGATCCTGCCAACGAGGACGTGCTGCCGGCCTGCGGTGTTGGACGGCGTTACTCCCGGCTGATGCGTCGCCTCATGGTGTCCGACACCATCAAATGGTCCCAGGACATTTACATAGAACACATCACCGGCCACAGACAGTACCAAGAAGCGTGAACCAATCCTCCTCCACGTCTACCAACAGAGAGCTCCACGGACTCCTCTCTTATGACACTACATAATCTCTACAGCACATATAACTCATACTACTTCATATGTATTTCAGGATAACCTACTCTTAATATCATATGTGCCTTGTTTACCACTGTTACTTGTATTCCCCCTACGTTAAGATGTTCTCCTGAAATTACCAGACTCTTTATACCCAAGTGTACAATCTATTCTGTTCTTCCAGGGTATTGTAGATCATGTTCTTGTTGTGATTTCTGTTCACTCAAATACCTCTTCCCTAGCAAATGATCTTTACTCTAATCCTGGATACCTGAGTACTCTTGTTTATACATCACTGTGATCGCTTGTACCTGTTTCAAACATTTGCTTAATAAAAACTTTATACCTTGACTTTAGGAATGCTTTTGATACGGTTTCCCACAGCATTCTCATCAGCAAGTTAAGGAAGTATGGGTTGGATATGTGGACTGTAAGGTGGATAGAGAACTCGCTAAATCAATGGTTTCAGCATGTAGGAATCAATGGCTCCATGTCTAGTTGGCAACCAGTAACGAGTGGTGTGCCCCAGGGGTCGGTCCTGGGGCCAGTTCTGTTCAACATTTTCATTAATGATCTGGATGATGGGATAGATTGCACACTCAGTAAGTTTGCAGATGACACCAAGCTGGGGGGGAATTGTAGACATGCTGGAGGGCAGGGACAGGATTCAGGAAGACCTTGACAAATTGGAGCAGTGGGCCAATAGAAATCTCATGAGGTTCAACAAGGACAAGTGCAAAGTCCTGCACTTGGGACAGAAAAAACCCATGCACTGCTACAGGCTGGGGAGCGATCAGCTAAGTAGCAGCACTGTAGAAAGGGACCTGGGGGTCCTGGTGGATGGGAAGCTGGATATGAGTCAGCAGTGTGCTCTTGCTGCCAAAAAGGCCTATGGCATACTGGGCTGCATCAGAAGAAGTGTTGCCAACAGATCAAGGGATGTGATCGTTCCCCTCTATTCAGCACTGGTGAGGCTGCATCTGGAATACTGTGTCCAGTTTTGGGCTCCCCACTACAAAAGGGACATAGACACATTAGAAAGAGTGCAGCGGAGGGCAACAAAAATGATCAAAGGGCTGGAGCATAAGACCTATGAAGAAAGACTGAAGGAACTAGGCTTATTTAGCCTGCAGAAGAGAAGACTGAGGGGGGATTTGTTAGCAACCTTCAACTACCTGAAGGGATGCTCCAGGGAGGATGGAGCTCAGCTGTTCTCAGTAGTAACAGAGGACAGAACAAGGAGCAATGATTTCAAGTTGCAGCTGGGGAGGTCAAGGCTGGATATTAGGAAAAACTTTCTTACTAGGCGAGTGGTGAAGCATTGGAATGGGCTACCTAAGGGGTTGGTGTAATCTCCATCTTTGGAGATGTTTAAGGCCTGGCTGGACAAAACCCTGGCTGGGATAATTTAGTGGGAGTGGTCTTGGTTTTTTGGCAGCTGGTTGGATTAGATGACCTCATGAGGTCCCTTCCAACCCTATGATTCTATGACCTCATGGAATTTATCACCTACTAAAATATGAGCCCCAGGGTTTTGCTAAGCAGGGATGTGATTGTATATGCTTAAGTTTGCCGAAAACATGAATGACTGAGAATTATGACAGAATGCGTGTATAAGCCACACTACCATCTATGCTAAATACAAGAATAGAAAGATTAAGTGTAAAGAATCTGAGTTGTCACAAAAAGGCTTTTACAGGCATTATGTGTGTGGGTGCTGAAGAGACTTGCCTTGCCTTTAAGAAGAAGCTACTTGCACGTCCTTTCTTCCTTGTCTTAGTATAGAACAGGAAAATGAAAGTAGGGCTAAGTAAGAAACTAGTTTTCATCATCCCCTTTAGTCTTCTGAGCAAGAAAATTCTAAAAAAGAGAGATAGGCTAGACAGATGTTGAAAAGAAGGTGAGGTGCTAAGACCCATGTCCACAAAGCTTGATAGCTCACTGAGCGTAATATGCATGAAGAGAGTGGCAGAAAGCTCAACAAAGGGGAGTGTGCAGGTGTGTATGTGGGGAAATATTAACTGATTTTAAAAAAATGAGCAAATTATTTCTATACTATTATTTATTGCTTTAATGTATTAATTTATTGTTACTATTTTTATTACTATTTCTACATTATTATTGTAAAACTGTACAAAAATATATTTTGTGTTTAGAGATTCTCAGACAATACCATTTCTCATTTTGTCTAAATTGATGGGAAACCAAAGATAAATTTTATTATTCTTTGCATTTGGAGGTCAACCAGTCATGGTATTTTGTTATAGTCGTTCAAAACCAGACTGCGTTTAGGCAAAACCTGGTATAGTTCTAAATCCCTCCCCACCCCATACTTACTCCAGGAAAAAAATAATATCCTGTTGACTCTTGTCATATAGGGCACGTCTACACTGCACTTTTATTTCGAAATAACACTCGTTATTGCGAAATAAAAGAAATTAGGTCTACACGACGTTCTCTTATTTCTAAAGGACGGACTTCGTCCTTTCAAAATAAGAATTGTCCTTTTGAAAAAGTAAAACCTGCCCCCCCTCGAAACGGCCGTTATTTCGAAAGGGATATTTCGAAATAACGCCATTAGACCTGTTGTTTCAAAACAACACCGTTGTTTTGAAACAACTGTTCAAAACAGCGGTCCAATTGGTGTTATTTCAAAATATCCCTTTTGAAATAATGTCCGTTTCGATCACGCGGTTTTCCTTATTTCGAAATGAGCCCTTTTGAGCATTTGGTCTATGTGACTATGTCTATACATACAGGTTACTGTATATACTCGGGTATAAGCCAATCCGGGCATAAGCTGACCCCCCAATTTTGAGCCCAAAAAAGGGCAAAAATGAGTGACCCGTGCATAAGCTGAGACCCCCTTGGCCCCTATCCCCCCCACCCAGTGCTGCTGCTGGCTTCCCCTGGGGTTCCCAACAGCTTCCCTAACCCCCAAATCTCTGTTGCTGCTTTTCCCCTGCCACCTGCTTTGTCCATTCCTCACTCCTGCCCCCCTGCTCTGCCCCTTCCTCACTGCTGCCTCCTGCTCCTCCTGCTGCCCCCCTGCTCCTCCTAATGCCCCCTGTTCTTCCTCTTCCCCACTGCTGCCCCCCTGCTCTGCCCTTCCCTTACTACTGCCCCCCTTTTCCCTTCTCACTTCCCTGCTGTTGCTCCCTTGTTCCCCAACACCCTTTCCATCCCTTTCCCTGTCACCCCCCCAACCCCTGCTGCTGCTCTTCCTGGCCTGTCAGGCAGCCCCCCCCAAATCCCCAGTCCCTGTCACTGCTTCTCTGGGGTCTCTCAAAACCCCGGGTCCTCCTGCTGCTTTCTCTGGACTCTCCGACTGCCCCCAAATGCCTGGGCCCTGCTGCCCCTTGCCCGGCCTCCCTGAACCGCCCCCCCCAACCCACCTGGCCATCCCATCACTTTCCACGTCTCCCCAACCCCATCCCCAAACCCCAGTCCCTGCTGCCGCTTCCGTGGCCTCCCTGAATCCCCCCTCAATGTCCAGGCCAATCCCCCCCCAGGGCCCCCTTACTTGGCCGCTCCAGGCACCATGGGCCCCCTCCTTCCTCCAGCCTCAACTCAGGCCAAGTGCCCAAGATGACCACCCGGCAGCACTGGGGCTCTGGCCTGCCACATGGTCAGCGAAACTGCTAGTCTGGGGCTGTCTACTGTATTCTCCCAAATATAAGCCGAGTGCCTGTTTTGAAGCCAATTTTCAAGCACAAAAATCTCGGCTTATACGCGATGATATAGGATATGTCATTTAAGGAGGCTTAATTCAAAATAGCTTGTTCCCTGGCCAAGGAGGCATTTTCTTATATCAAATTAAGTGGTTTCAAATAAGGAACTGCTATCAAGCCAAATAGTGTAGTGGCTAACACCTCTGCTTAACATGCAGAAGGGCCTGGGTTCAATTCCCAGGAGGTTGGACTCAATGATCTCATGAGGCCCCTTCCAGCCCTATGATTTGATATAATAAAATCTCCTTTTACTTTGAGATATCACTTACTTTGAAGTTATTACTTTGAATTAAGCATTTTAAGCCACAGAAATGTTTTAATTCAAACTAAGTTCCCTATTCTTTTTCCTGCCTTCCCCTATTTTGAATTAGAGAGTCTAGTGAAGGCTCTGTACTTTGAATTAATAAAACCTACTTTATTTCAGATTAGAAGGTCTTCAATGGACTCCTAATTCACAATAATAACTTTAACGTAATGCTAATTTGAAATAATAACTTCAATTTAAATTTTAAGTAGTTATTTCAGATTAACTACTTCAAATTAATTTTGTAAGTGTAGACATAGCCATTGAGTGTGATCAGGATTCTGCTTATCCTTGTCAACTTGCTTATGGAGCACAGGGCAGACTCTCAAGAATTCATCACGGAGCCTGCTCTGTCACCAGTACCCAGAATATTATTCTGGAGAGCCTATGAGAGAGTTGGGCTGACAGGTTTACTGCCTATTATGTCACTGCATGACTAAATGTGACTTGGCCTTAATCTGGGCCTGAGTCATTATTAGAGTTTAGGTAATCCATTCTTTTCCTTTAAATAGAAAAATCAGGATGGAGTTACATATGAAATTGGCAGTTACCTGGATTATTAGCACCTGAAGCAAAAATGTATATATCTATAAATGTTCTAACAGCACAGCGTCTCAACATGGGATAATAATGTTTGCCACCATTCTGCTACAACAATCTTAGTAAATAGGAAATCCAAACCAAAATGGAGTCTAACTCTGATCTCATTTATACTAGTGTTACCAAGAGCAGAGTTGGGTCGTTATTTGTATTGTGCTAGTAATATGTTTAGATGTGAACTGCTAAAACATACAGTAAGCTGAAGACAAATGATTATTGCAGTTTAGGATTTGAATAGGTATTAGCTACCTTTAACAAAAACCCTATGTTGATTAGCAAAACAGATACATCTGGAAAATGTTTTGTTTTAAGGAAAGTCCATTTTGGTTCCAGCTTTCTTTTAAGCCTTAGAGCTGGAGAGTCATCATTTTGTATAGAATGAAAGTAAATGATAATGATGGTGGCTGCCAAAAGAAAAGGAAGCTATACATTAGGGTTTAGAGCTGAATTCAGCCACTGATTATTTAATTAGTCTGATTAATTTCAATGAAAGTTCAGTGAATATTGATAACTTTTGTTGGGTATAGAAGTTGATATACTTAGATTCTGGAAGCCATAGAAGTTTATTTTCAGTTTGGACTGCCGATTTGAACAACACTTGCTAGTGTTATATGTAGCACACACTTGCTTTTGATATTGCATAGTGTGATTTTTTTCATAGTCATTGTTATTACATCCAAAAGAAATGGAAAGTAGAGAATGGCAGGAGTGAGGAAAAAGAAAAAAATATATTTCTGGATTCCTAGAACTTGCTAGCTGTTTAAGAAAGGCACATTCTTTACCCAACCTTGCAGAATGACGTCTGGGTTAATGAGAACTGTGTCTTGACATGCAATAGCAATCAGCAGGTTGAAAAGATTTTCATTTAAGTTAAAATGAAACCTAATCATAGTTAAAAATGAAACCTAGTGAATATTCCAGTCATACAAAGGAGTTCTGCAGAAGCTGATTTCAAAACCTATGGCAAACATTTACATGAACTTGAAACTTTAGAATTGGTAATTTAAGGTTCTGAATAGCATGAGAAAGTAATGATGCAACAATAATTGAAATAGGTAGTGATTCATAATGTTTTTCTAAAGACCCTTGACAGCAAAAATCTGAAATATCTGTAATTTCTAATATAATTATATAATGTTTTGAATTTTTCAATGTTTTATTAAAATGTGTTTTTTTCTCAAATAAATTTCAAAATATATCTGAAAAGTCAGAAAGCAAAATTGATTTCCATATATTTAATCAAGATAAAAGGGGTAGCTGTGTTAGTCTAGTTTAATAGAACAAATAAACAAGGAGTCCTGTGACACTTAAAGCCTAACAAATTTATTTTTCATGAGCTTTCCCATGTCATCAGACTCTTTGAAGATGGGGGAACATACATCTTCAAAGAGTCTGATGAAGTCAGATTTTCTCCTATGAAAGCTCATGCAAAAAATAAATTTGTTAGGCTTTAAGTGCCACAGGACTCCTTGTTCATATATTTAATATTATATCAAGGAAGGTTTTACTTATTTTGATTTCTACTCTGTTTTCAGAATTCAGTAAAAACATTGAAAAGAATCAATGAAGATTTTAAAAGGATTCACAGGAACCACTGTAATCATCTAATCTGATGTCCTGTATAACACAGCCCATAAGACTTCAATTAGTTCCTATTAGGTCTTTTAGGAAAATAAATGCTGATTTGAAAATTGCCATTGATGGAAAATCTAGCACAAGGGTGGGCAATAATTTTGCCCAGTGAGCCATATGGAACAGCGTATGGCTGGATGTGGGGCCTTCTGGCGTGACAGCTGGGAGGATGGAGTGGTGAGCCAGCCCTGGAATGAGCTTGGGTGAGGGGCAGCATCACAGAGCCTATGCAGGGTGGGCAGTGCAGCAGCAGAAATGGGGCTCATGGCACAGAGCCTGTGGGAGGTGGGGGAAACAAAGTGGTTGAGAGCCAACCAGTGTAGCTGTGTAGAGCTGGGGGGAGGTAGACCGCAGAGTCAGCTAGTGGGGCAGGAGTCAGCAGAGAGCTGTCTGGGTGGGCAGAGGAATAACAGAGAACTGACCCCAAGGCCAAAAGAGTGGCAGACAAGGATGGGAGAGAGGAGTTGTGGAGAGCCCTTCCTGGGACTGGAGAGTAGACAGGTGACTGGAAGGGGGAAAGGTGGTCTGGACACAGAGGTCTGGCAGATGGATCCAGTCCATGGGCTATATTTTGTCCACCCCTGATCTAGCACAATTGTTGCTAAATTGTTCCAATGGTTAAATACTCTCATTATTAAAAATACTCACCTTAATTCCACTCTGAAATTGTCTAGCTTCAACTTCCTGCTATTGGCTTTTGTTTTACCATTATCTACTAGGCTAAAGAGCCCATTATCAACTATTTGTCCCTCGTGTGGGTACTTTTAGACTGAACAAGTCATCAGTCATCTTGCTTTTTGTTAAACTAAGTAGATTAAGGTCCTTTACTATTACATCATGAAGTGTAATTCCAATCCATTAATCATTCATGAGGTCCTTCTATGAACCCTCTCCATATGATCAACATTCTTCTTGAACTGTGAGCACTAGAACTGAACACAGTATTCCAGTAGTAGTTTCAGTTGTACTAAATACAGATGTAAACTATAACTTCCCTACTTGATATTCCCCTCTTGATACATTCAAGGATCACAATAATCTTTTTGGACATAACGTCACACTGAGAGCTCATGTTCACCCGATTATGCACCATGCCCTTCAAGTCTTTTTCAGGCCTAGTCTACAGTTGCCGCCATTTTCGGCAGCAGTCAAAGGGAGATAAATGAGCTACATAAAATAACTTAAACAATGAGGGTCTGGTGGCACCTTAAAGACCAACAGATTTCTTTGGGCATAAGTTTTTGTAGTCTCCAACCTACTTCATCAGACGAATGAAGTGGAAACTACAGTTGAGATATATATACACATGCCAGGACGGAGAAGGACAAGTGATAGCAAAGTCAGTTCAGAGGGCAGATGGGGGGCCTATTCACACCAGTTGGCTAAAGGGAGAGAATGGGTGAACAGGGACAATCACTTTTTGTAACGTGCTAACCATCCCTAGTCCCTATTCAGACCCAGTCTGATTGTGGAAAGATGCCAGCTCTGCAGTTTCATGCTGAAGTCTCTTTGAAATTGTTCCGTTCAAGTATGGCAACTTCCAAGTCAGCTACTGAGTGTCCCTGGAGACAGAAGTGTTCTCCTACTGGTTTATGGATGTTGCCATTTTTGCTATCCAATTTGTGTCCATTTATCCTTTTACGCAAGGACAGTCCAGTTTGGCTGAACTATATGGCAGAGGGGCATTGCTGGCACATGATGGCATATACCACATTAGTGGATGTGCAGGTGGTATTGCTGATGTGGCTGGGACCAGTGTTGGTATCACTGGAGTCGATGTGTGGACAGAATTGGCAACAGGGTTTGCTGCTGGGATAGGTTCCTGGATCAATGTTCTTGATGTGTGTTGTTTGGTTGCTGGTGGCTATTTGCTTCAGGTTGGGGGGCTGTCTTTAAGCAAGGATAGGCCTGCCTCACAAGGCTTGAGAACAGGAGTTGAACTAAGACAGAACGCGGGGGAATGCCGTGCCAGGGCCCACTATTTTTAGGGGCCAGAGTTCTGGGAACCCTAAAATAGAAAATGGAGCCGGAACGCTGAGTTCCAGGGCCCACCATTGAAAACACAGCAGGCTCTGGAACACAACGTTCCAGCACCATATTCTATTTTTAGAGGCCTGAATGCTGGGCCGCTAAAAATAGCAGGCCCTGAAGTGGCGTTCCCTGACATTCCAGCAGGCCGGAGGATGGGGCAGAGGCATTCCTGGGCAGGGCTCAAGCCCCGGCCCAAGCCCCTCCCTTTCCAGGCCCCAACCCAACCTGGAGCCTGCAGCCATGCTGCTGCCCTGACTTGGGGCCTACCTCCCTCACTTCCCCAGCCGTGCTGCTGCCACTGGTAAGTGAGGGGTGGCCCAGCTCATGCTGGGGTGTGTACTGAGGGCAGGGGGTGGGGTGCTGCCATGTGTGGGGGGCAGGACCTGGGCTCTGCCATGTGGGTGTCCACCCATGTGGGAGGGGCCCCACTGGCAC
Source organism: Podocnemis expansa (assembly GCA_007922195.1). Taxonomy (NCBI): domain Eukaryota; kingdom Metazoa; phylum Chordata; order Testudines; family Podocnemididae; genus Podocnemis; species Podocnemis expansa. The sequence goes on from ML681964.1 coordinate 55,500,938, forward strand.
GGGAGGGGAGCCCACCAGCATGGGAGAGTTCCGGGCCCCCCCAATTATACTTTAACCCCTGCTTGAGAGAATGTAGGATCATCTAGGATAGGTCGTAGATCTTTGATGACGCGCTGGAGAGATTTTAGCTGGGGGCTGTACGTGATGGCTAGTGGCATTCTGTTGTTTTCTTTGTCAGGTCCATCCTGTAGTAGGTGGTTCCTGGGTACCCATCTGGCTCTGTTGACCTGTTTTCTCACTCTCCCAGGTGGATACTATAGTTTTACAAATGCTTCTAGGTATTTGTCTCTGTCTGAGGGATCAGAGCAAATCCGGTTGTACCTTAAGGCTTGGCTATAGATGATGGATCATGTAATGTGTCCTGGGTGGAAGCTGGAGGCATGTGGGTATGAATTTTGCTCAGTCACTTTTCAGTATAGGGTGATATTAATGCGCCCATCCTTTATTTGTACGGTAGTGTCCAAGAAGTGGATTTCTTGTGTGGCATGGTCCAGGCTGAGGTTGATGTTGGGCTAGAAGTTGTTGCAGTCTTGGTGGAATTCTTCAATGGACTTTTTCCTGTGGATCCAGATGATGAAAATGTCTTCAATGTAACATAGGTAAAGGAAAGTCAATTGTGGACAAGATTCGAGGAAGCAATGTTCTAGGTTGGCAATAAAGATGTTGGCATACTGTGGGGCCATGCAGGTACCCATAGCCATGCCACTGACTTGAAGGTATAGATCACCCCCAAATCTGAAGTAGCTGTGGAGAAGGACAAAGTCACAAAGTTCAGTTACCAGGGGTGCCATGTCATCATCCAGGAAACTGTTCCTGATGCCTTTTAGTCCATCTTTGTGAGGAAAATTGGCGTAGAGGGTTTCTACATTCATAGTCGCTATGATGGGGTTTTCTGGGTGATCACCGATGGATTGTAGTGTTTTCAGGAAGTCAGTGGTGGTCATGGAGATAGCTAAGAATGCTGGTGGCATAGGGCCTGAGGAGAGAGTCCACATAACCAGACACTCCTGCTGTGAGAGTGCCAGTGCCTGAGATGATGGGGCATGCACAATTCCCAGGTTTGTGGCTCTGGGGTAGTATAAAATAACTTGCGTATCTCCCTTCATCTCTCTAATGCTCGTTTATCTCTGTCTCCACTGTGCTGAGTTGAAGGGAAAAGCTGTCCCTTTGCCTCAGTGCTTCTCTTCTTACAGGGCTAGAGTTACTAAGTCATATTTCAGATAAATGGAGTGGGTTTTGACTGGTCATTCAACTGAATCTGGAAAATCAAACTGGTGGAGGCAAAATTGCAGTCATCAGCAGAGACTCAGCCTCAGCATCAACATCCCAGCTCCCAGCATAGACACCCCTTTCCTATAAAACTGGCTTTCATTCTTTGTTCCTTGATGTATAACTTAAGCTACTAACTTTGTAACAGTTATTTGAAATTTCAGAATTTACTAAAATCTGGATGGCCAGAAATTTGTGACTCTCCCATGATATCCAATATTTCCTTTTGAGGTATTTCCTTCTGACAAGTGGGTTGGAGACCACGACAGCTTATGCCTGAAGAAATCTGTTATTAAGGGTAAGTCCACACATCTCTTTTATTTTGAAATAAGACCGGTTATTTGAAAATAAAAAAGATTAGGTCCACATGACATTTTCTTATTTCAGAATGATGGGCTCTGTCATGTTGAAATAAGAACCATCATTTTGAAACAGCTTAAACCCCATTAATTTCGAAATGGCTGTTATTTCAAAATGGTTATTTTGAAATAAGGCTGTTTGGACATGTTGTTTTGAAACAACACCATTATTTCGAAACAACTGTTTTGAAACAGCATGTCCAAATGGCTTTATTTTGAAATAACCATTTCAAAATAACAGCTGTTTCGATAGCAGGCTTTCCCTTAATTTGAATTAACATTTTCTTAATTCGAATGAACTTATTTCAAAATAAGGACTTTATTTTGAAATAACTCATTTTGAAATAACTTGTTTTGAAATAACGATGTATATGTGGACATAGTAAGGTGCCACAGCACTCTTGTAGTATTTCCTTCTATTATTACTTGTTAATTCTGATTTTGGATAGAAAATATAATTTCATTCTTACTAGTATTTAATTAGGTCATCCACCCCTATCATGAAATAACCCTACTGAAAAAGCATACAGGAAAAATAAATTATTTGATATTGTTTATTGGCAAAGGTACAAGGTGATGATATCTCTGCTATCCAGGACTACAGTCTTGTGGGTCTTCTGATTATGAGGAAATTTAGCAAGACCTAAACTGATGGAGATAAAATGGGGGGAAATAGTCATAGATTCTAATATTAACAGAAGTTATGCAAATAAATATTGCCTTATATTTTACTACATAGTATTTACAGAGTTGATGTATCATCCATTAAATAATGCTTTCTATGAGAAGTCTAAGTATGACATTTACAGCCACAAACACTTTAAAAATCAATATTTGCCACTAGATACCGTAAAGATGTGTTTTTCTAAGCACAGGAAACAACTGGTGTTTCAGCTACTGCTTTGTAATAACTTGCTGACAGATGTTGCCTAGAGTTAGTCAAAAACAGTCACTCCTTTTAAAATCAAAATTCTGGTGAAAAATGTTGAGAGTTTAAAAAATTATCAGCAAGTTCTAATGTTGAGGTATTAATATTGCAACAGCCTGGTATAAATTACATACAAATATCTCCTAATTTACATACAGCTAAATTATTTTCTGTTACATATCTGGAATATGTTAATATCTTACAACTTTTTTGTTCTGATTGTACAGCACTTGGGTGGGTTGCATCACTGCATGCCTTGGGAATGTTTGCAGTGATGATCATTGTTTTCATTTTCGTTTTCCTGGCTAAGGTAGCATGAAATGATTTCCCCTTTTGGCTGGAGTATCCACTTTCATCTAGCAAGCTGGCAGAAGTTATTCCTGCAGATTAGCCAACTCATTTTCTAATAACTACCAAATGATTTTATGACCATCAACCTTTCTTACTATATTTTGTAGTTTCATTCTGTGATACACTCTGTGGGTATGTACACTAGCAATTCCAGTTCTGTATTTATTCCTGTAAATTCTGCTAGGTTTACTACCAGGAAATGAAACTTCTGTAAGAATTCAGGCATAGTGGCAAGCTGTATCTTTTGAAGAACTTGATATTGCTGCTTGCTATGGATACTGATAATTCAATTCTATGGATTCAAGTTTACATTCCCCAAAACATTTTCCAGGTATGCTATGTTTGCCCTTTGTTTAAATTGATCCTGGAGCTGTCAGTTGTGAGGAGCAAAGTGGGAACAACTTCTTTGATATTGTTGTTCCCCTTATGACCCAAGAGGCTAGCCCAGAGGTTGGCAACCTGAAAGACAAGACGAAGCCAGTTTAAAAAGTTCCTTCAATAACCAGGTGTTTTGAGAGCTGCAGTGGGAGTAGCCTCCTTCCAGGCAGGGCTGGACTGGCTGTAGTGCCCCCATGGGAGGTGGGGAGAGCTGGGAGCTGGGCCAGGGCACCAGTCACACGGTCCCCTGGCAGGGGAGCCCAGACCCAGGAGAGAGCCTCCTGCAGTGTCCCTTAGTGGTGGTGAGGAGCCTGGAGCCAGGAGCAGGCCCCCACAGGGTCTCCCAGTGGCAGGGGGAGCCCAAAGCAGGCTGTAGGCTTCATGCAGGGTCCCAGTGGCAGGGGCCAGAGCTGCAAGGGGTCAGCCAAAGAGCTGCATGCAGCTCTGGAGTCATGAGTTGCAGACCCCTGGGTTAGTCAAATTCAGGATATTGTTGGTTGAAACTGATAATATCTTCTTTGGTGCAGTCTTGTTCATTTACAAAGAATATATAAAGTGCTGCTGCTCTGACAGAGGAGGAGCTAAACAACAGAATTTCTTTGTTTGCAGCTCAAAGCCTCTTTATTCAGCACCAGGCCTAGAAGACCTCTCTTTACATTCTCTCTCTCTCTCTCTCTCATTCACACTCACACAGAGTTCAAATTTTTGTGCAACCTTTCATGGCTGTGTTTTGGATTTCAAGACTGCTGTTATGTCATTCATTTCTTTATGTTCGTTCTAAATGAAAGGTGGAAGTTACACCCAACTCATGACGAGAAGGTTTAAATCAGTGCACAACAATATTCTGTATTGTTTTCAGTGGCAGGAAATCATTTCATTCCTTGGTTACAGGTAGAGAATGTAATTTGACTGGCCTTTTTTGATGCTACAATGCCTGTTAGAATTCGTTCTGTCCTTCTAAGATGGGTATTTGGATCCTGTGGAAAGATCACTGTTTCATGGTCATGTATATGCTGACCATTTGGATAAAAACATCTCAAAAGAGTGTGCCATAATCTAGAACTTTTTACAGATTTCTATGGTTTTCCAATATTATACTATTTGACGTATTCTAATTGAGCAAATTTGATTGTATTTTGCAAAGCAATCATGAAAAAAAAGCTGTATGCAGTGCTGTTGTAGCCGTGTCAGTGCCAGTGCCTTAGAGGGATAAAGTGGGTGAGATATCTTTTATTAGAAGATATTCATCATCATCATCATCATCTGTGGCAGCACTCTTCCCTTTCCACCAAAAGAGGGAGCAGAAAGTTCTTTCCCTTCTAAAGCCTCCAGTCAGGGAAGTAATATTCCCATTATGGAATAACCTGTCCATATGTGCAGTTCTTCCTAACACCTGCATTCATTGGTTGGCTTATGTCCCAAAATATGCAGATATAAGCCCCATGCAATGTTTTTAAATCCCAACCAAAGTAATTGTGGTGGATCTCATTATCCATATAAATGTCCAGTCTTGTTTGAACCCAACTGTTTCATGGCAATTCATTCTAGATATTAATGTGTTGGGTATTTTCAAAATTCGTTGGTCAGTTCTAAAGTTAGTTATTTTTTCAATTTAATTGAATGTCCCTTGCTCATCAGTTATATAAAGAGTAAGGATTCTGTATCTCATTCATTATATTGTATAATCTGTTCTTGTTCCTCTCTTCCTTATAGCCTTTGCAAAATAAACACTCTCAATTGCCATGTCTACACTTACAAAACTAATTCAAAATATTTATTTTGAAATAACTACTTTGATTTTAATTCAAAGTAATTATTTTGAATTAGCACTACTTCAAATTTATTATTTTGAATTAGGAGTCCAGAGAAGACTCTAATTCAAAATAAGGTAGGAGTTATTATTTCACTCTCTAATTTGAAAAGAGGAAGGGAGGCAAAAGAATAGGGCCATTATTTTGAAAGGAGCCTCTTCTGAGGCTTAGAATGGCTTAGTTTGAAAAAATAATTTTGATTTAACAGGTCTAAAAACAGGTCTTATTATTTCAAAATAAAGCTTCATTATTTCAAAATAAAGAACTGCTTAATTCGAAATAACAAAATGCATATGTGGACAGGAAAAAGTTATTTCAAAATAAGCCTCCTTATTTCAAAATAACTTCTAAGTATAGACATACCCAATCATTTCAAGCTCTTACACCCACATACAGCCACCTCCACCCCACCCCCACCCCCACCCACACACCCTGAGTTTTGCAGGAGGGGAGATAGTCGCCAGCCTCAGTGTTGCTTGAGTCAAACCACTGACCAGGTGAATGAGCTTGAGGAGTGGAGCGGGGGTCCAGGCACTCACAACACGATGCTTCTTGGAATTGCAGAACAAACCCCAAAGTGTCTTGTTTTCTTCGCCCTTTTTATAGGGCCCAGACTACATGCAAGTCTATGAAAACAGCTATGTCATGTCGGTCCCATGTTTGATGTGACAATCTATTACTCACAGACGTAACAAACATGACATTTTTACTGTTTTTATTTCCATTGCAAATTTTATCATCTTGTGTTCTTACAGGGCTTATGTTCTTTGTTCTTTTTACCCTTTTTAAGCCATCTGGATCCTTGTTGTCTGAGGACTGGTCCATCTCCTCTCCTAGCATCATCTTGTCACTTTTAACTTCCACATACATTCACTTCTCAATCACACAGATTAACACACTCATTTTTAATTTCTTTGCCAATCAATTAACTTATGAATTCTGACAAAAGGCAGGGGAGATTCTTTCCCCTGAATTTACAATCTTGAGAAGTTGCTCATGATTGTACGCTTTATTCTTTTGGTCCTTGATGCATTACAGTTTTAATAAACAATTTTTATCAATTGCTTTCAGTGTTCCTTTGGCTTTTAAAAATAAAAATTTAGCAAGACAGTTTGTTACTGACCAGTATTTACAACCGTGAGATTTTGCAGCTTAAAATCATAGGGTGTTACATTGCAATGACAGCTGGTAACCCCTTTTTTTTTTTAATTTGGTAACCTTTTCTTTATTACAGAAAAGCTGAGATTTTACATTTACAACGCCATTTGCTTTTTAACAGGCCTACATTATGCTTACAATAATACTCACCTACCACACAGGATTAACATTTGTAAATCCTCAATGTCTGTAAATCATTGAGATCCCTCCAAAAAAGATGGCAGGGGCTGTAGAAGAACAAAATACTGTTACAAGAAATGATTTCCATTTCAGAAGCAAAATAAAAGGGTGTTGCTGCATCTGTCTACACACAAGGTTTTATTTATTTCGAAATAAAACCTTTATTTCGAAAAACCAACATGATTTGAAATTCCTCCCAGGGTGCTTAGCACCCTGGGAGGAAGAGCCACCCCCTCAGCACCCTGGCCA
>ML681964.1:55512620-55576243 GCA_007922195.1 Podocnemis expansa
TCCCCGCGGACACCCCTCAGCACCCTGGCCAGGGTGCTGAGGGGGGGCTGCCCTTCCTCCCAGGGTGCTAAGCACCCTGGGAGGAAGCTCAGCCAGTTATTTCGAAACAACAGTTGTTTCGAAATAACACGGCCACCACAACCGTTGTTTTGAAACAACTTGTTTCGAAACAACGGTTGTTTCGAAACGGCATGTCCCGTTGGCGTTGTTTCGAAACAACCATTTCGAAACAACGCTCTTTCGAAAGGCAATGAGGTTTAGCTTCTTTCGAAAGGACCACGGCCATTTCGAAAGAAGCGGTTTGCTTCTTTCGAAATGGCCGTGCGTCGTGTGGCCATGCCATTCCTTATTTCGAAATAACCTCTGTTGTTTTGAAATAAGGACTGTGTGTGGACATACGCTATGAAGTCCAGCTTTGCAGATCAAGGAGACTGACTCTGTATCTTTCTAGGAAGGTGGAGACTAGACAAAAGCTGGAGCACAACATCCTGTCCATTCTGAGCCTACTGTGAAATGAACCCTCTTCAGCTGTGGTCTTCAGGTGTATGGGATATGTTGTTTTGGTCAACACATTGTCTTGCTTGATCAATGCTGACTAACAAAGGCATGACATTGTTCAGACAAGTCTGTCTCCCCTTGGACCTATCCACAAAGACTGAACCTTCTGGCGAAAATGATAGTACTCAAGTGTGTTGTGTCACATTTGTTGCCTCTGCCCCACAAACTGTGCAGTGTAGTGTCTGATTTCTACAAATCCTCACCCAGCATTCCTTTCTCCAGAGATTACATTCTAAGAAATCTGTGGACTGGTGAAGCTGTCTCTACTACAGTTCCTTAATCAGATGGCTCTGTGGCCAGATTTGGATGGCCTGAGTTCTTTCCTTTCCAGAATATTTTTAAATTACTTGGTTCACAGATTGGTCTGGGACATTAATTAACTAATTAGCCAAGTATCCAGAATCAAAAAGCAATTTCCTAGCTACAAAACATTAAGGAAGTGCAGCTTAGTCTTTCTACAGTCTAGCCAATTAAGTACTTAGCTGCTTGGGTGGAATGCCAAATTATTTAATATTGTATTGAAAGGAAATTGTCATTGGTTGCAATATATAGGGCATGTCTACACGGCTCTTTTATTCGTTATTTCGAAATAAAAAAATTTAGTCTACACGACGTATCGATATTTTGAAAGGACGGACCTCGTCCTTTCGAAATAACGATTGTTATTTCGAAAAAGTTAAACCTACCCCCCCCTCGAAATAGCCGTTATTTCGAAATGGATGTTTCGAAGTAACGGCTTTAGACCCATTTGGACATGTTGTTTCGGAACAAATGGATTCCGAAACAGCATGATTTGAACTTCAGAGCCACCCCCTCAGCACCCTGTCCAGAGTGCTGAGGGGAGACAAGCCGCAGGGCAGGGGGGCTGCCCCCAAGACCAGCGGGGAGCCCTGCAGAGGGGTGCCGATGCCCCGCTCTCCCCGCCACTGGGGCTGCTCAGAAGCCCTGCGGCGGGTGCAGGGGCTCCCCGCCCTGCCTGCTACCGGGGCTGCTCCCAAACGCCACAGTGGGGTCCGGGGGCGCCCGGCTCTCCCTGCTGCCAGGGCTGGTGGCAAACCCCGCGGCAGGGTGCTGGGGCTCTGGCTTTTCCCCGCCGCGGGGGCTGCAGCCACGGGGAGCCGGGTCCCGCCGGCCCCTCAGGCCCTGGGCTCAGCGGCGGCAGCGGCTGCGAGCCCCGCGGCTCCCCCGCCACCAGCTCGGGGGCCTGTAGCCGCGGGCGGGGTGGCCGCAGCCCAGGCGGCTCACCCCACGCCCTGTTGCAGGGGCTGCAGCCCCCAGTAGGGTGGCCGCAACCAGGGTGGCACACACCGTGCCCTGCTGGGGGGCGCTATGGCCACCCCGCCCACGGCTGCAGGCCACCGAGCTGGTGCCGGGTGAGCCACGGGGCTCGCAGCCACTGCCGCCGCTAGCCCGGGGCCGGAGGGGCCGGCGGGACCTGGCTCCCCGTGGCTGCAGCCCCCGCGGTGGGGAAAAGCCGGGGCCCCGGCACCCTGCCCCGGGGTTTGCCACCAGCCCTGGCGGCAGGGAGAGCCGGGTGCCCCCGGACCCCACTGTGGGGTTTGGGAGCAGCCCCAGCAGCGGGCAAAGCAGGGAGCCCCGGCACCCTGCCGCAGGGCTTCTGAGCAGCCCCAGCGCGGGGAGAGCGGGGCATCGGCACCCCTCTGCAGGGCTCCCCACTGGTCTTGGGGGCAGCACCCCATGCCCTGTGGCTTGTCTCCCCTCAGCACCCTGGCCAGGGTGCTGAGGGGGTGGCCTTTCCTCCCAGGGTGCTAAGCACCCTGGGAGGAATTTCAAATCATGTTGTTTTTTTGAAATAAAGGTTTTATTTCGAAATAAGTCATTTTGGAATGACTTATTTCGAAATAAAACCTTGCGTGTAGACATAGCCATAGAGGAATTTGGGTGGGCCAAATGTGAATCCACAAAAAGCTTATGCTTTAATAAATACGTTAATCTTTATACGTGCCATGGGACTTCTTATTTGTTTTGCTGAAGTAGACTAACATGGCTACCCCTCTGGGAGCTGAGTGAGAATTGGGTTAGAACTTCATTTCTGTGTCTTAATCAGTTCTGTTAAATTGTCTTTTAATACATTTATTAATTGGATAAATTATATGGCTTTTTTAGATAACCCTAGGAAGGCTCTAAGTGTATGTTTATGCTGCAGCTGGAATTGTTTTTCCCAGTCCGGGTAGGCAGGCATGTGTTGACTCTCCCCAAGCTAGAAATAATTTTCAGGAAGATTTATCAGACTGGTTTCTATGGTAATGTGGTGAACAGTAACTAGTCTTTTCTTAGATTATGCAGCTGAGATTGTGCTTCCCAGAGCACTAGACAGACATACACAAGCTCTGTTTTAGTCACTGTGTTAAAAATAGCAGTGTAGCTGGTGGCACACAGGGGGCAGCATAGGTTAATGGCCTGAGAATAAACCTATCCAGACCCTTGTGGATAGTTCAAGCCAGCACCAGTGCACCCCTGACTAGAGCTGGCACCTGTTAGTCTTCATGTCTGTCTGCATGTGTTGAGAAGCACACTGCCAACTGGAGTATAAACATAGCCTAAGACGATATTATTTGGTAAATCATTACTTAAAAGACCTCAAGTTACAGAGAATCCTCCATTTGCAACGGTTTAGACCTGCAAATGATGCCCGCATGCCCCATGCTGCAGAGGAAGATGAAAAAAACCCACAGTCTTTGCCACTATTTAACTTCATTATATAAAATTAAAGAAAATTTGTAGCATAGTCTCTACTGGAAGTTTCTTGTGACTCAGTAATCTTTGTTTTTCTCTTGTGTATTTTAATGCGTTCAGTTCATCATCAGAACACTGAGAACAAGATTCTCATCTATGTCAAAATACAGAATTGGTTCTCAGAAAGCTGATTTCTACTCCCAGAGTTGCAAGTTGTCCCAGTATGAGCAAAACCAATCTTTCTGAAAAATCTAAGTGTTTTATTAAAATGATTTTCATTTTGTGAACATCTTATGATTTCTAATATATGTCATTCTCTGCAACATTTTTGTTACAAATAGTTCATCCATCTACAATAGTAATTGCTATTTAAGATCAGCATTAGTACTGCACAGAGTGTGTGAGCACAGTTCTCCAAGTGATCAATGCATTAGTGGTGAAGTGTGGTAGCCTGTGGTATTATCTATCATTGTCCTCAGCGGAACTAGTTGAAACATTTCTGATGAAAGATATTTCTGTCAGAAAATGCAGTTTCAATGAAATAAAATTGTTTCGTAGGAACGTGTCGTCTTTATTAGATTTTCAACAGGAGAAAATCAATGTTTCAGTTTAATAACATCAAAATATTTTGATAAAGTAAAATGTTTAGTTTAAATTTTATCATCTTGATTCATTTTGTTTAGACATATATCCAAATAACTTACAGTATGGTACTGTGTATACCTTCATATTTTATATTTCAGCATTAATCTTGAGATTTAACAAACTGATCTGATGTTTCCAGATCAAATTTAAAATAAAATTATTAGAATTTAAGAACTGCCCTAGTGAGTCAGACAAATGGTTCAGCTAGCCCAGTATCCTGTCTTCCAACAGTGGTCATACCAGGGGTTCCAGAAGGAATGAACAGCAAAGGTGATCCATCCCCTGTTGTCCAGTCTCAGCTTCTAGCAACCAGAGGCTAGGGATACTTTGGAGCATAGTTTTGGACCCTGCCCATCTTGTTTAATAGCCACTGCTGGACCTATCTTCCATGAATTTACTAGTTCTTTTTCTAAGCCTGTTATAGGTCTGACCTTCACAACATCCTTTGGAAAGGAGTTCCACAGGTTGATTGTGCATTGTGTGAAGAAACACTTACCTTTGCTCATTTTAGTAGGGGTCTCCAAATGAAATTAACAGGCAGAAGGTTTGAAACAAGCAAAAGGAAGTGTTTCTTCACACAATGCACAATCAACCATGGATTTATAAATAGGAAACATGAAATTTTCTGTCATTATCTCTTCCTTTCCTAATGATTCCCAACATTTTGATAGCTTTTGTTGAAAATCTGGAATTTTCTGTGGGATGGCAATTCCATCTTCCAACCAGTTTAAGTCCATCTAGGTTAGGGGTCTCAAACACACACCCCGCGGTCCACATGTGGCCCCTGAAGCTATTTCCTGTGGCCTGCAATGACACTATCATTACCAATATTTGCAATATTGTTGTATGAAAAGGTTTCAGTGGTGCGGCCCTCCGGCTAAACGTATTAGTCCTCATGCGGCCCTGTACTAGTCTTCATGCAACCGTCGTGGTGATTTGAGTTTGAGACCCCTGATCTAGTTAATTCTTGCTCTTGTTTGTGCAGAATAGCTTTTATAGAGTTTGCCTAACAATGTTTGGTATTTATGTTGAGAATACTTATGGGCACTGTGAAAGTCTGGCTGGAGAAATAACCACTAGACAAAGGCATGAGCAGATCTCATATGAATGCTGACTTATAAGAAAGGAACAGTGTTAGCACTTAAAGCGCAGATTTACTGATACAGATTTACAGGAACTGCATCATGGCTGCTCTCACCATTTGGCTCATATAAAAAGACTGGAAAACCTCTGCAAATGTACAAAAGAGAATCCTTCTAGAGTAGGGAAGCCTGTTGGTAGATCTAAAAAGGCACCAGAGCTTGCGCCTCCATCCACCTAACCCCAGTACAGGGAGCAAGGAGAGAATGTTAGGCATGGAGAGGGATGGATATTGAGGAGAAGCATGCTACAGCTGAGGTCTGCCACAATCCACCACTGCCATAGGGGCCAGGAATGACCCTAAACTGCACCAGGAGTGCAAGTTAAAGCTTCTCAGATGTCATGCACAGTGATGAGTTGAGATCTGGCCTTGAGATTCTTGCAGGTAAAGCAGGGAGAATCAACCTCTAGAAATGGAATGAACTTTATAAGTGTTCAAACTATGGCTTATGTTTTGAGTCCAGTCCCTTCTTGTGTGAGTAGCTTCACCAAAGTGAATGGGCCATTATTATTTTATTAAGAGTACTGCCACACCCAGCGTACTTCATTAGGACCCTGTTACACTGCACCCTGTACAAAAGAACAAGACACAATCCCTGCACTGAACTGCAGTAAGTTAACATTACTATAACTTGGAGAATCAGCCCTGATATGAACAACCAAAGACCCTGTAGTCCTTTAACCTGTAAAGGTTTTCCAGCTATAAATCTGGAGTACCTGAAAGGGTGAAAAAATATATTAGAAGCCAGCACAGATTTCATTATATCATGGAAATATTGTGTCTCTTTCAAATGTGATTTTCCTTATAAGTATTAGTCGGAGTTTATACAGTTTTGCCTGCATGTTTTTGCTGCATATTTTTCTTCAACTTCAGGCACATTTCTGAACATTTCCAATAAAGGCTATCCCCAGTGTGATGGATCTGGAGCTGCCTGTAAGAATTTATTAAAACTACCAGTATGTGCTTTCTCTGCTTGTCTGAGTGTTGAAAAGATATCTCCCGCATACATATTGAGTTAATTCAGTAGCTGCTTCATCTGGAAACCTACCCAGGAAGACTGATGATAACTCAGATGAAAACTCCTTAGTAAATGCCCAGGACTGTTAACTGTGATATGCTACCTATGATGGGCTACATCATTGGGTTGACAAGGTTCTTGGAGCACAAGGAAGAAAAAAACTTTGGGATGGATGCAATCACAGCCCCTGAGAGCACATGGAAAGAGACAGAGGCTGCTGGGAGGGAGACCCTGTCCTCAGAAATGTGTGCATGTGCGTCTGGAAGGGATGCTCTGAGGGGTAAACTATGCCTACCTAAGCTTTAGGTAAGATAGACATGCATGAAGGCTTTTGTGACAGGGTTGTCCCTGCAGTGACCCTTTGGCTATGTCCACACTTACACAGTTAAATCGATTTAACTTATATTGACTTAATAAAATTGATATAAAAATCATTAAATCTATTTAAGTTAAATCTATTTAACAGGTCCGTACTAGAAACTCAAATCGAAATAGCATGTCCATGGGCAGGACTTGATATTTCGATTTAGGAGAGAGTCATCATGGGAGATGTGGCAACACGGCCCCCTAGAAGGGCCATGCCCCCACCGAATATATAGAAAAAAGAAAGCACTTGGGAAGGAGAAGGGCAAAAAATGTTAAATCAATTTAACAGTTAAATAGAAATAACGTGTCCTCACTGTGTTATTTTGAAATAACAATTTTGATTTAACCATCATATTGATATAATACTAGGTTTTCTTATATCGATATGACTTTCCTTATATCAAAATGAGGGAGCTCTTCATTTTGAAATTAGGAAATGTTGTGTGGATCTACCATTTTTTAAATTGAAATAACCAGCATTATTTTGATTTAAATAGTGTGTGTGGACATACCCTTTGTGACCTGTCAGGGCACAACTCTCCTTTGGGTCTCTGCTACTAGATCACTGTTTCTTATGAGGTCTGAGCCAGGGATGCTTTGGCTCTTCTGCCAAGGCACACTTCAGTATGACCATTTCTTTTGGCTATTAGCCAAACAAAATCAGGAACAGAAAACCACAGCTCGAAACAACCTCATCCAATAAACCTTGGCCTACCCTTCTATTCAAGGCTTACCTTCAAAGAGTCCGTGCTTTTGCTGCTGCCCCCAGGTCTAGTCATCCTTTCAACCAAGGGGTTAAAGTATAATTTGGCAGGCCTGGAACCCTCCTAAATTTCTGCCCCCCCATGCATTGCTGGTCCCCCCAACACACACCTGGGCCTCCCTAATGCACCAAATGTGAGGCCCCCACCCCAGCTCCTGCCCCCCACATGGCTATCCCCACTCCAGCTCCTACCCCCAAATGCCTACCCCCACCCCTGCTCCTGCCCCCCAAACACCAGCCTCCCACCCCAGCCTACCCCCCCAAACACCAGCCCCCCACATCAGCTACTGCTCCTGGCCCCCGTCTGGCCACTGGTTCCCCAACTCCCGGCCATGCTGCACTGCTTTTTCCCACTGACCTGGGCCAACTCCCTCCCCCACACCCTTTCCACACCAGGCTGGCCTGCCTGTTCCTGAACACCCCCCCCAGGCCCCCATTTCCTGGCTGCAGGGCTGAGAATCAGCTCAGGGAAGGAGATTTAAAATCTCCCAGCCCGAGGCAGCTCCCCTGCCCGGCCAGAACATGCTGGAACAGCATTCCAGGGCCTGCTATTTTTAGAGGCTAAGCATTCGCCTGGCCCCTAAAATAGAAAATGGAGACAGAATGCCATGCTCTGGTGTCCACTATTTTTAAATGGTGGGTCCTGGAAAGCAGCCTTCCAGCTCCATTTTCTATTTTTTAGGAGGCCTGGAACACTGAGCCCCTAAAAATCGTGGGCTCCAGAATGTCGTGCTGGTGCATTCTGGCTTACTTTAACCCCTGCTTCTACCAGTGGCTCAGGACCAGCCAAAACGCTAGCTTAATCTGCGGGCCTCAGCTAGGCTTCTCACATCCAGAGACAAAAAGCTCTGGCCAGCCCTGAACTGGGCTAGGTTTCCTCCTTTAACTCCCCTCCCTATGTGTAATATTTGCTAAAATTGCAGGGGGACAGGGCCAATTTGGTCCACTGACTCTGTTGCTAGAGTGAAGTCCATTTATCCCATTCCAGCCTTTTACTGAATGAATCCTTTTGTCTTCTTATGTGTTTGTGTTGTTAAGAGAGGCTGTTTTGGGTCACTGTATACACCTACCAGTCAGAGGGACAAACCACAGATACAAGAGACTTGTTAAGAGAAAGCTAGCTAGGGCCATAGGACACTATAGCCAAGTATCTTGCATTAGAAATGAGAGAATTGTGGGATCCAGCCTAAGAGAGACGGAGGTTTGAGGCCTGCATGCATGTGGAGGCCAGGCAGAAGAAACAAAAGCGAAGCTACTTCTGATTCATGACAAATGGTATTGCTCAAACTCAGGGGATTTACTTCTATATAACTGCATCTCAAGATCTGGCCTTCATTAAAGGCAGCAACCTGATATTCTTTTGCCTAGCTGGCACAGTTTCAGCCACCTTCTTTCTTAACTTAAATGCAGATCCACTGGTTTTTGTTAACCTGTTTTTTGTTAACTACATGTCACTCTATATTATTATTCTCCTTCTGGCTACTAGAGACCCAGGCCATCCCGGAGAAGACCAGCACATGCATAACTTCCATGGACATGAATAACTTTTATTAACGATAAAGGAGTGAAGAGTGGATTTGAATTACATATGATAATTGCAGCATAAGATACCCTAAGTTACTCAGATAAACAGTTACTGAATTAGCTGTTAAGCAAAAATAATTCCTTTTTGAGGTTAATATCATGGCCTCTGGGTCGGACCTGAAGAATTCTTCATAGTAGATTACTTCCTCAGCCAACTTAGATATCTAAAGATATATGAATCGATCCAAAGCACAATAGTAGGGTGTTCTGATAACTTCTAAGATCTGGCTTTCTAGTAAGAATCTGTATTAGATAAAAAAAAGCAAGAAGTCTTGTGGCACTTAAAGACTAACAGATTTATTAATCGCATGAGCTTTCATGGGAGAAAATCCCACTTTGTCAGATGCTTTGAAGAGGGGGAACTTACAGAATAGGATGAAAATAAATGCAGGGGAGGTAAGACATGGGATCAGGTCATACTGCAACAGGAAATCAGAGCATTTGTAAAGATTCAAAGTCTAGGAAACAGCACACAGAGGAGGGTGAAGTCAAATTACCTGTTATAATGTGAAAAGAAGCCATAGTCACGATTCAGTTCTGCTTTCACACAATCTAATCTGCATATTAATTCAGTTTCAGCTGTTTCTCTTTGAAGTCTTGATGTCCCATTGATTTTCTTGAGGACCATTGTTAACAAATCATCAATGGTGTGATTAGGCAGATGGAAGTACTCAGCAACTGTTTTTCGGGGTTTTTTTTTGTTTTTTTTGTGTTGTGATTTCTGATGTCAGTTTTGTGTCCATTTATTCTTTTGTGCAGAGAAAGTCCTGTTTGTCCAATGTATAAGGTGTGGGGACATTTCCAGCATATGATGGCATAAATCACATTAGTGGATGAGCAGGTGAATGACCCTTTGATGGAGTAGCTGGCTTGATTAGGTCCTATGGGTGTGTTCACACATAGTTTTTAAATTGAAACAGCAACTGTTGTTTCAATTTAAAAAATGTTATGACTGAACGATGTTTCGTTATTTTGAAATAATGAGCACCATCATTTTGAAATAACAAACCTTATTTCAAAATAGTAAAACCTAGGAATAAAGAGAAATAGCCGTTATTTCAAAATGGTTGTTTTGAAATAATACCATTTGGATGTGTTATTTTGAAATGACCATTATTTCGATTTAACACTTTTGCCCTTCTCCTTCCCAGGGTGCCTTCCTTTCTCTATACATTGGGTGGGGGCATGTCCCAGGGAGGGGGGCCATGTTGCTGCACCTCCCATGCTGCCCCTCTCCTGATTCGAAATAGCAAGTCCTGTGTCCAAACTTGCTATTTCAATTTGAGGTTTTTGCTTATTTCAATTTAAGTTAATTTGAAATAATAAATTTTATTTCAAAATAACTTATTTTGAAATAAGCGTCTATGTGTGAACATAGCCTATGATGGTGTCTTTTGTGCAGATATGAGGACAAAGTTGGCAGTGTGGTTTGTTGCAGGGATGTGTGCCTGCTTTCATATTTCTGTTGTTAGGTCTGTAGTTGCTGGTGAGTATCTGTTTAAGGTTCAGGGGTTGTCTGTAGGCAAGGAGAGGTCTGTCTCCCAAGGCTAGAGAGAGTAAGGGGTGATCTTTTAAAATAGGTTATAGGTCCTTAATGATCTGTTGTAGAGGTCTGACTTGGGGGTTTGAACTAAACAAGCACGTCTAGTTAGAACTAATAAGTTTGTCTGAACTAACAAAATGTGGTTAGTTTGAACTAACCGCTCATTCAAACTTATTTAATTTGAACTAGCATGACTACAGCTGCTCTAGGGAAACAAGTAATTGCAACTGGAGTCCAGCTTATACTTTAAATGATAGAAAACAGTCAGGAAAAAGAAACTCAAGTGGTTCCTGTGTGTGCATGGAGATGAAATAGTGAGTCAAAGAGAAAATCACAGCCTTGTGGTTTGCAACATGCAGAAGCCTGGCATCCCCATTACAATGACAGGCAGCTAAGAATGAATAGTCTATGTTAATGTGCGGTGTTGGTTGAGTGACACTTAAAGGAAAAAGTCAAGTACAAGTAGGAAAAGCTGGCTGAATTCCACTTATTCATTCAGTTGAGACAACCACAGTTTCCCCCTCCGATGAGTTAATATCTGCCAGTGTGGCAAGAGGCCAATTAGATTTTCTGCCTGCACTGGTACATGATAATTTTCCAAGGCAGATGTATTAGTGTTGTTTATGGATAATATTACCAACCTCTCCACAACCCACAATATCATGTGTATGATCACAAACTCAAATCAGTATCAAAACAGCGCTGATTTCTGTACTGTGTAGCAGCCCCACCTGACCTATCCTAGCCTAGCCTCACTGGCTATGTCTACATTAGAGGGTTTAGTTAAGTCGACTTAATAAAGTCTATATTAAGTCAGCTTTATTAAGTTGACTTAAAGAGTCCCCACTTCTGTTAAGTCAACTTAAGACACATGTCCTAATGAAAATGGTGCTGCTTAAGTCAACTTTATTAGGTCGACTTAAGGAGGCATAATTTATTAGATAGGATTTCTTAAGTTGACTTAGGGGGCCACATTTCATTAAGTCAACTTAATAAAGTTCACTTAATGCTTAAGTCAACTTTAAGAGTGAGAGGTATTAAGTTGACTTAAGGAATCCCTTAAGTTGACTTAATAAATGCCAAATGTGGCAGTGGCTTTGCTTAAGTCAACTTAAGCCTGCTTAAGTGTACTTAAGTGCCTGGTGTAGACAAACCCAGTAAGTCTGGCAAGCCGCTAACAAATATAGCATTATAAGCAACCCACTACCCTGTCTCCTAGATGTTTAGTATTATGCTGGATATATCCCATTCTTGGAGGCAAATGCTGTACCTGATCCCAACACTTTGCCCATCAGATGCCATCCTTGGTAGATTCCTATAGAAATGCCTCCTGATGAATTAGAAAGCTGATCAACACAAGCTGCAGGGGTCCTAATCCAGCCATTTGGGGGAATCCAGGGCTATAAAGTGGGTGTTTCTCAGGTCTGAGTGCCAGGGAGACTCTATCCAGAGTAGCCTCTCCAGAAGGCAATCATGGGCTGTCCTAAAGGTACACCAGACAGATTCATCTTTTCATACGGGACCTTTCCTCTGTCTTCATCAGACCTGTCCACACATCCTCCAACCCCCACTTATAGGCCATTCACCTGCTGTGGCTACCACTCTCCCCAATCATCTTTCCTTGCCAGCAACAAGCAGCTTCAAGACAGGCTCTCAGACCTTCACTACAGGCTCTAAAGCTGCCCCTCCTTTTTTCCACAGCCAGTTCCAAGGATGCTTACTTTTGTCTGCTGTTGCTGCTCCAGTGCAGTTTCTGACTCACTGCTGAGCTCTGGTCCCCCAAGGTACACATTTTCTTTCCTGTGCTGGGATTATGGAGCCTCGCTTGGGTAGATTAACTCAGTGGTCAGTAATGAGCCAACTGGTTCTTTATTGCAGTACATTAACCACACCCTAGAATTTATGCAAGACCTGTATGTAAAACATTGCAAAACCACAGGCAATGCAGAGTTTAATGAAACTGCAGAATACAGTCTACCTCATCAGTAATGGATTGTTTGAAATTGTGGGTTTAAAAGTTGCATCTTGGTTGGTCTAAAACCAAAGAGTTTGGGGGCATTTAAAGAGTGTGAAGAGGTTGCAAAGAAAGTATTAGTTATTTTGAATGAATCTTTGCTGCTGATTATGATGGGAAATTCCTGTCTAACTAAAGATTACTCTGGCAAAGGTAAGCCATGTGTGACACCCAAAGGGAATGGAAGAGCCTCTAGATAAAGAGGATCAGCTGCAGTATGTCATCAAGATATTTATGCAACAAAAAAACATGGGTGAAGATGAGCTATTAAAAGAACTTTACACTCTAGCCTTAAACTGACTCTTGAATCCATACAGAGCTAATTGTAGGACATGGGCCAAAAATAGTTCCTGTGGTCACTAATATATAGTGAATATCAGTAAAAGACCCTCTGATGGTATAAATCTGTGTAGCTTCATTGACTCCAATGGTACTAAATCAATGTGTACTAGCTGGAGACTTGGATCATAGTTTTCTAACATTCAGGGTCCTGCTTACAGTGGTTACAGTGCTTATTCTGTAAAGGCAGATAAAAGGGGCATAGGATAGGTTTGAAGGAGGTGAGGAAAGAAACAAAAGACCTTATGTTAAGAACATAAGAATGGCCATATTGCATCAGACCAGTGGTCCATCTAGCCCAGCGTTCTGTTTCTGACAGTGGCCAATGCCAGGTGCTTCAGGTGGCATGAACAAAGCAGGCCAATTGTCAAGTGAACTATTCCCTGTTGTCCAGCATCTAGCAGACAAGGGCTTAGAGACACCAAAAAGGATGGAGTTGCATCCCTAACCATCTTTGCTAATAACTACTGACAGGCTTATGCTCCAGGGGTATGTCTACACTGGAGACTCTGTTAAGTGGACTTAACAAGATCAATTTTAAGTTGTTAAGTCCACATTGAAAACTCCTGTTGACTGCCTGTGTCCACACTGGCAGGTGCTAGGCTGACAGAGGAATGGTTCATTGTGGGTAGCTAGAGGCCAATTAGGTCAACTTAAGGGCTTTCTCCATCTCATTGGCTCTTAAATGGACTTAATAAGGTTGATTTAAAGGTTAAGTCGACTTAAGGAAGCATTTAAGTTGACTTAATAAAGCCCAATGTGGCCACAGAAGTCTGTAGGTCAATAAACCCTTCCTTAAGTCAACCTAAGGCTCCAGGGTAGATGGAATTTATCTAATTCTTTTTTGAATCCAGTTATACTTTCAGCCTTCAGAAAATTCACTGATAGTGAATTCCATTGTTTGACAAGGTATTTTGTGGAGAAATCTTTCTTTCTTTCTTTCTTTCAAACCCCCCCCTGCTTTTATTAATTTCATTGGCTGATTCCTAAGTCTTATGTTATGTGAAGAGGTAAAACTTTTCCTCATCCATTTTCTCCACACCATTCATGATTTTATTGCCCTCCATCACAGTCCCATTTAGTTGTTTCTCTTCTTAGTTGAACCATCATGATTTTTTCATTCTCTTCATATATGAAAGCTCTTCTAAATCCAATTTTTTGCCCTAATCTATACTTTTCCCAATTCTAATATATTATTTTTGAGATGGGATGACCAGAACTGCATGCGACACTCAAGTGTATCATAGATTTCTATAATAGCTTTATGATCTTTACTTCCTTATCATAATGCCACTTGATTTTGCATGTACTGATGTAAACCAAGAGTAACTCTTGTTTTGTTTTATTTGGGTTCTAATACACCAGCCATCATTGAAATATCTGAGCATTAGTTAAGTCATTAAAGTAAAATCTGGAAAAGTGAGATGTGAATAGTATTACACAGACGGAGAGATATTTAAGTCCTTAAAAAGATTCCTTATGCTGTAAAGGAGCAAAGTAAGAGCAGACATGATGGAGGTATATGAAGTGGGATATTACTTAGAAAAAAGAGATAACAATCTCCTTTAACTTTCTTGTGTATATATATATATATGTTGTGTTTACTAGAAATGCCTTCTGCTGGTATTTCTTCATGAAAATATGCAAGTGTTGCATGATATGGAATGGAAGGATATATAAAATTGATTGAAGAAAATAATTTTTCACAGGCAAACAGTAGAATTTATGAATGTCACTGCCATGGGAAATCAAGAAGCACCACCAATCTGACTTCTTTTACAACAGATCTGAAATAGCGAGGGGATGACATAATGTAGGGATTGAGAGATGTCACCAAAGTTAGAATTCAAGGCTGGGATTGTTATCCGAGCTCCAACAGCTGTCCAGATCTAAATTCAGATCCTGTAACCAAACCAAAAGGGTAGAAATATTAAGTGAACTATGGTACTCAGGAGATTTCCGTTGACACAGAAACCGCCTTTTGTTGTGTCCCAGCCCTTCTAGCACCTGTGTGGCTCAATAATTGGCTTCAAAGAGGGAAGACAAGAGGAGGCCTTTCTTCATAGGGGTGTCAGCTGGCCACTCACCGTCTCGTTATAATTTATGAGTCTGCCAGGTAAGGCTGCTGTTCCTCTATATTCTTTGGAGAGGGGATAGCTGTCCCAACCCACCTCATTTCAATTGTAACACAGTTGAGAGCATCATAGGAATTGCAAATCCCAGAACCCTTTGCAAGGTATTCTAGCAACTGAGCTTAATTTCTGATTAGGGATTTTTTTTTCCTGTTTACTTCCAGTCCAATAATTTCATTCCTGAAAAATAATTGTCTCATTGAAATAGTACATTATGCACTATAACTAGTATATTTTTTACTGGAGCTCATATAAACTTGCTGGGACCTATATTTCTAAACATTCGATATGAGTGAACCTGAACCAATATACTTGACTAACTATTAAAAAGCGATACACTGTATGGTCCTGCCAGATTCGTGCATGTCTAAACAATCCCTGGAGAATAGTATCCAAACTAGAAATTCTTTGAGTCTAATTAATGATTTTTTTCTTATAGAGCATTTCTTAAATGGCATTGGGTAAATATGATATTTAATTGTGTCTTAATATTTCATGTCTCATTTCAGACAGTTTTACATAAAATGAAGACACCAGCAGAGGGAGTCATAATACCTTAGAGTGCATGATTTGTGCTCTAATGTATTCATCCAGTTTGTCCTTAGCAGAATACTGTGGTTTGTTTTCATTTAAACCCTTGGCTCCTCAATGTATCTGCAATGTGAAATGCTGAGAGTTAGCACATGGTATGGCTTGCAAAAGAGAGGGTAAATTTCTGGGGCAATTGTTTTGGGCCAAATGAAAAATACAGGAATAAAAATATTTCTGTTCCAAAGGGCAACTGTGTTAGTCTAGTAAAGCAAAAAGGAAAAAACAAAAAAACAAAAAACCAAAAAAACAAGGAGTCATGTGGCACTTAAAGACTAAAAGATTTATTTATTGCATGAGCTTTCGTGGGAGAATATCCCACTTCATCAGATGCTTTGAAGAAGGGATATTCTCCCATGAAAGCTCATGCGATAAATATTTCTGTGTTTGTGTTGATGAAAGGTGAGTATCAGGTTTGGATTTTTTTCTCCCCAAATAGAAAATCTTACAATTCTGGAAGTATAATACAAAAACATATCAATTTCCTACCTACTGTCTAGTTAGGATGGACCTACCTCTCTTTTGTATCTGTTCTTAGACACCAATACACTTTTACCAGTGGACGTGCTTGTTCAGTACCTAGCCTGTTGTGTGAGTTGGTTTGATCAAAACTTCACGTGCTAAAAGGATTCTCAGTTGATGTGGAGATGTTTGAGTAAGTGTTCAGGTCTCCTAAATTATATATTTCTGAATTTGACTCTTCAGTCTTCTACAGTTTCACATGACTTTGAAGTAACACACTGTGTCCCAATCTTCTTCACAAACATATATTTAGGGTAGAAACTAGAAACCCAAATGTTAAACACTAAAGAAGAAAGATCTAAAGATTAAGTTATATCATTCATGTGTGTCTCTTCTTCTTCTTCTTTAGTACTGGAGATTACGCATGTTGGCTAAATAATGTAAAGTGTCCATAGCATCACTGAATGCATATTTGTATCTTGTTTTTATGTGGTTTCCTTTCTTTATCAACCAGCTGGAGCCCGATTTTACTGACAGTATTGCCATCATTAACTTGTAGAGTATAAAACCCTTCTATTGAGTTGTTTTGCTTTTTAATAACTCTGAGCCTCTCTGCAGAGTCCTATGTGTAACATGCAAACCCTGTTTTGCCCAAAGTTATCCCTCTTGTGCACAGTGCAAATCTCAATGTGTTTTGTGGTAGGTGAATGCAGATGTGGAGTGGTAACTTCTAGGATGTTGGGCTGCCCTTCAACTGCTTTCTGCTGTTTCACCAGTGCCCAACAGCCCTGGAGCCAGTCTTGGAAGAAACTTATCTAGATCCTGGTGTGGCACACAGAACTTCAACAATACCTCCCAGCTTCTTTGATGGGGAAAAGGTGATGTGCCCAGGTCACTCCAGGGTATTCTGACAATCACCAACAGCTTTAACGGCGCTTTGGGACTATTGGTGGCCAGAATGTTTCAGAATAATTTTCAGATTGTTTCAACTTCCACTGGAGGATGAGCAACCAAAACAAAGGGAGCACAAAGGCCCATTTTCCAGCAGCCCCTCCTCAGTTCTGAGGAGAGGAAGGGAAGGCAAAGGAAGCAAGAGGAAAGAATATAGTCAATTGAGTAGTTTAAGAGGAACACCCTTCCCTTTTTTTTTTCTAGTGAACAGCACATTTCAGTTAGACATAAAATGAAATGCAACAGCAGCATACTAAATGCATCCTTTCCTTTGTCATCAGTCCCGACAGGGGATGTTGTGAGTCTCTAGGAAACTGTAAAAATGTCATACTCTATTGCATCCTTTTAAATGAAATGGAGAAATTATGCATCAGGGATCAGTCAGTTGATTTAGCCACTCGCAGCATGGGAGTGTTGCTGTTCTTTGCTCAGCAAGATAGTATCAACGTCTGCTGCTGTGGTTGTGAATGCTCTCCTGAATCCTGTGCCATGAAATAAATAGGCCAGTTCTCCCAGCCAGTGTGCCCACCGTGCAATGCAGTAACAAAGGCGAAGTCTGGAATGTCAAGAAAAATAGCCAGGGAATGTTAATGTAGTAGATATAAAATAATAACCTGTTCCTCCTCGGTGTATCACTCTGTGATGTGTGAGTGTAGGGAAAGAGCTCAGCCCTTTAGGTTATTAGTGGAAGGAATGCCACCGTTTGAGTGTGGTGAAGGCAAGTGAAGGCTTTCTAATGTATTTT
The DNA here is from genome assembly GCA_007922195.1 of Podocnemis expansa. Classification (NCBI taxonomy): domain Eukaryota; kingdom Metazoa; phylum Chordata; order Testudines; family Podocnemididae; genus Podocnemis; species Podocnemis expansa. The sequence continues at coordinate 55,530,167 of ML681964.1, forward strand.
CAGAAGTCTGGTGTAGTGGGGACCAGGAGTAAAACTAAAATGTAGGAGAGAATGGACTCTCCCTATATGGCTGATGCAGATGACTCTTAATTTGTTCTTCAAGCATGTATCTTGCATTAGAGAGAAGAAGAAGAGAGAAGAATAACATGCATGGGGACAGAGGGGACCTATGGTGAGGCAGGCATCCTGGTGAAGGTGTAGCAAGTGGACTAGGAACAAGGCTGGGACACAGGCCCAGAGGGAGTTGGAGGGCTCACACCCTAGAGGGAAATGTGCCAAGAGACTCATTGGGTCAGGTGGAGAAGCTCTAAGAAGGGCTACAGGAGGCTGAGCAGGTGTTACAGGATGCCCAGGAGATGCAGAAAGACTTGTACCTGTGGCTCTAGGTGGTGGAGAAGAACAAGAGGCTTACAGGTCACCTCTGGGTGGGGCAGGCCCAGAGAAGAGTCTGTACCTCCCCCTCCCAGTGCTGCATAGCAGATTTGAGTGGGGGGTTACATAGCAGGATGATTGCTCAACTCTAGTGTTGAAGGAGTTAACCAAGGAAAGGAGTAACCAAGAGCGGCAAGATGTTGCAGGACCAATCAGGGCCCAGGAGCCTGGATAAAGGAAAGGCTGCAGCCCCTGTTCTGGGCTGTTCTCCCCTGATCTGAGAAGAAGAAGGATGTGCTGTCAGCTGGGCTGTAGCAGACAGGATCCCAGACAACTCACTGGGACACTGCCAGGGTCTGGCTGGACTGCAGCCCTGATACAAGGGTGATAGGTAGCTGGGAGGCATGAATATGGCCCAGGGGACCTGCCGAAGTGTGTGCTGAAGTAAAATGATGGGTCAAAGTGTTACTCAGGTGGATCCATAAGTTCCCTGGGCCTGGAGATGTGGGTGAGCCTCCCCCAGGCTGCCAGTGGATGGAGAGTGCACCAGTGATGGGTGAACAGACTGTGGTGGCCACTGGTTCAGAGCGGGCCAATTGGAACTAGACTTTACCCCAGCAATGGGGGAAAAGAAGGGATTCAGCTGGAGGGCTGAGGTCCTCCAAGAACTGACAGACCATGTGAAAGACAGAGCACTGACCACCAGCTAGGGCTGCCACTTGAACGGTTCCCCAGAACCATCACCAGGAAGTGCCCATGTGGTAGGCCATGTGCAGTGGCACATATATGCCTATCAAAACCTTTTGTGAGTTGTCCCTTGAGGTCTTTGTTGTCTCCTATGACAGCGGTTTTCAAAGCTTTTTTCTTGGACCCAGTTGAAAAAAATCTCTTATGCCTGCAACCAAACAATTACATCTTTAAGCAATGCATTCCTATCTTTTGGTGGTGGCAGCAGAGGATGCCACAAACCAGTGCCTGAGGGTCTGTGACCCAGTACTGGGTCCCAACATGAAGTTTAAAAACTAATGTCCTATGAGACAAGCTCTCCACAAGTCTACATCTTCCATAATGTAAAGTAGATTTTCCTCTGACCAACCTGCATGGTACATCACATTCTGGCTGCCTCATCATTGAAGATGTAGTCCTGCCAGGGAAGGTGATCCATATGGGAAAATGGAGGTATCAGGCTTCTGATTCCTATTAGCAAATGCATCACTATGGGAAAAACGCAATTTAATATTAAACTGAGTCAAAATGAAGCATTTTGGGTCAGATCAATAAAACAAAATAAAACATTTCTATTTCAGAAATGTGAAAAATTGTGGATATGAATGTTTTCTTGCATCCCATGCTGCAGAATAAACCAGTTGTTTCAGATAGTGCACATGCTTTCTCAGACAGGAAGGTTTTATAGTTTTTGTAAACAAAATCATATGCTAGATGTGCCTGATCTCCTCCAGAAGATTGTACGATGGCTGGATCGATCAATCAAGAATACTTTGTCCTCAGCTCTCACATGCTTTGCTCTGGGTTTTGTGATTTGCATTATCCCAGAGGAATGGAACTGTCAGGCTGGTTAAAATTCCAGTGTGCGTTCCAACCGAAAAAAAAAATTATTGCCCTCATCCTAAATTTCATTTGTGCAGATCACACAAACACCTCAGGTGCTTGATTTGCATCTCTGGGCAGGTCAGCTCTAAGTATCAAGGATGGAATAAAAGCAAGGTTGTTATAGACCAGGAATGAGAGTCACAGTTTTCAAAAGTGACCAGTGCCTCACACTTTTGGTATCAACTAAACTCATTTCAAAAGAAGCCTGACTTTCCAAATTGTATTGAGCACTCAGCGTCTGAAAGGTAGCTTGTCTGAGGCTCCCAAAATCACTAATCACTTTTAAAAAATTTAGCCAAAGTGCATTGATGGCAGACACGTCAGGCTTTTCAAAAGTGATCGTGGTTTTAGGTGACTCAGTTATTGGCAATCCAACTTGACCCCTTACATACCTTAACTCATTTGACCACTCCCACAAATGTTGGCTATGGTGATTGCTCTGAGATTAAGATATTGCCTGCCTTAAGTGTAACCCCCTTGGGGTTTAAAGGAGCATGGTTCCTTTAAATCGTTGCCCTGTGGGAGAGGGACTAAGGGGTGGAGATGAGGAGGGGGGCTGGAGCCGGAAGCCCCTGGGAAGGAAGGCGGGACCCAGAAGCCACTGGGAAGGAAGCAGAGGGAGAGGCCCTGCCGGAACCCAGGGAAGACAGAGCGACTGACCTGGGATGCCAGGCCAGCACCCACAGAAGGACACTGTACTGGGGAGAGTTGCCCAAGGACACAGCGGGATCCAGTGACTGGTCATCTGGAGCTGTGGGGCTGTGAGTACAGGACCTGGAACTCAGGGGGGAGGTTGTAGTTAGGTAAGTAGGGAGGCTGTCGCTCTGCGTTTGCAGAGAGTGGCAGAAGAGGCAGAAGAGGGTTTTCTTTTGCTGGGAAAGTGCTGGCCCAAAGACTAGGAGTTGCTGGACTGAACTCTGGACTGGAACTGTGCTGGGACTCCTGAACTCATGGTGCAGATACAGAGCTCACATCTGCCTCCAGCCTGCTGCATTGTTGGGCCTCCCAGGGCCCTGTGTTAGCTGTTACTCTGTGTTGCTGCTGCCCCATCTCCCCTGTTAGTTTCCCCTTTGCACCTCTGTAAATAAACCTTCCCCATTCCCATAATCCCTGCGCTATCCCAGTGTGTGTGTGGTCACTCTGGGGGTTTGGAACAGGTGCCCCTGGGGCAAAGGGGCTCACTTTGCTGTGTCCCCACGCACACCCTTCTCTGGCCAGAGCCACCTGCAAGGCAGATTCAATCTAGCCACATGGGTGTTACATAAGATACTGAGAGCATTGCTTTTCATCGCTACAACTTTTACCTTTTCTTTGTGAACAGTAAGTAGAAAAAGATAAAACACCCTCCACAAATTCCCTTTGTGGTGTCTGTTCTGGAAATCTGCAGTCTTCCGATTGATCGGGAGGATTTACTCAAAAGCGAGTGACACATGAGCACAGGGTGGAATGAAATACCTCTCTTCCTTCTGCGCAAAACCCCAAAGTAAAAAACACTGCTCATGGTTTACACACAAGGCTAGAACCACACCATGACTAACAAAGAAAACAAAGCTTGTCTGATTCAGGTTGCCTCAAAACATACTACCTAATAAATTACAAAGTGACCCTTTCCTTTGAGAACTGTAAACAGAAGACCCCATGTTGCATCCTTTCTTTTGTATCCCCAAAACACATTAGAAATATCCATTACAGAATGTGGGGACTGGTAGTGGAGTGAAATAATACATGAAAAGGCTAAATATATTTGACTGGGCGAAAGGCTGTTTGTTGTTTCATGTGAAATGCTATTTAAAATTCCATTTTAAAAAGTCAGCACTGGCTAACAGCTACCACACAAATTTATCACACTTAGATGAAAATGATATTCAGAGCAACCCAGGTGAAATACATAATTGTCTGGAATGTTTCAAGGGCTTTTTGGTCAACAGGGAAAAGAAATATGTAATGAATCAGCCTGGTTGAGAGTTTTCTTGCTGCTTTGACCATCATTTACTGTAGTTGCTGTTAAACAGTTGTTATTTACTCACAATTGTCACACAGTAGCATCTCAAATGCCACAGTATTCGCTGTGCTTACACCAGGAAATAAGTACAATATTTGTCTATTCTGCATATACAGTATACTGCCTATTCTAGGATATATTGTGGTATCTCAGATGGTAATTGTGTGCAAATGCTAACTTTTTAATGGAAAGCCTGAAGAGCTAGTCAAAGCAACAAGAAACTCTCTACGAATCTGACTCGTTACACACTTGTCCTTTCTAAAGATGAAAGGTCTCTTGTGGGCAGGTCTACACCATGATGTGATTTTGGCGGTAGTCGAAGAAGATACACAAAGTACTTAAAACACCCTTTGACTGCCACCTGCCCAGGGCCAGATTTTGGTGTTCATAGACCCTAGGCACTTTCACTCCAAATGTGCAAAAAGAGGGGTAAACGCCAGTTGAATTATGTTGATTGACATGATGCACTTTAAACTATTCTAATGCTAAACCATGTGATTTTCCTTATTTTTCCTGTTTTTTAAATTTTTTTCCTCCTTCGTAGGCTCTAAAAATTTCATAGGACCTAGGCACTGTGCCTACAGCGCCTAACAGGAAATCTGGCACTGCTGCTGCCTATTTACCGCAGTGTCTTCAGTGCACTGAGTCAAATGAAAATGCCCTGCCTTCGAGTCAGTCCTACTCCAGTTGCTGGGATGATCTTCAGCAATTGACTTCCTGATTGGCTGAGTGGGTCTTCACAGACCTGATCAGTCCATCAGCAAGATTTGCCACCATCAGTGAAGACTAGCCATTAGCCTTCCTCTACAGTCATGCATTTCAAATTCACTGCTTTGACATTAATTTTATTTTTAAGTTCACTGAATTAGCTAGTGGTTTTCCTGTTGTCTGTTCAAACTAACTTGTCAGTTATGGATGCTTAGAAACACAAAAGGGAAAAATTCAGCACCTTGAAGGAACGACCAATAAATCCATAGCAGCAACAAATGGCCTAATAGCACTGCCTTGTGCCCATAGCAAGAAACAAACCAGTAAGTTTCAATCCGGCAACTTTTGTGGGCATTTTTTCCATCTTAAAATACGTAATAGGTACATGGATTTATTGTTTGTATTACTACAATGCCTGGGAGCCCTAATCATGGACCAGGATCCCATTGTACTAGGCGCTGTACAAACATAGAACAAAAAAGATGACCTCTGCCCCCAAAGAATTTATGCTGACTAGGTTTTAGCTGGAATATTGTATACAGTTCCAGGAGCCACATTTCAGGAAAGATGGGGATGAGGGATGAGTTGGAGAGAATCCAGAGAAGAAGAACAAAAATGATTACAGGTCCAGAAAACTTGATCTATGAGAAAAGATGAAAAAATTGGTTTCATTTAGTCTGGAGAAGAAAAGACCGAAGAGGGACATGATAACAGTTTTCATGTATATAAAAGAGTTCTCTTTAACCTCTGAGGATAGGACAAGAAGCAATGGACATCAAATGCAGTATGAAGGTTTAGGTTGGACATTAGGAAAAAATTCCTCACGGTCAGGGTAGTTCAACACTGGAATAAGTTGCCTTAGGAGGTTGTGGAAATCTCCGTCATGGAAGACTTTTAAGACCATGTTAGATAAACACTTATCAGGGATGGTCTAGATCAGTGTTTCCCAAACTGTGTTTCATGCAACACTGGTGTTCTTTGTGATAAGTGCTCTGTGGAAAAAAAAAAAGTTGATGCTAGTGATATTTTTCCTTCTGATGCTTTTAAGTCAACTTTTGAGCAAGACATGTGGCAATTTTTCGGTATGACAGCTGTCCGCCCCTTGTGCCCCTGGGAAAGCATGTATGGGTTCTGTCACTATATTCTAAGCACAAAAGTGTTCTATGGCCAAATTAGTTTGGGAAATGCTGGTCTAGATAATACTTAATTCTGCCTTGAGTGCAGGGGAGGTCCCCTCTTGAGATCCCTTCCAATCTCGCACACTTCTGTATTAATAGCATGTTCTGCCTTGCCATTATTCTGAAAATATGTGGGTTGGGTTTGAACAATGTCTTTCCTGAGAATGAATGACCACTATCAGAATGGATTTGAACTGGGACGTCCTTGCAACAAGCATGGATGCAAACCTCCACAGCTACAGTTGATGTAGCTACTTGATAACCTGGCTGTGTCAATGAACTACTAGAAGTGATCTGTGATGAGAAGCTAGGTTGTACCATCTTTCAAGGAAAGATCCTTTGCTAGCTTTCCACCACAGGAGAACCATAGTCTGTCTAGGAGAGCACTGGGAGAAGTAGTTACAGAATTGGAGGTCACCACAGGAAATGGAATAAAAGAAAAAAAAAAGATGGGTGGAAATGGCTGGGAGAATAGAACTGGCCCAGTTCCTATAGATTAACAAAGAAAAAGATACTTAAGTGACTTACGTAGGTGACACTTAGGTTTAAATAAGGTGGGCAATTCAGGAAAAAAAAAAGAACACTAAGTAAAATGCAGAAGCACCCAATTGGCTGATGGGTACATTCAGAGCTAGATTTTACAACTGTTAGACTAAACATATTCATTTTCATTGTCCCATTGATGAGACAGCTCATCTGAGTAGGAGCTACTTAGGGGAAGTCAGGCTTCTAGAACTGGGTCATAAGCTGCAAACCCCCAACTTCCATTAGAATAACAGCATATAATTATACTTACAGAAGTAAGTATTCCCCAGATTTGGAGATTTAATCAGAATTTTGGTCTTTAAACACTAGAGGGAAGCATCTCATTGACTTACAACTGCTTGCAGCACTTACGAGAAAGCTAGAGCATCTTTCTAGCGATGGACTCCTTTGCCTTTAATGGCAGCATTAAAATTTCTCAGAGAGAAAACACAATTAGTGGACTAAGGAAGTGAATGTAGGTTACAATGCTTGTTCTTGCTGTAACGAATATAAATGCAGTTTAAAACTTCAGTTACTGTTATGGATCATGGGCAGGCAAGCAAATTAGATATTCAACTAATCGCAGGTAATGCTTGTATGTCATGACTTTGCCTTTTTTTTCTTTCCCTGCAACTGATGTTTCCTAATTTAAATCTTTTCTTCCTTTAGTACAAGTAAAAAACAAAACAAAACAAAACAAAAACCTTAAGGCTCTGATTCACAACGTTCTGTAGCTGTTATTTCTGAGCATTGCACAGTAAAAGAAAAATCTTGTCGAAGGAAGCTTTTTTACTTAAGGCCACAATTAATGACTGTAGCACTCTGGACCTCATGCACAACTCATGTGGGCTGATTTAGCATTAATGCAGGTGCATAGCATGGCTCAAGCTGCTCACCTGGTATCCCAGATAGAGGCAAAATGCTGCAGTGGTGGCTAGCCAGGAGTAAATTAGAAATGAACTATTTTATTTAAAGCCAAGTAAAGGGAAAGATTTAAACCAGCCATCTTGGTCCTTCACAGGCCAGGAGACTTAACCATTTAGCTAGCCAGCTCTGCTGCCAAATTAGAAATGAAGTAGGCACATCTATCTATCTATGGCTTCAGAAATATTGCAAATGTGTTGTAAGTAACTGGATGAACATCCTCTTCTTGTTACTGAGAGATCTGTTTCTAGCGAATGCTGATGCACATGGATGGATTATTGCATTAGATGACTCCAACCCCCTGGAAAAAATTAGAGCTTAACCTTGCTTTCACTGAAATCACCAGCAAAAAATCATACACAGAATATTTCATTTCAAATAAATTTGGGAGAAAGGTGACCCAGTACAAGTAACCAGGGCTGTTCTGCAATTGCCAGAAAACTTGCCATTTTTTAAATTATCTTTCCCCTCTTATGTGGAAAGAAATTTTAAGCAAGCAAAGGAGATGGTCCAATGTCCAATGAAGACAGCAGAAATTTTTCTTCTGGCTTTAAGTTCCAAAGGGGTAGCCATATTAGTTTACTTCAGCAAAACAAACAAACTGTACTGTGGCACTTTTGAAGACTAACACATTTATTTATCACACGAGCTTTCGTGGGAGAAAATCCCACTTTGTCAGAAGCTTTGAAGATGGAAAAGTTACAGAATGGGAGGAAAATAAATGCAGGGGAGTGTAAGTCATAGAATCAGATCAGACTGTTACAGCAAATCAAACTACTGCATTGATTTGCTGTAACACCCATTCTGTAAGTTCCCCATCTTCCTATGTGTAAGATTTCATCCTTTTCCATTTAACTGCATAGTTCATGTCATCACCTTACAGGTGTTCTGATTAAAGACACACACTTGTATGTATAGTCCACATGTCTGTTACTGATGTGAGATCGAGCTCTTTGGAACTCTGTGCAGTTTAGATGCTATTGTCTTAAGTGATAAGCTGGTTAGTTTCTTCTGTGTTGTGCACACTCATGTAATAAGCAGAAAGTAAGTAAGTAAAGTCCATTCCCCTTGGTCTGACATCATAGCAAGTTGTCAGTTTTCTATGGCATGTTAAAAGACCAGAACGTTTCTTTGGGCATAAGCTTTCATGGGCTCGAAGTGAGTTGGAGCTCATGAAAGCTTATGGCCGAAGAAATTTGTTAGTTTTTAAGGTGCCACAGGACTCTCCATATTTTTTTGTATATTTTAATATTCCACAGTTCTTACACACTTCTATAAGGGAAGCTCATGTCTGAGTGAGCCATACCCAGTCTTCTGAGTTCTTCACAGCAGCTGCTTTGGTTTGCTATATATGATCCGACATAATTAGATTCATCTATTGCCTCTACAGCTTAACTGTCAATTGTGATGTTTGGTTGCATCCTGTTATTGATTGCTTCAATGTACTAGTCTTTCCTTTACACTGCATTCAGCGATAGTCCATATGCCCTTTTTTATTGTATCTAACAGAAACCTACGGTAACTGTTTTTGCAGATGCCAGAATGCATTACATTGATGGCTACAGCAAAGAGAATACATACCTGAGGTCAATTAAAAGGTGTTCTCAGCTCCTTCTACTTTATCAAACTCTCCAGGGCTTGTCTCATAATAAATTCTGTGTATATGCTGAAAAATCTGGGGACAGAATGCTTTCTTGTCCCAGTGGAAAACCACTCAATGATCAGCTGCTGCTGTTTACGCTGTGGCCTGTTGTTGATAATAGAGACTTGCAATGAGTTCAATGAGATGCTCTGGAATCTGCATGTCTGCCAGTATCCTCCAGAGGATATCAAGTGCTTTGGAGTACTCACTAAAACACATAATTAATAGGCAATTATACGGTGTGCATTTTTCGGTAATATGAGAAATATTTGTGATTTGATCATGTGTGCCTTGACTGTCTCTAAAAACAGCTTGATGAGGTGATCGTTCTGCTTCTATCATTCATTTCACTGTAGTGACAGGCAATTAGCACTCCATTTAGATTTATCATGAACATCTGATTTTTTTTAAGCTAGAACTATTCTTAACCTTTCTTTTACAGATGATATTAGACTACACACCATTTCATTATTGCAGATTTGTATTAAAAGGTATATTCTGCCCTTAGCATCGGAAGATGCTCGGAGAGTGCTGAAGAAACTATAGAGATTAGCAAGGGCATGCAGACTATTGGTTCATCCCATGGCCCATGTGTCCAGTTAGAGGGCTGTTCTGGATGGCTCCTGACCTCCTGGGAGTTTCAGGTACCCTGAACTGTTGCTACCACTCTCTGATGTGGTGGTGCTTTTTAAGCTGCATTGGTCACATGAATAGTAATGAAATGATGTGTAGTTGGATGAGTGGAGCGAGAAGTGCTTGTGCATTGGATAATTTGTTCTATAATTCCTACATTACTGTGTTTTTAAAGTCTATTGCAAAAGGGTCAAGAGCTTTGGAAGGGGAAGCCCTGTGGGGGTGAGTTTCTTTTACACCAGAATCTAAATAAATAAGTTGATCTTGTTGTATTCCAGTTGTTGTTTTCTAGGACTGAATCAAGCCCCTGGAGTGCAATCAAAAGGTAGGGAAGAGGTACTGTGATTTGAGCCTGAAATGAATAAATAGAACTGGGTGGGAAAACTTAGAATCACAGAATCGGAAGGGACCTCATAGGTCATCTAGTCCAACCCCCTACAGAGGCAGGACCACTCCCACTAAACCATCCCAGTCATGGTTTTGTCCAGCTGGGCCTTAAACACCTTCAAAGATGGAGATTCCACCACGTCCCTAGGCAGCTCATTCCAAGGCTTCACCACTCGCCTAGTAAAAAAGTTTTTTCTAATATCCAGCCTCGACCTCACTAACCGTAACTTGAGACCATTGCTCCTCGTTCTGTCCTCTGTTATTACTGAGAACAGTCGAGCTCCATCTTCTTTGGAGCATCCCTTCAAGTAGTTGAAGGTTGCTATCAAATGTCCCCTCAATCTTCTCTTCTGCAGACTAAATAAGCCTAATGCTTTCAGTCTTTCCTCATAGGGCTTGTGTTCCAGCCCTTTAATCATTTTGGTTGCCCTCCGCTGAACTCTCTCGAGCATGTCCCTGTCCTTTTTGTAGTGGGGAGCCCAAAACTGAACACAGTATTCTAGATGTGGCCTCACCAGTGGAATGATCATGTCCCTTGATCCGCTGATAATACTTCTTTTGACGCCACCCAGTATGCCATTGGCCTTTTTGGCCGCAAGAGCACACTGCTGACTCATATCCAGCTTCCCATCCACCATGACCCCCAGGTCCTTTTCTATAGTGCTGCCACTTAGCTGAATGTTCCCCAGCCTGTAGCAGTGCATGGGGTTTTTCCATCCCAAGTGCAGGATTTTACACTTGTCCTTATTGAACCTCAGAAGTCCTAGTCCACACTGTGGTGCTTAGTCAAAAGGAGATATCCTATCTATGTGCCGCAGAATGTGTACGTCCCATCAACTTACTTTCATTTACCATAGTGTTTTCACTCCCCTCACCTACATCTATGGGAAATGCTACTCCCTTCAACTCAGTGTTACTCTTGTTGGAGGGGCAGACTTACTGAATCGAAGGAAAAGCAGTTCTGGAGTTGATTGAACAGGTATATGCTGGCTGTTCAAGTGAAAAAAAAAAACCAAGGAGTCGTGTAGCACTTTAAGACTAACAGATTTATTTTTCGCATGAGCTTTCGTGGGAGAAAATCCCACCTCGTCAGATGCTTCTAAGATGGGTGAACTTACAGAATGGATCCTGCTGCATCGATCCATGGGGATCAGCACAGACTTTTCAGTATAGAAATGGCCCTAATTAGCTCTTCTGGAGTTTATTTACTATTTTTTTCAGCTCATAAGCTCTTTAATGCAAGCACTATATTTTTGTTATGTATTTGTACAGCACCTAGCACAATGCGGCCACAATTCAAGACCAGACCCCTGATGGTACCACAGTACAAATACTAAAATACACTAATAGAGACCTTTTACAATACCAAGATACATTGCAATTAACTCTGAACAGGGCTACTGGTCAGCATCCTTTATAACTAAATTAACTCATAATTTGTTTTTTAAAGTTATAGTGTAGCATAGTGTGTCCCAGAGTGGCATACCAAGGGTGTCCAGCACCCAGGGGCCAAGTATACCTGCCCAGCTGTCCCGGCATGGGAGGGGTCTGTACCTGCAAGGGGAGGGACTTGAGATGGGATGGGGGGGTGCAAATGCCCTCCTGCACTTATCCAGCATGCAGTGATCACCTTTGCCTGCAACAGCCACACAGCCCGGCCTGGGCTGGAACAGGGCAGTCTCACCCCCCCATCCCGTTCTCCTCATGGTAATGCGGTTGCCAACCTTTCATTTTTGTTTTTACTGTTATGAAGATGTAAAGTTTAGGTTTTTCACACACATCACTAAAACAATACAATAATGTCACACTATTAGAAACATATTACAACATCAGCAGCAGAGTAAAGTTAGGGCTGCCAGGTTGGAAAGATGGGAAAGAGAAAGAGGAAAAATGAGGAAGGTAGCAATGCTGGGCCAAGGCATGGTGGGGAGCAAAGGGAAGCACTCTGGGGAGGAGTGGCAGGGATTCTATCATGGGCAGAATTGGGGGATATAGGTGAAATGGCACATTCATCCTCCGTCAGCACAGAGAGGCTCCCTGCACATCTTTCTTGCCTGTGGTGCCCTGCTGGTGCTCAGCCAGGCTCTCTGGGTGCAGAAGCAGCCTCCATTGGAGGCTCCATGAGTCACTATGTTGAGATGAGCTCAATGCGATGCATGGGGGCAGAAATCCATCTGCACAATGGGGCCCCCAACTCACCCCTGGCCCTGCCATAGAGGGCAGTTAATGCAACTGCCGAACACTGGTGACTTAAGTGCAATGTCAGACTGTGTCTGACTCCCCTCTACCCCCAGCATCAACCTCATGGCTCCATCTACCCAGGAGACTGCACTCTTCCCTGCCCCCTGGATCAGACCCATGACTTTGGTGCTAGGCTGCTGCCCTGAATTTGTATGTTGCTGCCTGTGTCCTCTGCCTCCTACACCTTGAGACAGGCCAGCCTAGCCCCCTGGGGCCCATCCCCACCATTGCCTCCTCAGCTTGCTACGGGTGTCCCATGTGTTTCCTCAGTTATTTGTATATTTGACAATGAGCAGTAGTGTATTTTTTCAGGGAAATAAAGAGGAAGTTTTGATTCACTTATATAGTTATCCTAAGTAACCTGTCCTTAATGTTTGTTTTCACTGGTGAGTCACTTATATAGTTATCCTAAGTAACCTGTCCTTAACGTTTGTTTTCATTGGTGAGTCTCTGGATGCATTAGAGAAGGAAAATAAAAAGATGTGATTTAAAATCACACAGCCCATCATAGTGAATGGGAAGATCACTTTTCCTTGGCCCCAGCTAATACCAGTGGCTGTTTATAGTTTCTTATTAATCATTTGTATAACAGTAAAACCAAGAGGCCCTACTCAGACTGTGGCGCTATTGTGCTATGTGCAATAATACAGACAGATGAGAAAGAGACAATTCCTGCTCCAAAGAGCTCACGAGCTATATAAACAAGACAGGCAAAGAGCAAGATGGGAAACAGAGGCACAAAATGATGAAGTGACTTGTCCAAAATCACACAGCAGATTAATTACGCAGTCAAGAGCAGATCCCACATCTCCTGGCTCCCAGTTCGGTGTATTATCCACAGAGTAATGAGGCCGGTTTGAACATGAAGAATGTGGAAAGCTAAGCAGCTGTTTATGACTACTCCAGAACATGTCTAAAGGAATCTGTGGTCATTAGCCAAAACATACCTGATTCAGGATGTGGCCTTTATTCTGGGAAGTGTTTTCAAACTCAAGAGCCCTAACTCATCTCATCTGCATGTCCCACCACCAATCCAAGGCTACCTCTAGGATTTTCATTGTACATAGAACACCTTCTTTTTACCCAGTTTTTGAGATATAAGTGTCCCACATCTTGTAGAACTCTTCATGATTTCAGTGGCTGACTTCTTATCAAATGTATGGAAAATGCCTTCAACCAGAAAAGTGTTCCAGTGATTTTAACTTGTAATTTGTATTCTTGTTATATTTAATAACTCCTTATGCAATCTATCTAGGTCAGTTTAAATGAAAGCCTTGTTGCTAGTTAGATGATTATGAGTTGCAATTCATTTAACATGGTTAACAATTCATTTTTAATGGGATAAGTGTAATGCAGTTTCAGAATGACCTATACATGTGTTGTTTTTAATACACAGACACACAAATCTGTATCATGTACAGTTACATTGGTAAAGCAATCATCATAGCCTCATGTTAGAATTTCAGATATCATCTGACTTTTTATATTATTTTTTAATTTAATGCAGCTTTCACTAATGAGTCTGTCTGGGTTGACTGGCTCCTTCTCAGAAGCTCTTTGGTTTTCATGAATGCGAGGTGGTCCAGGTTGTGTTTGCATCTTGCTAGATTTTTCCAGGGGGCACAAAGCAAGTGAATAGTTCTTTTTTTTTTTAAACAGCTGAGGGTATGAATTATGCAAAATATTTTATGAAAAATTGAACAACATTTACAAGTGAGTACTAAACATCGTTGAGCAAGTCCATCCCTGTGAACTGTAAGGCTATGCAAGGAGCCAGGAAATCCATGCCTTTGCACTTGGAGAACTTATTTCACTGTTGCTGCTCAGGGGATGAGTTCTTCCTTCAGAATCAGGGAGGGCTCCAGCAGGAGCAATGCTGCCCTGGAAAAAGACCCAGGGCCCAGGGCCTTGCCCCCTGGGCCAGATTCGGTGCTTGGGCCCTAGCCAGTCCCTGGGCCCAAATGGGACTCCTGCTGCCCCCAGCCAGCAGCCCAGCCCCAGATTCCTGACCGGGGATGGGGCCAGGTAAGGCACCCACTGCTGCAAGTGGTCTGGCTCCAATTGCTCTGCCAGGGACAGGGCCGAGTAGGCACATCCTTGGGACTCGGGGTACATACCTCCTGTGCCCAGTGTCAGCAACACTACTGGGCTCCAGACTCCTGTGGGTTTCATGAAGTTCACCAAGAGTCAGGCCAATCCCATCAGAGATCTTGTCTTCTCACCCTTTGCCCCATCTCCCCTAGCTCCCTTCCATTCCTGAACTAGAGAGTGTTCTTCTAGGGCAGTGGCTCTCAACTTTTCCTCTATGCAGACCACTATTTCATCATTGAAATCTTTTGCAGACCACCTCGTAAGCAAGCATTTTAAACATTTTTAACATAGGATAGGCTACGGCCGATGGGAGCCAAATTTATATATAAAAGGGTATTAAAAACTCAGCTATTTCTAATAATTTATTATGCTCACTCACAAACATATTTCACTCATCACAGTATATTTACCTGCAGGAGGCCTACCAATGGGAAAAAGATAACACTTACCTATTGAGAAGACTATTGCTGTTTCTTAGACACTACAGCTGTGTTCACACAGCACTCATTTAGAAAAACAGAGGTTGTTTCGAAATAAGAAATACCCTGTTCACACGACTCACGGTTGTTTCGAAACAATTTAAACCCCATGTGGGGATGAAACCACATTGTTTTGAAATGATTGTTTCGAAACAATGCCGTCCGAACATGTTGTTTCAAAACAACAGTGACTTGTTTCGAAATAACTGTTGCCTGAAACTGCTATTTCGCTTTGAGCTTTTTTCCTTAATTCGAATTAACAAACTGTTTATTTAAATTAAGTTATTTTGAAATAAGGCATTATTTCGATACAAGTTGTTTCGACTCAACTTGTATTGAAATAATGCCTGTGTGTGAACACAGCCTACGAGAAAGCTATATTACACAAAGGCTATGTCCACACATACATCATTATTTTGAAATAACCCAATAAAGTCCTTATTTCAAAATAAGTTAATTCAGATGAACAGTTTGTTAATTTGAATTAAGGGAAAGTCTGCTTTCGAAATAGCCCTTGTTTCGAAATGGTTATTTTGAAACAAGGCCGTTCGGACATGTTGTTTCGAAACAGTTGTTTCGAAACAATGGTGTTGTTTCAAAACGACGTGTCCGAATGCCATTGTTTTGAAACAGTTGTTTCGGCTATTTCGATTAGATGTGAGGTTTAACGGCTATTATTTTGAAACAACGGGTCCTGTTGTTTTGAAATAACGGTGCATTGTGTGGACATACGGCTTCTTATTTTGAAACAACCTCTGTTGTTTCGAAATAAGAAGCCTGTGTTATGACACATAAGAGGTATACAGGATTATATTATTATTACATTTTCTCCCCTGGACCAATGGACCACCTTCAGTACCCTTGCAGACCACCAGTGATCCACAAATCACTGGTTGGGAACCATTGTTCTAGGGTATCAAGAAACAGAATTGTTGTCAGGGCTAACTGAGCCAGAATGACATAGGAAAAGGCTGGTTGGATGGTTGGCGGATCGATCCTGCAATGAATGGTAGTCATCCTGGCCACACCCTGTTTTCCTTATCAACAGGCTACAATACACACAGACAACCCAAAGTAGGGTATCTTCTACAGAAGGGTGATTGATGTGTCAATCTTACCATACACATCCACAACTTTTTATCTCCTCTGTACATCAAGCCGAACCACCTTATTCACATGAGATGTACCATTACCCACTGTGTATCCTCAGCACAAAGAAAAAATTCTTACCAAATGTCTCACTAGAATAATAATCACAGTCCAGAAAGCAGATCTCAGCATGTTCAATTTCCATTTCTAGCTTCTTCTGTTAAGCTACCTCTGAAAGATGAGTTCAGAAAGTTACAAATGTGCTACATTTAGTATGTTTCATCTGTTGAATAATTGGATTCTCAACAGTGAAAAATAGTTCAGCACAATTTTTTCCTTCCAAGCAGTTGCATCAATGCACACTTCAGTGACTACTTGGGATGTGCTGGTTTTAATTTCCAGTTAACAAATAAACACCATGCCCCAAAAGAGCAAAGATAATTCCACACTCAGATTTATACAACTTGTACTAAATTATACCCTGTAGTGGATCCAAAAATACTGAGTGCAAAGCAGGCTGGTTGACTGCCAGCACATCAAAAGCACGTATTAAGATTTAGGCAGGAAAGGCATCTAAAGAAAGGGACCTAGTAGACATTTAAGCTCACAGTTCTTTATTAAATCAGCAAACTAGTCTTTAAAAGTTTATTTTGTAAAATCTAAGCTCTGCACATACTTTTTTTATTGGCGTTTTATATCCCATAAACGTTAGAAGCTTGCAAAGTGTCGAGTAAGATGCTCTGGCATACACAATCCTCTTATACTATATCTGCTGACTTATTTTCAGGCTCCTTAGGACCAGATTCTCAGCTGATGTAAATTACCATTGTTCCATAAGTGAAGCTATGGCAATTTGACACCTGCTGAGTATCTGACTCTTCACTTGCATTTGTAAATACTTAACACTTAATACTCTGCTAAATGTAGATGCTTGCACATCTTTCTTGAATTTAGACTGAACTAACCAATTGCCTGTACATCATTTAGAATATTAAGTGGCTTCTCTGCTTTCAGTCATAATGAATTTGAAGGGAAGGTGAATAAATTGCACTATGGAGAAGAAAAAAAAATTCCTCTTATCTTGAATATATAAGCATTTAAAGGGCTTCAGAGTACCAGCCAGATTCAGTGTTAGAAAAAATCAGAAGTGTAAGAGATCTGTCTGAGCTAGGGAGTCAGTTGTAAGGCTCAAGATTCCTCCTCTTACACTAAAACCAACCCCCTTCCCACCCCCCCCCAATAACCCAAGACAACTTTTCAATAACATTTGAATTTGTTGGCATCCTGCTGAGCAATGTTTTCAAAGAAACAAAAGATGCCCTTGGAATTAAGGTAGGTTTACATCAGGAAATTTTCAGTTACTGTGTGAAGCTTTAGCAAAAAAAGCCCTCTATAACTTAAGGCCAAGTTCTCTCTCCTGGTGCAAAGTCCAGATAAAAGGGTCTTCATGCATTGTGATTTGGGAGGAACAAATCTCTCCCCACCTTCCATCTAGGTTATTCCCTGTCAGTGGAGCTGTTCTTTTTTTACTGCAGCCCTCCCTCCTCCTATGTGTGTGTGATAAATAGTAGATTTGTGTAGTGATGGATCCATGGACAATGTCCTTCCATTTTCCTAGACCTCCTTGCATACTGAAAATCCTTCTCTAACCTCAGCTAGTGTAGGTCTCCTTTGTAAGTGCTCTAAGTCTGCTTTCCACAGAGATAAAGATGCTGGATGTGGGTCTATGTATCTACAGAGACGGAGATGCTGGATGTGGGTTTTAAGGATTAAAAGTAATGGACTAGACTGCACAGTCCTTGACTGGGTAAAATTCTTCATTACTTCTGTAGGAAATTTACTAGTGTAAGTTTGACGCTTAGAGGTCATTAATAATATTAATAATCATAATTAATAATAATTCACACCTACATACAGACTTTCATCTGAGGATCACAAAGCCCTTTTCAGACACTAACCAACTCAGTTTCATAACACTCATAAGGCTTATGCTAGTGTGTCTAAAATCTCAGGTGCTAAAACAAAGGCCTTTGTAAATTGGAAGGGTTAGAAACAAGTCCAACAACTTAAAGACGTGTAAAAGTAATTTTATCCCCTCCTCCACCGAACTTCCTAAATTCCTGATTAGATGTGCTTGCAACTGTCAGATTCTGCCAGCTTAACTCATGACATCAGCCATGTTGGTAGAATCTGGCCCTAAAACTGAACTCTGAAGGTGTTGCTTTGATTATGATCAGACTGATTTTCACGCCCAACAAAAGGCTAGATTACAGTGGTGGGCAAAGCCATAAGCAAGTGGTGGACACTAGGGCTATGTCCACACATACATCATTATTTCGAAATAACCCATCTCGAATGAGTTATTTTGAAATAAAGTCCTTATTTTGAAATAAGTTAATTTGAATGAAGGGAAAGCCTGCTTTTGAAATAGCCTTGATTTGAAATGTTTATTTCGAAACAAGGCCGTTCGGACACGTTGTTTCGAAAAGTTGTTTCGAAACAATGGTGTTGTTTCAAAACAATGTGTCTGAATGCCGTTGTTTCAAAACAACCATTTCAAAACAACGGCTATTTCGATTAGATGTGAGGTTTAATGGTTTCAAAATAACAGCTGTTATTTCGAAACAACGGGTCCCGTTGTTTCAAAATAACGGTGCGTCGTGTGCACATGCCGCTTCTTATTTTGAAACAACCTCTGTTGTTTTGAAATAAGAAGCCTGTGTGGACATACAGAATAGCTCTGGCACGCATTTCCTCCTGCCCCTCATCCCACACCCAAAATTTTTTTTTTTTTATTCCAGTCTGAGGAAGTAAGTTAGTTTCTCCGCCTCTGCACCTGACCAGTTGTGCTAGTTGGCAAGTGCCATGCCCTGTCCATTAGTTCAGTTGCTAGCCTGGGAGCCCTGTTGAGACCTCAGTTCAATTCTGGGCTCAGCCGCAGACAGGACTGGTTTAATACAGGGGCTTTAGAGGCTGCAGGCCCAGGCCCCAGGCTAAGACGGCTCTGCGGTGCCACAAAAATCCAGCCCTGAGTGCTGCTGACTGTGCTTGCAATGTTCAGCCTGCTGCTGCCTGGGGACCCTCACCTCCCGTAGTCTGGCCTCCATGCGGCTGGCAGAGAGTGCTCAGGGGGAGGGAGGGAGTCTCTATCCCTGGAGTGCTGCAGTGCTGGCCTGTAAGCGTTGCATGCCGGCTGCTCTGCCCCATCCCATCCCCCTTCCCTCCTGATGCCTTGCCGCCATGAGAGTGTGGCTCAACAGCGCTCCAGGGTGGGACTCTCCAGGAGCACTCCTGAAGTACTGTGCTGCCGGCTAGCTGCCAGGCTGGCTGGTCTGCCCCAACAGGTCCCAGAGGACCTGGAGTCAAGGTGCTATGAAAGCATGGCAGGGCCCCCCAGCACCTAGGGCTGGCCTGCCCCATGTGGGTGACAGATTTGCTGGCCTGGACCCAGCATGGTCAAGTACCACCCCGCCCCAGGATGGCTGCCACCATGGTTGTGGGAGAGGTGAGGATCAAGGGAGAGGCAAGAAAGCAGCCAGTCTGGGGCCCCAGGGCATCTTAATCCAGCTCTGATCACAGACTTCTGTGTGATCATGGGAAAATATCTTGGTACTTCAGTTCCCTATCTGTGAAGCAGAGAAAATAGTACAGATCTGTCTCCTATGGATGGTAGGAGGATAAATGCTTTAAAGATTGTGAAGTGCTCATATACTGTAGCAATGGGGCCAGGTAATTGCCATGGAGAGGATTTGAATTTTGTCTTGTTTCATGAAGTATGCATGGTTTTATGTGCCTTTACTCCGTGGGGTATTTGTTTTTGGAGTGTTTTGGCTTATTATATTTCATCTAGCTCTCCAGAAACAGAGAACAATCGTCATTGTTAAAGTGGAGTGATGGCCACATCATGAAAGCTGATTCATAACCCAAGACTGTCCAAAGGAAATAAGAGATGAACTGAGCAAGAAACCAGCCATGTGCCCTTTCCAGGTTAACAGAACCTATGGTACTCTTCACACTACAAATTCCTGCCAATTGTTTTCTGAAGTTGGTCACTTAAAAAGAAAACAAAAGAAATCCAGCTGAACACTTATATGTTTGCATGAAGATTCAGGAGAGATTGTCTTCCTAAACGAAGGAACTGAGATTCACTAATTTGGAGGCATGGTAAGAGCTGGGTAAAATGTTGGCAAAAAATAATTAAGCCAAGTTCTGTTGTAAACCTGAATCTTAGGCTGGGTTTGTCAGTGTTTGCAAACCTTTCAGCTGAACCTGGCCTCCATTATGTTTCAGATACAAAACTAACTGAAAACTGGATTGAATTTAAGGGTTCAGCCTTACCTCATTCTCATACTTAAACATGTGATAGTGATGGAGGGGGCAAAGGGCAAACTCACATGAAACCACAACAGTTTTATATAGATGTACAACTGAAATGCTTCTTGCACCCTAGCCTGAGAGGACGCATGGGGGACCCTTATATGTCCTACACTGGAGGCAGCATGGAGTTTGGTTCTGAGGTACAGTCGAGCAGGGAATGGCTACACCATGTGTATTACAGTGTACTGGCTTTACCTGCCTACCACTAGGCCTCCTAACTCTGGGAGACAGCAATGCAAGTTTATTTGCTTAGGCTTTGCACAAGGACTAGAGATTCATTTTCTTTTATATTGGCCACAATTTGTTTGCAGCCAGACTTCCCCTTAACAGAACTTTCTTCATTTCCCTCTGTTCCTTGATGTGCTTGAGTCTCTGACATTGGTAACTCTGTTTACAGAAGAAGCAGTATAATTAGCTCACTGCTGAATCTCCCATGTATTGTACAGCATCCACATGTAAATGTGGCCAGAACGTCATAGACACTTACATTGAAATTCCCAGGACCTGATTTTCCACACTTACACAGGTGGAAAACAGGAGTAGCTCCACTGAAGCCAATGGAGGTGTACTGAGGAACGTTGTTAGAAGAAACTTGTGTATGGAGCAACACATAATTTCTCTGGGAGAATGCAACAAGACATTGCACCATGAGGAGAGCTTATGGCAAAGCTGTGACTGATGTTTTGGGGTCCGAGTATGGGTCCCTTCTGCCAACTCAAGCTGAAATCTTGAGCTAGCTTCTTCCTAATGTCAGGGGTGTGCTTTTTTTACTGATAGCAGGCCCTCCAATCTGTATCTCCTCACAGCCTGATAGTTTAAAAAATGACGTGCTTGAACTGATAGATGAGATGCTTCTCTAATTGCCCTCCCAGATGGGCAATTAATTGTTCAACATCATGCATTCTTTCTATGCTGCACCTTTCCCTTCTCCTTATACCATTGTACAATGGCTTAGCTCTTTGCTCCACTCTGGGTGCTGTGGTGGTGTGAGCAGAACAGCGGTAGACGCAATCAGACTCACAATTAGATGGTGATTCACATTATGTAAAGGATTCATCACACCAGCTGATGGAAATGACATGCGGTCGCGAATCAGTGATTGCACAAGGCTTTAATCCCCGGGCATGCTGAATCCTGTACCGACAGTGGTTCAGCAAAGCTCAGCTGCAATCATTCTTAGGCTAATGCCTTTTCCATGATGTCATGCTATGCGGTCTAACAATGCAGCTTTATTTTATTTTTTTTGCTGGACTTTGTGAATGAGTTGGTGTGCTAATTGCACTGTTGGTGTTCTGTATGAATGAGATCTTTCAGGTTGAAATGGCAAGAGACTGTGATGGTTACATCTTACCAAACACAATATTTGGGGTACAGATCTCTTTCCAAATCCTGAGAATGTTTTGACTCCTGTCCCAGCACCTGCCCTTTCCCTATGTTCGGACACCACTGATATAGATTGAATCAGGTTCCTCTTTCCTTCCTCAGGCTCAGCCACTCACCATTACAAATCTTGTGTTGAAGGGAGAGAGCAATTTTTTAGCAGCCCTATTGAAAGGGCAGAATTTCCTAGCCCCACATTCTGGATCTGTCTCCAGGACTGGAGACCTAGAAGGGAAGAATCCCCCCACTGCGAACTTTGTGAGAGTGATTCCTGGCAGTGACCCTTTACCTTAGTCTGGAAACAAAAACAACCCCCAATACTCTTTAGGTTGCCCTCTCTGAAGGACAAAGACTCCCAGTCCCTCCCTCTCTGATTCTCCTGTCTGGTGAGTGATATGTGTATATGTTCTGAGGAACGAGGGGCACAGTGTGAGTCTGAGTGCTTTTACCTGGGGGATTTTGCAGCAACTGGGAAGTTGTCAGGCCTCACTATAAATAGAGACAGATTCAAAGAATTCTAGTAGAAATTCTTATATTCAGCTTGTCTTTAATGCTTGTAAATGACAAGGAATATATAGATGTGTGAAACTAAACTGACTCAAAGAAGTGAAAATGGTGCAGTGAGGTACATTCATTTTACATCTGTGAATAACTTACTGCACATCAAAACAATCCTCTGAGACATGGATACTGAAATGAAAATCAGAGATATGTAAATCATGACATCTTTGGTCAGTAATTGAAAACAGGCATCTCAAGCACTGAAATAAATTAGTCTCTAGTTTTCTTGGGATACAGCTTGAATTCCATCTCATCAGCAGGAAATGCAGATGAACAAGGAACAGTCTTACAGTATCTTCTCCTAGAAATACTCTGGAGGCCTTAATGCTCTGAGATGTTTTTGGTTAGGGAATGAACTTTTATATGGAGGAGGTCCTGGTGCAAAAGCCCACTGAAATCTATAGGCTACATTGCCTTAGGGCCAGAAATCTCAAAACACCACTTATTAGTTCACATTGACACATAGCTCTGATATTTTGTGCTCTGCACATATCCTGTACCTCTTATCCCTCCACAAATACAGCCTGTCTAAAGCATACTTCTGACTCCAAAAATGCAGCAGAGTCAAAGACTCCACAAAGTCTACTAGGAACTTTGTTATGGCTATTGGTTGCATGCCAAAGGTGTTCAAATACTAGGGTGATGTTACGCCGATGTGGTTTATCAGTATGGATTAGATATGCTGCACCCAATTAACACTCTCATTGCTGAAAAATTCAGCCTATATCATGTCCCCTTGAGTCATTTCCAGTTTGTGTAGGCCTTGTAAATCATGTCACAGCTCTTCCCATGCAGTTTGGCATCTTCTGCTGATGTCAGCACCAGAGATGCTATGTTCATGAAGGCTAATTCATGTATCAGGGGTTGACAAGATTGATAGGGCAGGGCCAAATCTCCCAGATCCAGGTAAGGAAAGAAATCTGTTGGATTATGACCTATAATATGTGTATGCTGATTTTTTCCTCTCATCTTGTCCTACAGTTTTTGCCATTGGTAGGAGCAAATTTGACATACATTAATCTGTCTATGTGCTTATGAGGCATAAATCTTTGCAGGAGCTTAATTCCTCCTGAGTATTTATGCGCTTGTTTCAAAACATCCTTATGGTATAGGGTTATGGTATTATTATAGTTTAATGATCAGAAACAGATCAGATGACTTACCTGAAACCCCTTGGGAGGTCTAGGTGTTCCACATCCTTATCCAATCATTTTTGCAGCAAAATGATTCTTTCTGAGATTTTGAAATATATATGCTATGAATTTATTCTTTCAAACTCTAATATCCTTACCAGAAGGATTGCAAACCCAGTAACGATTTTTAGAAAACGTATGCTTCCTACTATCCACAGAAAAGGAAATATCTCAACTGATATTGTCAATGATGGAAAGGAGCGATAAATGTTAGTCACTGGTCACATGTGGGAATATTTGCTTCAAGATCTTTCAGTGGTTCAGTTAAAAGCCTTTATTTTCAATACAGCAAATTTGGGTACAGCCCCTTAAATCTTGAAAAATGAGTAATACCAAAGCAAACTCTCAAAAAGACAGAAAATTGGACTGTAAACCTAAACAATAAAAGGCAGTACTTTGTAGTATCAATATTGCAGTATCAATGGTAAGTTTCTATAAAGTATCCAACAATGAATTGTCTGTTTCAAATGGTGAAAAGCTAGCCCAAGGAGGATAATAAAGGTTTTATGACTAATAGGTACAAATCACAACATCACAGCTACAAATCTCCATTAAGAATTACAGGCCAGCTTCTTACCTGGTATAACACCACTGACTTCAAAAGAACTGTTCTGATTTACACTGGCTAAAGATCTGGCCTTGTATATAAATGACTCACTCCATCTTTGTCTAAATATCTCTTTTCTCCAATTTTATTTCCAGATATCCATAATTCCTTTATTTTTTCCATTGGTTTTAAGATATTAGCCTCTCCAAAAATGGAATTTTAGTTTGTTTTGATCTCTTAATAGCCACTTAATTGGATAGTGCTTTCTACCCACTGTTTGATTTTTGTTAACACAGGCTGTGAAAAAGCACAAGGTATTTAGAAATCTCTGAAGCACTGTTGATAACAGACTGGTAAATGGCTTCTTTGACTTTACATGGCAAATTGCATCTTTCAATTCCTTCTGTCCCTCTGGCAGAATAGATTAAGACTCAAACTTTTTAAATGAAAAATAATAAATAAAGGGAGTGAGAGAGAGAAAGAGAGTGATACACATGCACATAAGTGTGTGCACACATGTGCACGTGCGCACACACACACTCTGAACACTGCTTCCTCAGGAAGGGTCAGAATGTTATTTAGGTTTGTACTGGGACATTGGAGCGTTGGGGAGAATGCAAGGAAATTTGCTATCTGCAGATAGTCAGGTCATCCGCAATTACAGTCCTTTGGAAGGAACGGTTTCCTTCTAACAACAAGGGCGAGAGGGGAGGGAGAGTAAATGTTATCCCAGAGAGGCTGGGGAAGGTGAATGAGTCCTAGCCCTGGTTTTCCTTTATCTGATCTAGAAGACCAGCATGCACACTCCTGATTATGAGAATTCCCTTTTCTGGGGCATTCCAGTTGCCATTTCCCCCAGCAGCCTGGGAGAGGCAGTTTAGAAGCAAGAAAGCTAGGACAATGAAATAAAAGAATAATTTAAATAAATAACAAATGCAACAAAATCGCTATTTTAAATAGCAGAAAATGCAGTATATTCTTTCCATTACGAACTCTATTTTACACCATATGTTCAAAATTTTTCCTTTATCCTTTTAAACAAAAATCAGATGTAGCACGAAGCAGCTATTTTAAAAATCCATATTCCAGTGACTCATTAATGCACACTTTGGGTTTGATCCTGAATGCGCTGAATTTCTGGGGAGTTCTTCCATTAAGCACAGCAGGAGCCAGGTAGTGAGGTGGCTGAATGCACCCAAAGCATTATAGTGTGGACAATCTTAGGCCTTGATCCAGCACCTTATTTAAGCACATGTTTAATTTAAAGCTCGTAAGTAATGCCATTGTAGCTTACTGGATGCAGGGCCAGATTATGACATGCTGAGACCCTCAGCTATGTCAAGATTCAGAGGCCCCATAACATGAAAAAAGTGTATTACATTATAACAGAAAGGTAATGAAAAAATAAATGATAAACCATTATATTTGTGTATAAACATAGGCAAAGATGCAATAAAAACCGTCCAAATAAAAGGTACCCTTTATAAAAAGCCTTATTTGCATTATAAATACCTTATGATAAATCTTCTTAGGCTCAGACATATTTAGAGGCCCCTTACAATATGAGGCACTAAGCCATGGCTTACTTGGCTTGTGCCTAAAACAGCACTGACCAGATGAATAAGATTCTTAAAATTAAAAGCAAGCACTTACATCCCCCCCCCCCGCCCACCCCTTGGATCAGGGCCCTAAAGAAGTGTTTGCAAAGGTTGTTCAGGATAGTCAAATGGGGGAAGCAGAAAAACAAACAAAACAAAAAAATAAAAGAGAGAGAGCGAGAGAATCCCACAGAGAAGCATTTGAATATCTAGAATAATCACCATTAAAACTCAGTAGTTACCTTCAGTGGTCTCAGAGATACTGCAGTCTACTCCTCAAAGTATAGGAAGGAACTGTGGGACCTGCTGACATGTACTGACTTGAACAGACACTGTTGTTTCTTTTTGCTACATGGAGCATTTGGCTGGTGAAATGGCTCAACTGTATGTATCCCAAAGGCTGGTTACAAGGCTGGCTGTTTGACTTTGATAGATGTAATTTTTTTTTCTAAATGAGCTTGACATTCATTATGGTAGAAACATATGCTGGTCATCACAGCACAGTGGGTCATGTGCCAAGCCTCCTTTGTTGTTAAGCTCTGAACACTGGTACCCTGAGTATGCCATGCTGTTTCCAGCTTGGACTGCAGATGTTGAGTTTGCTTTTCTATTCACCCAGCAATAGATACATTCAATTATAGCTAACAGTGACCATGGTTTTTAGGCACTTGCAATTTAATCCTTAATCAAAGCAAATCTACCAGTAGAAATTGAAATTAGATGTCTGCATTTCAGGTGTGAAAACATAATGTTAATTATTACATACCCATCTGTGCCCACCTCTGGCCAGCCCCCTTCTCCAATGACTCTGTACACCATAGTGCTGTGACATCCTTAAGCAGTTCTTTTTTTTTTTTTTTTTCAGTAAAGTATCTCTAGAAGTATTTCACTGCTGGCAGATAACCATTTCTGGTGCAGTCAGAAAGGACTTAGAACATCCAAGGTAATATTGTACATCACTGAAGGATCAGGAACAAAAGAATACTCTTGAGAATTCTGGAAATAGCTACTGAGACCTTTTCCTCAACTCTGCCTGTATATTTAAAGGATTGTTTCAAATGGGTAGGGTTTGCCTATTTTGTTTTCTACCCCATTTGACAACACCTTATAGAGCATCTTCTTGGACATAGCACTGTGCTCTTCCCCGTAAGAGTCACCATCAGTTGCCTGCAAATTCACCATGGAAGTTCAATATATTGTGGTTGATGACAATGTAAAAACCAGTTTCTGTACCTAGAACCATATGTATTTGCTGGTATTTAGTGCTGACAGAAGGTGTGAAACTGTGGTGGAGGGTCTCTTTCTATCTACTCAGTAAGTGGAATAGCAAGGGCAGCAGCAGAGCAGGTGTAACTCTTTGAATGAAAGGATGGATTGTGAGTCATAGAAACACTGGATGGACAGAAATTTATTACAATAAGACTTAAACAGCCACTTACTGTAACTTCCCTGGTGCATTCGCAACTATCCTGAGCAGGGATCTCCTTTCTGAACATAGTTCTTTGCTCTGCATTGCATATTCACCATCTAAGACGCAAAGAATTTTTCCATAACACCACTGATCAATGCAATGATGCACAGGTACCTTCCTCCAAACACCTCAAGAAGAAATATTCTTCGTGGACTCCTCCAGAAGGTCGGAACAACAGACTAGACATCTACATTGATTGTTTCTGCCACCATGTGAAGGCTGAAATCGTGGACAAACAATATCTCTTACATGATAATCTCAGCCATGCAGAACACAATGCCATCCACAGCCTCAGAAACAATTCTGACATTATTATTAAGGAGGCTGACAAAGGAGGTGCAGTTGTCATCACGGATAAACTGGATTATGACCAGGAGGCTTATAAACAACTCTCCAACACAACATTCTACAAACCTCTTTTCTCTGATCCCACTGAAGAATATCAGAAGGAATTACAACACCTACTCAGGAAACTAGCTATGGCAGAACAAGAACAAATGAAGACAGACACACCACCAGAACCCCAGCAAGGAAAATTCTATCTACTACCTAAAATCTATAAAAAAGGAAACCTTGGATGCCCCATCATCTCAGGCATTGACACTCTTACAGCAGGCTTATCTGGCTATGTGGAATCCGTCCTCAGACCATACGTTATCAACATCCCTAGCTATCTTTGAGATACCATGGATTTCCTGAAGAAAATCCAATCCATCACTGAGCTTCCTGAAAACACCATCCTGGCCACTATGGATGTAGAAGCTCTTTACACCAGCATCCAACACAAGGATGGATTATAAGCTATTAGAAGAACCATCAGAGATGATGCCACAGCACAGCTTGTGACTGGACTTTATGACTTCGTGCTCACCCACAACCATTTCAGATTTGAGGATAATTTATACATCCAAGTCAGTGGCATTACTATGGGTACC
The DNA here is from genome assembly GCA_007922195.1 of Podocnemis expansa. NCBI lineage: Eukaryota > Metazoa > Chordata > Testudines > Podocnemididae > Podocnemis > Podocnemis expansa. The sequence goes on from ML681964.1 coordinate 55,558,111, forward strand.
TGTATGGCCCCATAATATGCCAACATTTTTGTGGGCGGCTTAGAACAACATTTCCTCAAGTCTCATCCCAAAGCACCTCTCCTCTACTTACACTACATTGATGAAATCTTCATCATCTGAACCCATGACATGGATGCTCTTGAAGATTTCCACAGAGATTTCAACAATTTCCACTCCACAATCAAATTGAGCCTGGAACACTCCACACAGGAGATCCACTTTCTTGATGCTACAGTACAAATTAGGGATGGACACATCAACACCACTCTATACTGCAAACTTACTGATTGGTATAGTTACCTACATCCCTCGAGCTTCCATCCTAAACACACCACACGATCCCTTGTCTACAGCGAAGCTCTAAGATATAACTGCATTTGCTCTGATCCCTCAGACAGAGACATATCTTCAAGATCTCTATCAAGCTTTCTTAAACTACAGTGCCCCCCTGGGGAAGTAAAGAAACAGATTGACAGATCCAGATGGGTACCCCACAGTCAACTACTATGGGAAAGGCCCAAAAAGGAAAACAATAGAATGCCACTGGTCACCACTTACAACCCTCAAGTCAGACCTCTACAACAGATCATTAAGGATCTATAGCCTATTTTAAAATATCACCCCTCATGCTCTCTAGCCTTGCGAGACAGACCTCTCCTCACCAACAGACAACCCCCAAACCTTAAAGAGATACTCACCAGCAACTACAGACCTAACAACAGAAACATTAAAGCAGGTACATATCCCTGCAACAAACCACACTGCCAACTTTGTCCACATATCTGCACAAAAGACACCCTCATAGGTCCTAATCAAGCCAGCTGCTCCATCAAAGGGTCATTCACCCGCTCATCCACTAATGTGATTTATGCCATCATGTTCCAGAAATGCCCCCACACCTTATACATTGGACAAACAGGACAGTACCTATGCAGAAGAATAAATGGACACAAAATTGATATCAGAAATCACAACACACACACACAAAACAATTGCTGAGCACTTTCATTTTCCTAATCACTCCATTGATGATTTGTTAATGATGGTCCTCAAGAAAATCATGGGACATCAAGACTTCAATGAGAAACAGCTGAAATCGAACTAATATGCAAATTAGATTGTGTGAAAGCAGGACTTCATTGTGACTATGAATTCCTTTCACATTATAACAGGTAATTTGACTTCACCCTCCCTCTATGTGCTGTTTCCTAGACTTTGAATCCTTACAAATGCTCTGATTTGCTGTTGCAGTATGATCTGATCCCACATCTTATACTCCCCTGCCTTTATTTTCATTCCATTCTGTAAGTTCCCCCTCTTCAAAGTATCTGATGAAGTGAGATTTTCTCCCACGAAAGAAAGCTCATGCGATAAATAAATCTGTTAGTCTTTAAGTACCACAAGACTCCTTGCTTTCCCTGGATTGAGTATCTCTAATGTTCTGGGAAAGTCATCAGCCTTGTCAAAGGGTTCTTTTGGCTTCCTGGGTCATCACTGGCCGCTGTGCCTTATTGTCACATTTTTCCCTTTCTGGGCCAATCTTCTGGCCCTCTTTCACTCTTCTACTTCCTTGAGTATTTCTGCTAGCCTACCAGATAGCAACTATAATCAGCAGCTCCTTCTAATAGTCTATTTTGGAATAACACTTCCTGTTTACTAGATTAAACAAGTATTCCTGTGGCACTTAAAGACTAACAAATTTATTTAAGTGCCACAGGACTCCTTGTTTGTTTTACTGAACTTGGCTAACATGGCTGCCCCTTTGGGGTTTTACTAGAGCTAGCCAAGAATTTTTCAACCAAATATTTTTTTTTGGTCAGAAAATGATTTTGAGTAAACTGAAGCTTCTCACAGGAAAGTCAGTTTTGATGACTCTCCATTTCTGGAGAAATATTTTGAAATTCTTGAGCCACCCCATTTTGACATTAGTAATGTGATATTTTTGGTTTCAATTTTTTTCTTTCAAAATCTTAAATTTATATTAAGAAAATATGTTTAAAAAAGGTAAAAATTGAAATGAAAATAATTGAAATTATCAAAATCCCACCCCCACCCCATTTTGTTTCATCTGATCCTTTTTTTCTCATGATTGGTTCATGAACATTTTTGAGATTTCAACTTTCCAGCCCCATTCAACACAGGAAAAAGTTCTGAGAGCTCAGATTTCCACGTGACAGGAAAACCAGTTCCCAGCCTGCTGTGTTTTAACATAACACCTAGGATATCTCTACACTGGAACTAGAGAATGCTTCCCAATGTGTGTAGATAGAGATATGTTGGTTCTGCTCAAGCTAATGCTAGACATACCATCGTAACTGGGAGTAGCATGGGTGGCAGCTGGGTTAACTGCCCAAGTGCACATCCAGGTGGGTTTGTACTCAGGCAGCTGGACTGCTGCATGTGCTACCTTGGCTTCACTGCTGTTTTTAGCACTATAGCTCAAGCAGGGCTAGCAAATAAATCTACCCATGCTGTAGATGTTCCCTTTTTTAACATGAATGTGCTTCCAAAATATGAATACCATTATAGTTGACATCAGTGCACAGCAAAACCATGTGGTTCCATCGGGGCCATGTCCTTCAGCGTTCCTAAACAAACTTCCTGTCACTTTCTCATCAACATACCTCAAGTCTGGCTGGAAGAGGCCAGCATTGGGTGAGAACATAGCTCAGTTTCCATGTTCATTTAATCCTAAAACCTTTTTGTGTAAACATCAGTTTAATAACCAGCACAAATCAAAACAGGGAGATGGCTGTCAGAGAGGAGGATATCCCTAGTAAAGTGAACAAACTCCAGAGTTGAAACTTTATTTCCATCCCATGTCTAATGTCTGATTTTTCTAGAACCTCTGGTATCCGTGAGCATGGTTTAGATAGAATACCAAATGGATCCTGACGCTCACTACTTCTTGACAGGCTCCTTCAGTTATGGGGCTGACAAATGAAGGGGCACCCTGATAATAGAAGGCAGATTGACTCCCTCTCACCCAAAGACTTCTTTATCTATCATGAACAGGAGCTACCTGCAATACATCGAGCTAGCCTAGCCTTAGGTACTATAGTAATTAAGGGTGAGAAGGGAAAGAACTATACAAGTCACTGCTTATTAATGCTGCTGTGTCATAGACTAGCAGAAATACTCCATGAAGCACAAGAGTGAGTGAGGGACAGAAGGTTGGCCAGAAAGAAAGAAAAAATTAGAATGAGGTATGTTGTATAATGGGGGTATAACAGCACTCTCAGTCTTTCCTGGCATCTGCCATCTTACTATCTTTGGGTAGTCAGCAGGTCACTTGTGTTGCAGTGTAGAAAGAGATAAGAGCCAAATCGGGTGGAGTGATAAGGAGCAGTTTATTCAGTTCAGCGTCTAGTTCACACATTCCCCTTAACCTTGCGACCAATGAAGTGAATCCTGACTTAACTACTTCATAACTTCTTATCCAAAATAATATGTGAATACACACTGTATCTACTACACCTCTAAAAACCATTGTTTGGCGACATAATAGTTATAATATGAATCTGCATAGTTATAGGAGGAATATAATTATACCCAACCCTCTTGTTATTTACAGCATTAGCTTACAGAGCGCAGGCACTTTACCTTTAAATATGTTATTTTTGCAATAAACCTGACCGTATTCTTTAGCAAGCAACTTGCAAAAAGGGGGGGGGGGGATGGGGGAGGCAGAATCAACTTTTTCTCTAGTAAGCATGGGAAACCAAGAGATAATACTCTCCCACTATATTCTTCACTTTGATGTTGATAAGAAGGATTTTCTGCCCGCATAACCTTGTTATGCAGGCTTAGCTTCAAGGTTTACTTCTCCCACATTCCTAACTCATGACTAGAAAACTTCTGTATGATCAGGAGAGGATTTCTGCTTGTGTGTTGGTACTCCTTCAGCCCAAATCATGGGTCCAGCAGGGGACAATTCTTTCCCAAAACATGGACCCAACCCTCAGTCCTCCAGGAATTTGGCTCAGCACCATCTTCCTTTGTTTCTGTGCCCACAATTTGTATTGCATCTGGTGAAGTTTGGTTGTGGGTGGCCCGTTATGTGACATAACAGCTACACTTTCTTTGGAAAAGAAAATAAATGATGAGTCTATACATGGTTTTCTGTATCTGAATCAGATTTGCTGGGTCACAATTTCCTAAGAGCAACGTGCTTGGTGATCCAATGATGGTTTTTAAAACACAACATTTACCATTGATTTTCACATCATTAAGATGACAACTACTAGAGACAGAATGGAGAATGTTGTCCAACATGACATTAGATACAGCAATAAAAGAATGGAAAAGAAGAAAATTCCAGTTGTTTGCTTTAGGCAATGGCATTAGTAGTCTAAACTCATGACAGAACCCAGTTGCTATAAAACTGCTCCATAGAATTTCAGCTTCTGAAATGATTGCCAGATAAGATGCTGGAATCCTTCTAAAAGAGAAGGTCTTAGGCTGAGGGTGAGATCTCTGGGTTTTGCTTTATATAGTATGTGATGTAAACAACTAAGTTTGTCTGAAAGTTTAATATTTACAATTTCATTCAAATGTCATTGACTTTCCTTCCATGGGTGTGCTGCTATTTTGAGAAATAAGATTTGTTAGCTTTCCATGACTTGTCCATTATGATGTATACGTGGTGCTTGTAGCAACAGCAACCCATAATTGTGTGCGAAAGGATTTTTGACAAACATGTTCAATTGGAAGCAGAGGAACAGACTGTCTTGTTCTTTGGCTTTTGATAACCACAGTAGTGAATGTTGGGATCATTAGCAGTGTATTGTTGAATAATGAATACAGAAGAGACTGTAGTCGACATAGATGGTAATCTATAGACTGTAGTCTGTAGCCTACGTAGACCTAAAGTGAAGTGACACAAAAATATGCTTATTTTCTATTAGTATTGCTACAGTAAATGAATGATAAAATGCTCAGGCAGGGTAGAAAGGGAGACTTCCTGTGGGGACATTAATTCATTGCTTTCTCACTGATCTTCTGTAACCCACTCTGACCATGCAAGGTCAAACCAAGTAGCCCATAGACCAGATTAGAGTATTTTCATGAGTGTATGACAACCTGATGGTGGTGTTACGGATTGTATGTTCCTACTTCCTGTTAGAGATCCAAAGAAAATCTCATTTCCTTTGGCACATCAGTCTAATTTTCCCTTTTTTCTTATTCTCTTTTATTGATCCCCATTTAATTTGCTCCTCATGCACTTCTGATTGTTCAATTTTGAGAGATGTCAAAGTTTTCTCTGCTGTTGAATCTGAAATGATCCTAGCTCAGCCTTGGCCTCATCTCTAAAACCCAAGTCCTGATCGAAAGCTAGTTCAGATTCATATTCAACTGTTACATTCTTGAGCTATCAAAAAATTTCTTAAACCAATGAAGATCCCAAAGATACTATTTTGCTTTCTGTGCAAAAAGGTTCCATGAAGTCCTACTGAGCAGTACTTAACTAATCAGTCAGTTTTCACTGTAAAGATCCACGAAGGTCTAACAAAATCCAATGGCTGGTAACTGAAGGCAGACAAATTGCATCAGAAGAAGTGTTGCCAGAAGATTGAGGGATGTGATCATTCCCCTCTATTCAGCACTGGTGAGGCCACATCTGGAATACTGTGTCCAGTTTTGGGCTCCCCACTACAAAAAGGACATGGACAAATTAGAGAGAGTCCAGCGGAGGGCAACAAAAATGATCAAAGGGCTGGAGCACAAGCCCTATGAAGAATGACTGAAGGAATTAGGCTTATTTAGCCTGCAGAAGAGAAGACTGAGGGGGATTTGATAGCAACCTTCAGCTACCTGAAGGGATGCTCCAAGGAGGATGGAGCTCGCCTGTTCTCAGTAGTAATAGAGGACAGAACAAGGAGCAATGGTTTCAACTTACAGCTGGGGAGGTCCAGACTGGATATTAGGAAAAACTTTCTTACTCGGCAAGCAGTGAAGCATTGGAATAAGCTACCTAGGGAGGTGGTGGAATCTCCGTCTTTGGAGGTGTTCAAGGCCCAGCTGGACAAAACCCTGGCTGGGATAATCTAGTGGGAGTGGTCCTGCTTTTTTGGCAGGGGATTGGACTAGATGACCTTGTGGGGTACCTTCCAACCCTATGATTCTATGATTCCATGAAATTCAGATTGGAAATAAGGCATACATGTTTATCAGTCATGGTAATTAATCATTGGAACAGTTCACCTAGGGCTTTGGTGATTCTCTATCAATAGCAATTTTAAAATTAAGATTGGATGTTTTTCTAAAAGATATATGCTGTTTTGAACAGCAATTATTTCAGGGAAGTTCTGTGTTATGTGCAAGACCGGTGTAGGTTATTACAGGGGTTACTTCTGCCGTTGGAATCTGAATCTATGACTACACAGCTAGCATTTAGTCCAGAGGTGTCAAACTCATTCAATGTGGAGAGCAAACACTGGAAGGCAGGACACTTGTCATGGGCCATATGGCTGCATGGGCTCCCCAACACTTTTCTCCTCCATGTTCAGAGCAGTATGGGCTCCCCTTTCCCCTTCCCAGCCATGCAAGCTCTCCCATACCTTCCCTTTTCCCTGCCCTGTGCCCCCCTTCCCCATGATGGATCCTTGCCCCTTCCCCTTCCCTTTCCACTTCTCCTATATCTCCTGGTGGCAGGCAAAAGATCCAGTCTCAGTCACAGGCAGCCAGGCTGGGTTCCTGCTTCTTCCCCTCCCCACCCACTCACTATTAGTCATTCAGAATGCTGGCCTTTGGTTGGCTCAGTCCCGGCTGGCCTTTGATTGGCTTGCTCCCACATGGGCCCCATCCACTTTTTCCTTTTTTATTTGTGATTCATGCAATGTGCTGTCAATCAAATTAGCAGGATGACTGACGGTGAACAGGTGAGGTGGGGGCAGTGTGGCGGCTCTCTGGAGCTGGCCTAGCCTGCTGTGACTGCGGCTCTGATTGGTTGGCAGACCACAGCAAAGCTGAGCTGGAATTGGCTAGAGCACTTTCTTTGTTTTCCTGTGTTGCAACTCAGATCATGTGAGTGAGTCAGAAGCATGCCTAGCCAGGAGCATGTCTTCAGAATTCACTGTTGCAGACAGCTTCCAGGCACAGCCAAGGCAGCAGCTCTGTGGGCCATATCAGCACCCTTGGTGGCCCAGATTCAGCCCATGGTCTGTAAGTTTGACACCCCTGATTTAGCCTCTTGAAAAATCAGTAAGGCCCTTACTCTGCAAGCTCATGCACCCAGTCAGACATTTATTTCAGTGGAGTATGTGTAGGGTTGGAGTTCTGCTCATACATGTGAACTTGCAGGGTCAGGGCCTAACTCTGGCATCTAGTCTTGTTTGCATGTTTTTATCTTCTTCTAGAATTATGTGAGATGAGCCATTCTAATATGCGAAGCTGAGCAGAGCTCTTGTTTAAGTTCACACTAACTGAGCAAAACAGAAAAGGCAGATACAATCGAATTCTATCTGGCCACCTATATTTCATTTACATTCAATCTACTTTTGAGATGGATATAATTTATTTTTCCATTTACCAATTTGCAAAGAAGATCCACCTTAAGTTCGTCTGCAGGTTGCTATACAAGATTTTTTAAAAATTGTATGTGCCATCTCTTTCATGAGGGATTTACATATTTGATTCTTTAGTTGTTGGAAATAATTTCAGATATCCTATTCTTCAAGAAAGCACAGCTAAATATTTTGAATCAAATTCTGAAAGACAGCTATAGGTGCGCTTTATCTAACAGGTATTCTCAGTATAGTTTATGTATGTATTAAAAGTTAAGATGTAAACTGGGAACATGAATTAACACTTAGCAGAAGACTAATTTAATTACAAACATGGATCTCTGATGTGGCCAATTCATCCCTGGTGTAACCACAAAATTAAATGGATACAGAATTTGAGTGTGCAACTGCCATCAGCATTAAACCTCTATGTTGATGCTCAGAGATACAGCTGCATGTGCAAAACAAGTAGTTGCATATGCAGAAGGGCATTTCTTTATTTTTGGTCCTGGGTATTTCATAGGTATAGAAAGCACTTTATGGTAGTACATTCCCATTTTACATACGTGGATGGCCATTTGACATGGAGATTGATCTTTTGGTTTTATGACAGTTGCACACACACAAAAACTATGCATAAATTAGAAACCTGGGTCAAAAATATTTGGCCATATATGGGTGATGAATATTTTTTAAGGTTGCACCCTGACTTCTTTTTAAAGATTGATGGCTCTAAGTCCTTCACAACTGACATGCTTTGTTGGATTCCTTTGAAACTCCGTGTGCCTCAGGAGGGTGCAGGATAGAGTTGTTGATCCAAATTTAAGGTCAAGTAAGCTAGAGCTTGTGTAGTTATAAGCCCACATAACCATTTAAAAAAGTTTCTTGGTGTTTTTTTTGGGGGGGGGGTTGTGCTAAACTTGGGCTCAAACAGTTGATGTGATGCAGATCAAAATCATTTCAATCTGTCAAGTTTTAGTCAAGATAGTGCAATGACACCCACTAAATCTTTGGGAGACTCAAATTGTTAATAGCGTTTAAGAAAAAGTATATTTTTTTACAGTGTGCCTTTCTGTTCCTGAGTCAGGAAATTTTATAACCTATACTTACAACTCATCTCATTATTTTACAGGGCTCTTGCCACTGGGCCAACAGTTTGGATTCAGAGTGACAGCAAAAATAACACTCAGTCCTCTGGTGAGAATTCTCAGATATAGGGACCCTTGTTAGAGCTCTTCTCTTGGTAGTAGTGTTTCTTCAATGATTTTTCCTTTGCAAACTTGCCCAGGAACTTTAGATTCTCTCTTTCCCACAATAAACACTGTACTCAGGGGTGGCCCTTCTACTTTTCATGAATGAGTACTAATATTCTTCAGGACTGTTGCCTATACAGTAAATAAAATAGAGAAAATCCCATAGAAGTTTGGGAAACTTCTTGGGTGGAGAACAGAAAGAAGGATAGGAGCTGGTCCCAATAATGAGGATTAGAGGTCCCACTTTTTTTTAGTATCTCTTTCAAGATTTTACTAAAATGTTCCATGAACCCATCAGTCACTGAGTGATAGAGGAATGTTCTTAGGAGTTTCACCTTCAAAAAGTTACATATCTCCTTCATTAGCTGGTCCTTTGCTTGATGATTATAGGGACCCCTGCCTGGGGAAATCCTTTAATCAGTTTGGTGGCAAGGACTGTTGCTTTTGTGAAGTTAGAAAGTTTTCATGCATTGTATAATTAGAAGGTAGGGTTAGGTTGTTCTCTCCTGCAAAAGCATCTTAATTCCAGAGTAAAATTGTCATTACATTGTTCAATATGGGCAAGGAGATTTGCGGTAGCCAGTGTGGCATTATTCATGATCACTAAGATATATTGGTGCACTGCTATGTATTTTTTTCCTGTAGGCCTATTAAATCCATCCCAGTCATATTAAAAAAGATCCCTACCTTGGGGATGGGCTCAAAAAGGGTCTGAGGGACCTTCCTCAGGCTCATCCACTGATATTCTGGTCATGAAGCACCATAGTTCCACACTTCATTTCGGAGACCCTGTCAATAGAATCTTAGGGTATGTTCACACACACTTCTTATTTCGAAACAACAGGGGTTGTTTCGAAATAAGAACTGCCATGGCCACATGACATACAGCCATTTCGAAACAAGGAAACCCCTTGTTTCGAAATGGGAGCCATACTTTCGAAATAGGTTAAACCCCATTTCATGTCGAAACAAGGTTGTTTTGAAACCAGTGGTTTCGAAACAACCCTGTGAGGACATGTTATTTCGAAACAATTGTTGTTTCAAAATAACTATGGACCTTTCTCTCAGGGTGCTTAGCATGTTATTTCAAAACAAGTTATTTCGAAAGGGCTTGTTGCGAAACAAGCCCTGTGTGTGTGAACATAGCCTTAGGGTCACCTTTTCCAGTATTTTTCCCACCTGAGATGCCCGCCAGAGGGTATACCACAGACAAACATTAACAAACTTCAAAATCTTTTGGAACAAGGAGTTTCCTCCTGACTTCTCCACTCTGATGGTCTTTCACCACTTTGTGTATCCCCCCTCATAATTCAAACTGTGTGTTTGTTTCAGTAGTTATAGAACTTATACTTCGTCACTGACCCAATTGAGCTGTTCATAGGCTAGAGTCAGTATCAGTTCATTCTGCTGCTCAATGATGAGGTCAGCTCTGCTGCAAAGGAGATCTATGTCAAATGGTGAAGTAGAGGGGGTCTTCAGAGAGTTAGTATGGTCATAGATTGGGGACATGGACATACCTTCTACTGGTTCATTGTTGATAGGGTTGGGACTATTACTAGGGAACGTTGAAAATCTCCAAACTGAGTAATCATCCATGGAAAATGTGAGCAATCACTAGAGATCTCTTCTCATTGCATCTTCAGCATCTCTCTTTTTCCTTTAGACTCTCCCTTATCCTAAAACCATGAGCTCCAAAAAACCTAAAAGTCTTATCCAATTATTATTAGATAGACTAGATGTGGAGACATCCTTATTCAAGTCGTGTTCGTGGAGTTTTATATTATTTACTGGACTTGTCTCATAGGGTGTGGTCTCACATCCCCATGAATGAACTGAAATAAAGGGTCAGAAATTTCTCTCCTAGCCTTGTTCAATTGTTCTCTGACCATTGTCTGACTAAGCCCTGGCCTATTAAGCCCTGGACTTTAACTGCATTAACATGTATGAGACTGGGAATCCCCCAGAATCTTCAAAACAATCTCAAACCAAAAACATAGCTTGACACAACTTCTCTTCTCCTCATTCTTGACCTGTCTGACAAAATGTGATATTTCTCCCACAAAAGCTCATGTGATAAATAAGTGCCACAGGACTCGTTGTTTGTTTTTCATTACACTGAAGTTTTCCTCAGGTAAATGCGTCTCAGGGCTCTCTCCATGGAAATAAAGCTCCTGCCCTTTGGTCACTTTGTCTCAGCAAAGCGTTCTCCATTCTAGCGGCTACTCTTTGTCTCCACTGGCCTCCTGTCAGACTTCTCTATACAGGAGAAACAAAGTCCTGTGGTACTTTTAAAGGCTAATAAATTGATTTATCACATGAGATTTCCTGGGTAAAATCTAACTTCATCAGATGCACGAATTGGAAACTATAGTATAGAAGGGAATATATAAATGCAGAGAAGAATATATCACAAGGTCAATTCAGACTTCTTCAGCTAACCAAGCAAAATTTTTTTTATTTAAATAGTGTAGAAAAACAGATAAGAAGGTGGGAAGGTTAAAAGAGCAGAAAATCACCTTTTGTAATGAAAGAGCTAAGCCAAATCTCTATTCAGACCTAATTTAGGGCATCAAATCTGTATATGAAGTCTAACTCTGCAGTTTCCCTTAGGAGACTTGATTTGACATTTTTCTGTTGAAGCACTGTAAATGTCCTGTCTTTCACAGAATGTGCCGGGAGGTTGAAGCATTCCCTTTTGGCTTTTGAATGATGCCGTTCTTGATATCTGATTCTTTTGTACAGAGACAGTTCAGTTTGTCCAGTGTATAAGGCAGAGGGCTCTCACATGCCATCAAATAGATTGAAGAGCTGGTTTAGATGGTATACTGGGCCTGTATGAGACAGCTAAAAGCATGGGAGTTTATAGGTTAGCATGAAATAAGTGGGCATAAGATAGACTTATTTGTGCACTGGGCAATGATGTGGAAATCCAAGGTCCATATTTTGATTGTGACCTCTGCCTGCGACAAGTCAGCAGAAATCAAAACAAGCAGGAACTTACCTAGTCTGGGCCCTATATATCAAATACTACATAAAAAAACCTACAACATCACCTAGAAATAACAACGGGGAAGGCAGAAGAACATTCTGGAAGGATGGCATGCATGAATTTACACACAAACTTACCAACCTGTAGAATAAATGTAAAATGCAATTTTGGGGGTGAAGCACCCATATTTGGGTATAGAAGAAGAACCCAAAATGACCCAACCTATAGAATGAAAGCATCTTACAATTTTGGTGGTGAAGAACCAATATTAGGATAAGGAAGAAGGACTGAAAGTGACCCATGTTATGCAGAGTATGAAGGGACAGGGCCTGTTGCTGAGGGTAGCTTCTTAGGTCTTACCTTTTCGAGCTTTCTGCTCCAGCTCAAGCTTCAGCTTCTTAGCTCAGTAGCACTGCAGTCCTGTCTCTTCCTACTATCTATTTGTTATAAGTGTTTAAGGATACCCTAACTATAGCTGTTCAATATTCTTCTCCTTAACTGCTGATGACAGAACAAGAAGCTGTGGGCTTAAATTACAACAAGGGATGTTTAGGTTGGATAATAGGAAGAAAAGTCTCCTAACTCTCAGCATGATTAGCCATTATAATAAGTTGCCTGGGGAAGTTGTGGAATCTCCTTCACTGGAAACTTTCATGAGCAGGTTAGGCAAATACCGCTCCGGGATAATTTAAGATGGGACTTGGGCCAATCATCAGTGTATGGGAGTGGACTCAACGATCTCTCATGGTCCCTTCCAGTTTCTATGATTTTATAACACCTTCCCATGCACTTTCTCCGTATCATTCAAGATTATATAAAGCTCTGTCATAGCCCCCACTGTTGTCATTTCTTTATTAAAATGAACAGTCCCAATCTTTTTAATCTCCCACTGCACAGAAGCTGTCCTTACTTCTATTCACTTTTGTTGCCCTTCTCTGCAACTTTTCCAATTCCATTATACCTTTTCTGGGGTAAGGCAGCCAGCACTTCACACAGTAATGAAGGTGAAGGTATACTATCAGTTTATGTAGTGCCATTATGATATTTCCCGGTTTTAGTATTTTTCCCTTTCCTAATGGTTCCTCACACTTAGCTTTTTTAAACTAATGCTGCACATTGAATGCCTGTTTTAAGGGAATGACCCAAGATGATGCCAAGACCTTTATCATTAGTGGTAACAGCTAATTAAGATGCCATCATTTGGCATGTTGTGTGGGGTTTACTTTTTCCAATACACATTACTTTGCAGTTGTCAACATTGAATTTCATCTGCCATTTTGTTGCCTTTTTACCAGTCTTATGACATTCCTTTATAAGTCTTCCCAGTCAGGTTTGGATTTAACTTTCTTGAATCAATTTGTATTGTCTACACATTTTCTCACTTCACTGTTCATCCCTTTTTCCAGGTTATTAATGAATACATTGAACGGTGTATTCACAATCATGGGCCAAAAGAGCCAGGCCCCTAGACCAGGGGTGTATTCAACCCCTGTTTTCAGGTCGGTTGCTGCAAGTGCAGGGTTGACCCAACCAAGGTCAACTCCTGCCCCCAAGGGAGTGGGAATGTCACTGAGCCTGGGCTGACAGCAGCAAAAATATCACAGTCACAGGGCCAGCCAGCAGCTGTGAGTAGAATAGAGGTGGTTGTGAGTGGAATAGACGTGCTTGTATTTTTGCCCCAGTTGCAACCACAGCTGCCAAGCCCCACACTTGTAAGTAGAGCAGAGGAAACGGTTCCGGTGCTTCTTCTCTGCTTATAGCCACCAGCTCCTAGGTGGCCCAGTGGTCACTGTGGTGAAGTTTGTAGCTCCGCTTTGGGCTAAGGTGGATGAGCCTCAGGGCAGAGTGAGTGGGCTCATTTGTGGCTATTCCCCTTCCGTAGACCGGTAACTGATACTATACCTTGTTAATGCACTATTGCAGGTGAAAGGTGACTTTTTAAAGTGGCCCCTACAGCCAAACTTTTCCAAGATGGAGTCTAGTGCATTTCATCTGTAAAATTCAAGCACAAGCCATGAGCTGAATTTTTTCATAAATAGCCAATGACTGCAACAGTATTCAAACCCAGTTTACATCGGCTTGACATTGGATAAGTCACTGATGTACCACAAACACTTGAAAAAGACAGCAGCCAAAATTAGCACTTAGGACAACTTCCTAAGAAAATTGACCAGCTCAAACTGGGGTGCGATCCTTAGACTATCAGCCCATGCCCTCTGCTATTCAGCAGCAGAGTAATGTGCTCAGCTCACATGAGACTGGTCAGAGTAGAGCAGAGCACAGTTTTGCACACTGTTATCAGGACTTTATACGCAACTCCACTGCCATGGCTGCTGCTATGTAGTGACACAGCATTCCTCATACTTGCTGTGTGGGGGCTTCCACCATGCTCCTGGCTGAGATCCATCAGAACAGCTGCTTGAGTCTGTACTCAGACCTCTTCAACCTCCTATTAGTTCACCTGCCTTTTAGACACCTTTTATGGTCCTTTAGAGCAGCACTAGACATGATGGTGGAATCTGCTTGGCATAAGAAGTGGTCAGAGATGCCAGTCCTTAATAATTCTTTCATCATCAACCCAACCATCTACCCACCAGGTTTTGACCTGCCAAGGTACCTGTAGTCATCTCTGAAACTGTTTTGAACAGAGCTGGCCAGTTGTATGGCCATTCTCTTCAAATGGGTTTTCTGAAACAACCTGCAATGTAGATACAATAATCTTCAGACTACATTGCATATCCTTGATGAGCGACTACTGACTTACTTTGACAGTAGGCTATTGACTTTTTATCTGGATAAAGACAGTGTTAACAAATGACTGGGCACACACACATATTCTGTTAATGCAAAAGTTAGAGTCAAATGTCCTCATTCGGTACTTAAGCATGTGTTTAACTGTAATCACATGAGAAGCCCCTTTCTGTACATTTTAGTGGGATTATTTATATTTCAAATTAGGCACATTCTTTAGTATCTTGTTGAATCAGATCTGAAGATCCTGCAAATACTGACTTCAATGGGGCTAAGTTCAGGATTAAATGGAGGCTGGGGAGTGGGAAGTTATGACTTGATAAAAGAGATAAACACCGGGATTAAGAGGAGGGGAGGGCATGGCTCACAATAATAAGGACACATTATGATTAGCATTGCACATATCATGAAGCTTCTTCAATATTTCATACACATTTCCACATTTTGATGTATTCTTGTGTTTATTAAGGAAAAACGGTTGCACAGCAAGGGTAAACACTGTAAGCCCCAGCTTAAAGCTTTGCTTGCATGATGACACAGTGGATGATACTGTTCTTTAAAATACTTGCACCATTCCAACCCACTCTCCAGCAAGAGATTCCAAGGCAGAGGCAACTCACATTTGGATCCCCCATCTCTGGCAGCATGACAGACTATACTGTTCAGGTCACTCATAGCTTCTGATTTATTCAGGTAAGATCCTGCTCGTTCCCATTTCTCTTTCCAAAGTCAGATCAAGTGCTGCTTACAATCAGTTTTCTGCAATCGCTTTTCATGAAATTTATATCTATCCACCTGGCTTCATGACATACAACACTCAGCTGGCACATTTCTAGGGAGCTAGAAGGGGAATTGATGCAAACCCTCAGATACCATAGTGACATGATGATACTAGAACAGGGGTCTCAAATGTGTGGCCCATGGGCTGCATGCAGCCTCCAAAGCTATTTCCTGCAGCCCGCAATGACACTATAGTTACTGATATTTGCAATATTGTTGTATGAAGAGGTTTCAGTGGTGTGGCCCTCAGGCTAACATACTACTGCTTGTGCGGCCCTCATGGTGATTTGAGTTTGAGACCCCTGTACTAGAACCTACAGTAGGTAGGGCAGAACAGTGAACCACCAAGGGAGCTTTTAACAAAAGAATGCAGGTGACCCCAGCACAAATCAGCCATGAATGCTTTTTGTTTCGCACATTTATCGCCTCTGATTCAGTGTAAAAAGTTGGGTTTGCACATTAGATTAGCCCCCTGGGGAGGTCTGCCTTGTGTTGCTGGCACATAAGAGGCAGCTAATCCAAGTCAAATTGGTTTCCCCCTTTCCCCACTGAGAATGCTGATAAACTCTCTATTAGGACTGCAAACCCCTCTGGGCTCTGTCAATCTCCCTAATATTTAATCCTAAATGAAGTATACCTTATCAATTCATTCCATGCCATGACTCTGGTCAAGGTCAGAGCTGTGTCTCCTTACAGAGCAGGCCATTGTTGTCTAGGACACACTGAGGAAGCAATAGCAGGTATTGTGTAAGCAGTATGTGCATTGGCTGGTAGCAGTTATTCATTGCAATACAAACCCTTCACTCAGTAAGAAGATATTCTAATTCTTAAATAATACTTTAAAAGCTAGGACTTTATAATGGGCTTTTTCTTTTCTGTTTTTTCTTTTATCAAATCAAGATTTTTTTAATTAAATTGTTTTTATAGGAAATCTCATTTAAATTAATGCCATTTTTTTTGCACATCTTTTGGAGTCAAAGAAAAAAAGCAAATCATACAATAAAGTTATTCCGAATGATATTATCAGAAGAGATGAGCCAGCCCTCCTACTGTTTGTTGTTGCATCTGTCTACTGAACAAGAGAGTGAGTGAGAGAGAGAGTCATGCTACTCTGAGAAACTGTTCAGATCATGACAATTTAAAAAAAAAAATCATACAACAGTTGCTGCTTGGGAGACGGGTATAACTATGATTCAACCCTCTATAGCCTTTCATCTCTGACAACCCAAGACCATACATGGCTTTTCTAGTGCTCTTTGATGCATTGGCTATATGGGATAAAAAGCATCCAGTGTACTTGGTTAGCTGGCAGATTGCCTATGAAGCATTACTGTTTTAGTAGAATGGCAGCTCTTCTGAAATGTTGGAACTTCAAAGAACAACACTGCTTCATAAGACAGCAGCAAGCCACAACCAAGCTTGCATTAACAGACTTCTGGGGTGAATTCCTGGTCCCAGTGGAATCAGGAGAGTTTGGTTCTAAACTTCAGTAAAGACAGAATTTCATCTCTGATACATACTGTGTGCAGTACCTGGCCTTGAACCTTCAACCAACCCTGAAACTTACTAGCCACTGACTAGTTCATTCCAGAGGTGATTTAGTACTATTAAAACAGAGGCTGGTAGTTTTTAAAGGTCTTTGTTCAGAGCCAGATTGTGACACCTTCATTCTTGTTGCAACGGAGCTGCCACTGGATCACAGCACTACTCAGCGTGAGTAAGGCTGACCGAATGAGGCCCTTTATAGTTAACCACACAAGGTTTTCCAGAATGAAGCCTTGCACTGGAATATGTCTGTGGAGCTCACAGCTGACTTTTTACAAGAGGCAACCAGTTAAAAAGCACCAGATGATCACAGCCTTTGGCTGAAGTGTAGGCCCCAGCAGGGCAGGGATAAAATACATAGCAGGCAATATAAGGAATATAACCTTCTGGTAAAATCCTGAGAATGGAATTGCTGCCAATTCTCATAAGAACAGAGAAACATCCTGTGACCCTGAGCAGTAAGACAATGTAAAACACTAGCTGCCCATAAATAGATTAGGTTGGACCTGAAATAAAAGAACTGCATTTAAGCAGTGATGTAGACAGAATGAAGCTTTGTAACAAAATGTTTTGTTACAATCATGTAACCTTTTGCTTAAAAAGTAGTAGTTACGTTTTGTTGTTTAAAATAGTTAATAGCTTGAAGGTGTGATTGAAATGGTATGCATGAGTAATTCATGGAGGTGAAAAATACTGAACATAGACAAGGATAATCCACTTGGCCAAAGAATGTGATAATGTCAACAGGAGATGGCACTTACAAAGAACATCAAAATGTCAACATAGCAAAGTTATGCGACAAAAACAGAATAATACAGGTGTCATGTTCATTAGCATCAAGGTTGGGAATGACATGACAGCTCAATTATAATTTGTGGTTTTGGCCCTATAAAAAGGGTGAAGAAAATGAAGGACTTTGGGTCTGTTCTGCATATCCCAAGGAGCATCATGTCATGAGCAATCGGATCCTGCCCCACCACTCAAGCTCAGCTGCTTAGCCAGTAGCGTGACTCGAGCTATGGTGGGGCTGGTAACTATCTCCCTCCTGCAGAACTGTGTGTGTGTGTGTGCGTGTGTGTGTCTGGGCACGTCTACATGCACAGTTTTATTTTGAAATCAGTCCTTTCAAAAGGGCTTATTTCAAAATAAAACCCTTATTTCGAAAGGGTCCGTTTCGAAATAAGGAAAACTGCGGAATCGCAACGGCCGTTATTTCGAAAGGGATATTTCGAAATAACACCATTAGACCTGTTGTTCCGAAACAACACCGTTGTTTCGAAACAACTGTTTGAAACAGCGGTCCAATTGGC
>ML681964.1:55576643-55592007 GCA_007922195.1 Podocnemis expansa
GCCAATTGGACCGCTGTTTCAAACAGTTGTTTCGAAACAACGGTGTTGTTTCGGAACAACAGGTCTAATGGTGTTATTTCGAAATATCCCTTTCGAAATAACGGCCGTTGCGATTCCGCAGTTTTCCTTATTTCAACATGACGATCCATTTTCGACATGACGATCCTTATTTCGAAAGGACAAGGTCCGTCCTTTCGAAATAAGGAAACATCATGTAGACTTAATTTTTTTTATTTTGAAATAACGAGTGTTATTTCGTAATAAAAGAGCAGTGTAGACGTGCCCTCTGTGTTTTAGGTAAGATAGAAATTCTTCTGTACTAGCAATAAATGGGGGTCTTTGCTATATCCCCTGCATAAGATCTCATTGCTCATTTCCTAGTATAATAGAAGGGGCAGCTTGGTGCTAAGCTGCCACTCCTTCTCAAGATCCTTCATTTCCTATCCTCTCTCACTCAGCCTCTATCTTTCACCTCAACAAGGCTAGCACTGTTAGTTTCCATTTCCCCATTAACCACCCATTTAAAAAAGATACAGGCATTTTCTTGAAATATGTTTCAGTGAGTTCTTCACCTGTTCTCTGCTAGAACATGGTGCATGACTGAGAGCTCAGCAGAAAGGCTCCACTAGGCATGTGGGTACCATTTTCAAAGATGCATATGTGCTGTGGAACCCTAACTGCCAATAGAAAAAAAATGGATCTCGGGATTGAATTCTCTGGTTTGTGAGGTTAGCTAGGCAGCACCACTGAACTTAAATTGGACAAAGTAACCCTGCATAATTCTTCCATGTAATGTAGCACTGGCAGAGGGTGCACAGCCATCACAGGATGTAGCAGCCTGGGTCCTCCCCCAGAGCTGCACCAGTTGCACAACATATGACAGGGTTGCACAGGAAGTGGGAGAACAGACAATGTGTCAGAAGAGAAAGGAAGCTTCTGCTATTCCCAGCTCTCTGCTGGTGGAAAATTTTTGCTGACAGTGTCATTTCATGATGCCTCCCTGCAGAGAAGCATCTGAGACCAGTCTCTGGATCCCTGCCATCAACCCATCTCCATTGTTCACAGGGCAGAAGTGAGATCTGGATGTCCAAATACATCAGCAGTTTTAAAAATGCCACTACTGTTCATAGGCATATCCCACCAGGACCTGCAGGGGAAGCTAGCAGAGGAGCAGCTAAGTCATAGACGAGTTCCTTGGTTGCCTGTTTGCTAAAAATGTGTAGCACAAACTGACAGCTCCAGCGATGCCCAAAGGCTGGAGGAGCAGTGGGTGTTCACATGGCAAGAAAGGGGCTGCATCAGTGGAGCCAAGCATCCTGATCAGGAACATCTCTGCCCCGGGGAAAGAGCCAGGGCACTGGCCAAGGTCCCACCCCTTGGGCCTGGGCCATGCCCCCTAGGCCATGATCTGGCACCCTGGGCCCAATCATGCTTTGGGCTCCTGCTGTCTCCAGATCCCCGGCCAGGTTCGGGGCCAGGAGAAGCGGGCACCGCTGCAGGCATGCCAGGCTCGATATCCCACTGGGAGAAGCATATACCGCTGCAGGTGTCCTGGCCTCAATCCCCGGCCTGGGCTGGGCCCTGGAGAGCTGGGTGCTGTGGTGGGTGCCCCAGCCCCAGGTCCCTGGTCTGGGACAGGGCTGGCCTGGACAATCGAAGCACTGGTGCCAAGACTTGGGGCACATGCCCCATATGCCAGGCGTCCCCTGATCCTCATTGTGCCTTGCTAGCACTGCCAGAGCCCTACTTTCATGAACATGAAAAAAAAAAAACATTCAAATAAAGGCAAAAATGTAAAGGAGCTCATGAAAAGCCACAATTCAATCAAAAAGGGATTTTGATGTTGCACTGTATCATCTCATGATGAACATATCAAAGCTGGGATTTTTTAAAAAGAAAAATGTAAATTGTCCTATTCAGAGGTGTCAAACAGACTACAGCAGGGAGAAATGAGTAAAGCGGCTGTCTGCTCTGTGCATAATATAGCAATCACAGCAAGTCTGCCACTGTCAACACCATTGTAATCATTTCATACATTCCTTATTAAAATGGGAAATGACGACAATGGAGGGGATTTTTGCATGGGTTACGGTGGATTGACAGCGCTGGGAAGTGCCATGGAATTGGGATGCACTGACAGAACTGGGGGATTCAGGGAGACAAATATCGCTGATCCTGCTCACAGCTGTGTGCTGGGACCAAGCGGGAGGTGGGTGGCTGGAGCCCAGCTCTCAGCCAACAGCAGGGGAACTGAGGCCTCCTTAAAAAGCCCCACGGGCCAAGGGCTGAGAACACCTGCAATAGGGGATTAGCAAGGTATAGTACAGTTAATGGTCTATGCAAAAAAAACCAAGGAGTCATGTGGCACTTTAAGACTAACAGAATTATTTTTTGCATGAGCTTTCGTGGGAGAAAATCCCACTTCATCAGATGCTTTAAAGGTGGGTGAACTTACAGAATGGAATGAAAATAAATGCAAGGGGGTGTAAAACATAGGATCAGGTCATACAGTAACAGCAAATCAGAGCAGTTGTTAGGTTCAAACTATGGGAAGCCTGAAGTCAAATGACCTTTTGGAATGGGAAAAGAACCCATAGTTTCAATTCAGTCCTACCTTCACGGAATTTAGCTTGCATATTAATTTGAGTTCAGCTGTTTCTCTTTGAAGTCTTGATGTCCCAGCCACATCTCTGACGACAGTCATTAACAAATCATTCATCGAGTGATTAGAAGGATGGAAGCTCAGCAACTGGTTTCTTTGTTTTGTGATTGCTGATATCAGTTCTGTGTTTATTTATTCTTTTGCATAGCGATTGTCCTGTTTGTCCGATGTATAAGGTGTTGGGGCATTTCTTGCACATGATGGCATAGATCACATTAGTAGATGAGCAGGTAAATGAGCCTTTGATGGAGTAGCAGGCTTGATTAGGACCTATGATGGTATCTGTTGTGCAGATATGTGGGCAGACTTGGCAGCATGGTTTGTTGCAGGGGTGTGTGCCTGCTTCAGTGTTTCTGTTGTTAGATCTGTAGCTGCTGGTGAGTATCTGTTTAAGATTGGGTGGCTGTCTGTAGGCAAGGAGAGGTCTGTCTCCCAATGCTTGAGAGACAGAGGGATCATCTTTTAGAATAGGCTGTAGATCGTTAATGATCTGTTGCAGAGGTCTGATGTGAGGGTTGTATGTGGTGACTAGTGGTGTTCTGTTGTTTTCTTTCTTGGGCCTCTCCTGTAGTAGATGAATTCGGGGAACCCATCTAGCTCTGTCAATTTGTTTTCTTACTTCCCCAGGTGGGTACAGTAGTTTTAAGAATGCTTGATAGATATCCTCAAGATGTCTGTCTCTGTCTGAGGGATCAGAGAATATGCGGTTATATCTTAGGGCTTGGCTATAGACAAGGGATCATGTGGTGTGTTTAGGATGGAAGCTTGAGGGATGTAGGTAGCTATACCGATCAGTAGGTTTTTGGTACAGGGTGGTGGTGATGCGTCTATCCCTGATTTGTACTGTAGTGTCGAGGAAGTGGATCTCCTGTGTGGAGTGTTCCAGGCTTAATTTGATGGTGGAGTGGAAATTGTTGAAATCACTGTGAAAATCTTCAAGAGCATCCCTGCCACGTGTCCAGATGATGAAGATGTCATCAGTGTAGCGTAGGTAAAGAAGCGGTGTTTTGGGATGAGGCTTGAGGAAATGTTGTTCTAAGTCGCCCATAAAGATGTTGGCATATTGTGGGGCCATGCGGGTACCCATAGCAGTGCTACTGATTTGGAGATATAAATTATCCTCAGATCTGAAGTGGTTGTTGGTGAGTACAAAGTCCAGTGACAAGCTGTGCTGTAGCATCATCTGGGATGGTTTTTCTAATAGCTTGTAATCCATCCTTGTGTGGGGTGTTGGTGTAAAGAGCTTCTACATCCATAGTGGCCAGAATGATGTTTTCTGGAAGCTCACCAATGGACTGTATTTTCCTCAGGAAGTCCATGGTATCTTGAAGATAGCTAGGGATGTTGATAACATAGGGTCTGAGGAGGGAGTCGACATAGCCAGATAGGCTGGCAGTGAGAGTGCCAATGCCTGAGATGATGGGGCATCCAGGGTTTCCTTTTTTATGGATATTAGGTAGTAGATAGAACATCCCTGGCTGCAGTACTGGTGGTGTTTCTGTCTTTATATGTTACTGTGCTGTCTTAGGGAGTTTCTTGAGTAGGCGTTGTAATTCCTTTTGGTATTCCTCAGTGGGGTCAAAGGAAAGTTGTCTGTAGAATGTTGTGCTGGAGAGTTGTTTATAAGCCTTCCAATTTGTTCATGATGACAACTTCATCTCCTTTCTCAGCCTCCTTAATGATAATGTCAGAGTTGTTTCTGAGGCTGTGGATGGCATTGCGTTCTGCAGGGCTGAGGTTATGATGTAAAGGATGTTGTTTGTCCACGATTTCAGCCTTGGCATGGTGGCAGAAATAATCAATGTAGAAGTCCAGTCTCTTGTTTCAACCCTCTGGAGGAGTCCGCAAAGTATATTTCTTCTTGTAGTGTTTGGAGGAAGGCATCTGTGTGTCAGTGCGTTGATCTGTGGTGTTATGGAAATATTCTTTGAATCTTAGATGGCAAAAGTAGGCCTCTAGATCACCGCAGAATTTTATCTTATGTGCAGTTGTGGGGCATCAGGAAAGTCCCTGAGATAGCACAGATTCCTCTGCTTGAGTATGTGTGTAGCTTGAGAGATTAGCAATGTTGCTGGCTGGGTTGAAGGTGTCACTCTTTTTTCTGTAGTGGTGTATAGTAGTTTAGACAGTTTGGTATCTTTTTTCTTCTGTAGGAAAGCAAAGTGTGTGTCGTAGATGATTTTTTCTCCTTGTTGTGAAATCCAGCCACGTAGAAGAATGCCTTGTAAGTTGGTTTTCTATGAGGGAATGGTCTATGGTTTATGGCAGAGGAATAGCTGCAGGTAGGCCTGAGTGGGCCGGGTCCACCCACCCTGCCCTGAGGCCCACTCACCTAAGCCCATGGAAGCACCACAGACTTCACCACAGTGACCACTGGGCCACCCAGAAGCTGGTGGCCATTAGCAGGGAAGAGGCAGCAGTGCCAATGCCTCTGCTCCACTCGCAGCTCTGGAGCTTGGCAGCTGTGGTTACAAGTGGGGCAGAAATACAATCACCTCTATTCCACTTGCTTCTGTGGCCATCAGCTGCTGGCTGGTCCTGTGACTGTGAAGTTTGTGCTGCTGCCAGCCCAGGCTCAGTGACTGTTCCACTCCTTGAGGGGGCAGGAATTGACCTTGGTTGGGTCAACCCTGGACTTGCAGGGACCAGCCAGAAAACAGGGGTTGTCTATACCCTTGGTCTATGGCTCTGGTTCCTTTGGCCCTGTACTGTGACCAGTGCTGTTCAACATATTCATTAATAATCTGGAAAAAGGGGTGGGCAGTCAGGTGGCAAAATGTGTAGACCAGAGGTAGCCAAACTTATGGAACTCAAGCCACAGAAGTTCATTATTAAATCTTCAAGAGCCACACTGAGGCATATAGCCATATACTTTTACCTACTAAATTCATTTGCTGACATTCTTCCACAAACTACACTTTTTCATTCAAGAGCCACATGTGGCTCCTGAGCCACAGTTTGGCCACACCTGGTGTAGACAATACAAAATGATTCAGGACAGTTAAGTTCAAACCTGACAGGGAAGACTTATAAAGGAAGCTCATAAGCCTGGTAAAAAGACAACAAAATGCCAGACAAAATTCAATGTTGACAACTGCAAAGTAATACCTATTGGAAAAAGTAAACCCCGCACAACACACCAAATGATGGCATCTTAATTAGCTGTTACCACTAATGATAAAGATCTTGGCATCATCTTGGGTCATTCCCTTAAAACAGGCATTCAATGTGCAGCATTAGTTAAAAAAGCTAAGTGTGAGGAACCATTAGGAAAGGGAAAAATATTAAATCCAGGAAATATCATAATGGCACTACATAAACTGATAGTAAACCCTCACTGTCATTACTGTATGCAGTGCTGGCTGCCTTATCCCAGAAAAGGTATAATGGAATTGGAAAAGTTGCAGAGAAGGGCAACAAAAGTGAATAGAAGTAAGGACAGCTTCTGTGCAGTGGGAGATTAAAAAGATTGGGACTGTTCATTTTAATAAAGAAATGACAACAGTGGGGGATATGCTAGAGCTTTATATAATCATGAATGTATGGAGAAAGTGAATGGGGAGATGTTATAGTATCATAGAAACTGGAAGGGACCATGACAGATCATTGAGTCCATTCCCAGACACTCATGGTAGGACCAAGTCCCATCTTAAATTATCCCGGAGCGGTATTTGCCTAACCTGCTCTTAAAAGTTTCCAGTGAAGGAGATTCCACAGCTTCCCCAGGCAACTTATTATAATGGCTAATCTTCCTGAGAGCTAGGAGGTTTTTTCCCCTATTATCCAACCTAAACCTCCCTTATTGTAATTTAAGCCCACAGTTTATTGTCCTGTCATCAGTAGTTAAGGAGAATAATTTTTCTCCTTCCTCCCTGTAGCGAGCTTTTAGGTACTTGAAAACAGCTATCATGTCTCCTCTCACTCTCTTCTTTTCCAGACTAATAAAGCCAAAGTTCTTCCAATCTTCCCTTGGAAGTCATGTATGTTTTTTACCCCTTCGCATAACACAAGAACCAGGGGTTACCCAAACAGACCAATAGGCTTTAGGTTTAAAAGAAACTAAAGAAAGTGCTTCTTGCCACAATGCTCAGTCAGTCTGTGGAACTCATTGTCATTCTTTGTGAAGACCAAAAATATAACTGGGTTAAAATAAAATAAAATAAGTTCCACTAGGATAGGTCCATCAATGACTGGTAGCCAGCATGATAAGGAATGTAACGTTATACTCCTGGTATCATTAAGCCTCCAACTGAGAGGACAGATCACTCACAATTGCCTTGTTCTGTTCATTCCCTGGGAAGCATCCTAACCTGATCATTGTTAGAGAACAGGATATTGGGCTAGCTGGGCTGATCATTTAACCCAGTGTGACCATTCCTCTCATTTTAAGTAACAGATATTCCTGAAGTCCTTGTATCACCCTTCATTCTATAACACCATTATACATGATAAGGTAACCAGAAATTTGCATCACATTTTACATTTGAATTTGCGTTTTAGAATGATTTCCTTTGTTTAACTTCCAGGATCTCTTTACATTTGACAGAACACGTTTTCTCCTTTATTTTTGTTATTTTTGCAATCCTTTCCTTGCTCGGTTCCAGCTATCGCATTAATAGCTTATGTGCCCCCTCTATTTTTTCAGATATGTCACATGTAAGGTACAAAACAAAGGAAAGAAATCATTCTAATTTTAAATCAGTGTTCATTAAGCAGTTTTATGTGTGTGGTAGGCTATTTTTACTGTAGGAACATTCTCTCTCTCTCTGTCTCTCTCTCACTTCCAGAATTTCTTTGGTTCCTATCCACGGTATACTGCCTTATCTAACTGAATTGTGAAAAACAAGGAGACTGGTTTCATATGACCTGAAACCTACAATACACCACTCCATCTTTGGCAAAACTGAAAAGTAGGTCTGGAACTTTCATAATTTTTTCATAATCCAGTTATGTTCTATTACACCTTGTCATGGGGTGTGTACTCCACATAGGCAAACATTGACTTAAGGTGGGTCTGAATGTCCAGTTACACTGTTTGGCTGCTCCCAAAGGGTGACCCAGATTTAACTGAAGATGAATTTCAGCTGAGGGAGGAGCTGTGTAGTGGCTATAAAGAGAGGAAGTTGAAGTTAGAAGAGGGCTGGAGGGAGAGAGTGAGGAACTCTACTGTTACTCTCTGATGCAGTCTGATTATTTTAAAATTTGATATCATTACCCATGGACCTTCCTAAGGAACTGGGGTTCTTGACCAAATCTGACCACAGAAAAATTTGAAGAGGGACCCTTGGGATGCCTGACAGGAACTGTTACATGGATACTCAAAAGTGTTTATTTATGAAAACCTTTTATTGTAATAAGTATAAATAATAAAGAGAATGAAAACTGAAAGATAATTCAATGAACAACTGGGCGATAATTAAATCACAGTCAAATTCTACTCTAATACACACAGACATGGTATGACTGAAACTATACTAAGCTTTATGTAGTGTACCTTGGGTTAATATACTCATACCCATTCCCAATGGTATTTTGAAGAGAGGAGTTCAATTCCTTGACCTGAAGGAGGGGTGAAGAGCTTGACAATAGTCAACAGCTGTAGTTAGTGTATTCTTAAACATTTATAACAAATAAATAGCTAGTAGGAAGAGACAGGACTGCAATGCTTCTGAGCTACGAAGATGAAGCTTGAGCTGGAGCAGAAAGCTCAGAAAGGTAAGACCTAAGAAGCTACCCTCAGCAACAGGCCCGGTCCCTTCATACTGTGCATAGAATGGGTCACTTTCAGTCCTTCTTCTATATCCTAATATGGGTTCTTCCCCCCCCAAAATTGTGCAGTACTTTTATTCTATAGGTTGGGTCACTTTGGGTCTTTCTATACCCAAATATGGGTTCTTCACTCCCTAAATGGTATGCTACATTTATTTTTCAGATTGGTAAGTTTGTGTGTAGATTGATGCATGCCATCCTTCCAGAATGTTCTTCTATCTTCCCCTTTGTTATTTCTAGGTAATGTTGTGGGTTTTGTGATGTAGTGTTTGATATATAGGGCCCAAACTAGATAAGTTCCTGCTTGTTTTGATTTCTGCTGACTTATTGCAGGCAGAGGTCACAATCAAAATAGTGACCTTGGATTTCCACATCATTGCCCAGTGCACAAATAAGTCTGTCTTATGCCCACTCATCTCATGCTAACCTATAAACTCCCATGCTTTTAGCTGTCTAATACAGGCCCAGTATACCATCTAAACCGGCTCTCAAGGTACCTCATGGCATGTGAGAGCCCTCTGCCTTATACATTGGACAAATTGAACTGTCTCTGTACAAAAGAATCAGATATCAAGAACAGTAACATTCAAAAACCAAAAGTGGAACACTTTAACCTCCCAGCACATTCTGTGAAAGACAGGACAGTTACAATGCTGCAACAGAAAAACGTCAAATCAAGACTCCAAAGGGAAACTGCAGAGTTGAAATTCATATACAAATTTGATGCCCTGACTTACGTCTGAATAGAGATTTGGCCTGGCTCTCATGTTACAAAAGGTGATTTTCTCCTCTTTTAACCTTCCTGACTTCTTATCTGTTTTTCTATATTATTTGAATACGAAAAACTTGCTTGATTTGCTGTAGAAGTCTGAACTGACCTTGTGATATACCCTTCTCTGCATTATATATTCCCTTTTATACTGTAGTTTCCATTGCCTGCATCTGATGAAATTGGATTTTGCCTAGGTAATCTCAAAAAATAATTAATAAATTAATTTATTAGCTTTTAAATAATTTTATTAATAATTAATAAATTATTAGTCTTTAAATGTACCACAGGGCTTTGTTTGTCCTGCACAGAGAAGTCTGACAAGAGGCCAGTGGGGACAAAGAGCAGCCACTAGAACGGAGAAGGGTTTGCTGAGACAATCTGTCGAAAGGGCAGGAACTTTGTTTCCAGGGAGAAAGCCCTGAAAAGCATTTACCTGAGGAATTACATAAGGAAATCTCCATTGGGATGAAAAACAAGCAAGGAGTCCTCTGGCACTTTTAAAGTCTAACACATTTATTTATTGTGTGAACTTTTGTGGGGGAAAATCACACTCTGTCAGACAGGTAAAGAATGAGAAGAGGAGAAGTTGTGTCAAGCTGTGTTTTTGGTTTGAGATTATTTGAGGATTCTGGGGCATTCCCTGTCAACCAAAGTGCAGACAGAATGGTGAACCTACAAAGCTAATGAAAATAAAGGCCAAGTGACAGGCTCAGGTTGGAAGAAGCCCATGTATATAGCAGGTAGAAAGTCTGACAAGAGACATATCTAATAAAGAATCCCTAGGCAGGAACAGAACAGAAAGGGAGAGTGTGGATCCCCTTACCACCAACCAGAGAAAGGGATAAGGGCAAGTGAACCTCAATAGAAGGTTGGAGGATCACACGGCCCAGAACTGGGGCCAAAGCCTTTTTGGAGAGGGCATTACACTTTTGTTGGTTGGGCTTTCTGTTGTCCCAGAGTGGGATCAAATTAGGAGTAAGATTAAAGTACAACCTGTCTTGAGGCATGAGTCACAAAAAGTGATGGATCACTGTGGAACAACTGGAGTGATGATTGGCAGGGAGAGACCTGCTATGCCACACCCAGTCATTAGTTAATTCTTCTATACTCCTAAATGCATGGTTCTAACTCAAAATAATTACTTCCTCCCCTTCCTCGCCAGTTTCATCAGGTCATAACATTTCAGCATTTGACTGCATGTCTTCTTTTGGTTTACTGACATAGCAGTTTGAGGAGCCCACATTTTGCACACAATTTTCAGTGTCGGATAACTAAAGTTTTGGTACCTACATTTGTATCTGGCACCTCAATACTTGTTTTTGGCATATAAGCATTGGTTTAGGCACCTATATCCATTCTTTAGACAACCTAGTTTCAAAGTTTTGGGCTTTCTAAAGAATTGTATGTGTATCCATGCCAATTATTTTCTCTCCCATGTCATTGCTGGAATAAATCATCAGGCTGAAATCTTTCTGAAGGTCAGCCTTCCTGTTGATAGTCGGTCACCCACCTAGTTTCCTGAAAAAGATATATTTTTCAGAAGGAGTCTCAGGTGATAAAATATTCCTCTGAGCACCTAACAAGCCCCTACTCTGTAAGTAAATAAAATAAGTAACTGTCTCTCAACATGTGAGTTTTAAAAGTTGAAATGTTGTGAGAAAGACAATAAAATAGAATATTTTTAATTGGCACCAATGGTAGAAATTAAAATGTACCAATTAAGTGAACATCCATGTTCAGAGACCTATTGGAATATCTTTTATGGGTATTGATTAATTTTGGTTTCATGCAATGTTCATGCCTTTAAAACATTACACAGAATAAGTTGTGTTTTATTTATTTAACATCAAGTCGGAAACTGATACCATCAAACAGAATTCATAGCTGTACACTTCTATAACCACAATGCTTTTGCAAAGGCATTTTAAAATGACATGTATCACTAATCCATTCTTTAGCCAATAATTTAAATTCAAGGCAACATAATTGTTCCCTGACAATCAGAGTTATTAAGAAGTGTTTTGTTTTGTTTTGTTTTTTTTAAACCAGGGTATTATTTAAAGGTCTTATCAAAATCCTCTGGAAGTCAATAAGATTTTTTCCACTGATTTTAATGAGAGGAGAATTGGGTCATAAATGAAATAGTAGTGTACCAGTATAGCACGCTTGAAAGAAATTTTTAAAACAAGATTCATTTTAAAGAGTCCAATGAAATATATGCAAGTGTACTGTTCTTTCCAGGTGAAGGGGGAGCAGCTGCCCATAATGAAAGAGTTTTTAAGTACCTAAGGGTCATTTCCCAAGTGATGGTAAGTGGGCACATGAGATTGATTGATGGGTTGGCGTGGCAGTGGCAGTGATGCGGGTGCTGTAACGATCCATGCTGGTGAATCAGGATCTAAAATTTTTGATGAAACTCTTGGGTAACAGGGCAGCCTTCATCCCCATCCTCACCTGTTGTCAGGTACTTTGGATAATAACTGACTGATGAGATTGTGGGTACAAGTGGTGGAAATAAGTTTCCTTTTTAGGCTAGCTGTCCTGACTCTGTGATGTGGGGTAGGGGCTCAGCTCTTTGGGAGAACCTCAGAGTACAGCCACTATTCCTGTGGATTGAGAGGAGACAGCTGATGTGCTTTGGGAACCTAATAAGGATGCCCACTGGTAGGCTTCCTTTGGAACTGTATTGGGCATGTCCTACTGGGAGGAAGCCTGAGACCAACCCAGGACACTCTGGAAGGATTATATCTCCTGAATGGCCTGGAAACACCTGGGAATTCCCCATGAGGAACTGGAACCTGTTGTGGAGCAAAGGGAGATCTGATTCTCCCTACTCTCCATGCTGCCACTAGGACCCTTACTAGGAAAAGTGGCATAAAGAACAAGAAGAGGACATTTACAATCATCTGTGGAAGAGCTGAGAATTCATCAAATCATTGGGCAAATCATTCAGCCTCTCTGGATAAGTCTACACTTAGAAGTTATTTGGAAATAAGGAAGCTGATTTCAAAATCCAGAGGGATAGCTGTGTTAGTCTAGTCCAGCAAACAAAAAAAAAAAAAAAAAAAAAAAAAGCAAGGAGTCGTGTGGTACTTTAAGACTAACAGATTTATTTTTCGCATGAGCTTTTGTGGGAGAAAATCCCACTTCGTCAGATGCTTTGAAGCCTTGTTTTTTTTATTTCAAAATAACTTTTTTCCTGTCCATGCATGCATTTTGTTATTTTGAACTAAGTGTTTCTTTATTTCAAAATAACAAAGCACTATTTTGAAATAATAAAACCTGCTTTTATTTCAAAATAGCACTTAAATTGAAATTATTATTTTAAATTAAGCCATGGAATAGGCTTATTTCAAAATAATGGCCCCTACAACAAACCACGCTGCCAAGTCTGCCCACATATCTGCACAATAGATACCATCATAGGTCCTAATCAAGCCTGTTACTCCATCAAAGGCTCATTTACCTGCTCATCTACTAATGTGATCTATGCCATCATGTGTCAGAAATGCCCCCACACCTTATACATTGGACAAACAGGACGATCCCTGCGCAAAAGAATAAATGAACACAGAGATTATTTCAGAAATCACAGAACAAAAAAACCAGTTGCCAAGCACTTCCATCTTTCTAATCACTCGATAAATGATTTCTTAACGACCATCGTTCGAGATGTGACTGGGATATTCAGACTTCAAAGAGAAGCAGCTGAACTCGAATTAATATGCAAATTAAATTCTGTGAAAGCAGGATTGACTCGAGACTATGGGTTCTTTTCCCATTACAAAAGGCGATTTGATTTCAGGCTTCCCAGGGTTTGAACCTGTAAACTGCTCTGATTTGCTGTTACTGTATGACCTGATCCCATGTTTTACACCCCCTTGCATTTATTTTCATTCCAGTCTTTAAGTTCACCCATCTTTGAAGCATCTGATGAAGTGGGATTTTTCTCCCACAAAAGCTCATACGAAAAACAAATCTGTTAGTCTTTAACTGCCACACAACTCCTATTCTTTTGCCTGCCTTCCACTATTTTGAATTAAAGAGTCTAGTGAAGTCTCTCTACTTCGAAATACTAACTCCTACCTTAGTTCAAATTAGAGAGTCTTCCCTGGACTCCTAATTTGAAATAATAAATTTGAAGCAGTGCTAATTCAAAATAATTACTTTGAATTAATATTGAAGTAGTTATTTCAAAAAGCTGTTTCAAATTAGTTTTGTAAGTGTAGACTTTGCCTCTGTGCTTAGTTTCCCATTTATAAAATGTGGATAATAATACTTCTGTTCACCCACCTTTTGTCCATCTTGTCTATTTGGACTTTAAGCTCTTCAGAACTTGGGCGTTCTCATATATATGAATAGTGCATAGCACAATGAGACTCTCATCCTGACTGGAGACTCTAGATTTTGCTGTGATACATAGTAACTCAAAATATATCCCTTAATATAATTAAACCTTTTTACTGAATGGACCTCTTACGGTAAACTCTTCTGTAATGTCTTATAATTGAAAATGATGAATCCTAATTTCTTCCAATGAGCTTCACCAAATATTTGTACTCAGATTTCTGTGAGTTAGCAGGGTTCACCCACTTCATATATCATTCCTTAGAGGATATATCTTCATTGTTTAATTTCCCAGACATACATTCTACAGCAATCAGGTCATAACACAATTTAAATGGCTAGATTTTGTTTGAGTAAAGATTTAGTTCCACCTTTTCAAGGAACTTCATAGCTCTCAGGACTCTTACATTAATTTTAATTTAGCTGCTCCCATTAATGGTGACTCTTTCCTAAGAAAATGTGATGATGTCTGGAGTACTTCATTTTCAAATGTGCTTTTTTATTTTTGGACCCTGAAAAACTCCCTGGGCTGTTTCCTTCTTCCACTGAACTCCAAAGACAATGAATGGCATCTTGTGGGATAGAGCAGGGTGTAGGACCTAAACACTGGTTGACTAGGCCTGTCAGAGGTCTCAAGGGTTCTGTCAGGTCTCACTGCTTTCACCACAGGGAAGCACACCCTTGTTGGCAAGCCATGGGGTAATGTACATGAGAAAATGGTGTCTGAGCTTTCTATGAGAAAAAAAAATCATATCTTGTAGTTTTGGGGAAGAAATGACCAGGCTCAGAATAAATAGGTGCATCTACACCACTAAAATAACCATTCTTACTCATATACATGCTTTATTTGAAGCAATGTCCTAAGGGCTCAAAACTGATGGAATAAGAGCTACCCTTTCACCTCAAGAGGTGGCCCCTCATGAGGCAGAAGCACATCAGCGAGATACTATAAGTAAACTTTACTACTTCCCTTTTGCTGCTTTTGTTCGTCTTCCTGTCCTGTGGGTGAATAGATTTTACTTGCCAATGCACTCACTTTCAGGAGCACTAAGGATAAGCATGTCTACACCAAAATCTCCAGCTGTGACTACATGTGTACTCATATCTGACCTAATTTTGAAGTGAATCTGCGATAGCAGTGGTGTCAGACTGGATTAACGGCCAGAAACAATAAACACATTCTCGGGTAGCCAACCTGAGCTGCTGCCCATGCTGCCATGTCTCCATTACTATTTTTAGGGAGCTAGCTTCTATCAAAACTAGCTTGCACAGGCCGCCCAGCTGCAGCAAAGTAATTACCCAAGTATCTATTTCAGATGCAACGAGTTAATTTAATTCTATCTGCCTGTGGCTAAATTTTAAGAATTCAGGATGTATTTCTAAGCCTTTTATAGCTCTGACATGAGTACAGAAGTGTGTTCTTTGTCTCTGATTTAGCAAAACACTCAAGTATGTGGTTAACTTTAAGCTCACATGTAAGTTCCATTGGCTTAAGACACTTAAGCACTTACTTAAGAATGTTACTGAATAGGGCTGGATTTACACACTTGATTAAATACTTTATGGAATCAAGATTGGTGTACTGCTATAACAAAGTGTCTGTATCATCATTTTCTTGAAAGGGAAACCTTGCTAAGCATCAAAAATGTTTTCCTTTTAGTCCCAAGTTCAGCTGTTCTCACCCTGCTAATTGTCAGTATGTAAAATACTTTCAAAATGATCTCTACCAATTAGCAATGAAAGTTAATTCAAAGTGCTAAATGGATCAGAAAGAAAGAAAGAAAGAAAGAAAGAAAGAAAGAAAGAAAGAAAGA
>ML681964.1:55592017-55637052 GCA_007922195.1 Podocnemis expansa
AGAAAGAAAGAAAGAAAGAAAGAAAGAAAGAAAGAAAGAAAGAAAGAAAGAAAGAAGCAGCGAAGGACAATCTGGTCTTATTTCCTTAAATCCTAAGAGGAGTGATCATTAAGTCTTATCCTTTGACAAACTTTCATATTCATAAAGCCTCTTAACATTCTGTATTTTGATTTGTGCTACAATGTGCATTAATGATTCATACATTTCCCTCCGAACACACTAGTGGGATGCATGCTGATAAATAATATGATAAAGATGATGTTGAAAATACTGCTCCTCCCCTCTGAATAAAACCAAAATATCGTGTCACAAAACAAAGGGAACAAATAACTGAAATCTTCTGAAAAGTCTCTCTCTGCCTTCCATAGAAGTAAATAAAATAGTATTTTATTTGCTTGTTTTCTCCTTTTTTTTTGTATTACTGTAGTGTCAGGAGTCTGAGTCATGGATCAAGCCCGTTTGTCCTGCATATACAATAAAAAAAAATTGTTATTGACCTACCATGCTATGCTGGTGAGCTATTTCTGTTAGCCAAAACTCTGATATTCTAATCTAGGTTTGATCTCGACTGTGGATACAGTTGCAGGAACTGACACAATGCTTCACTAGGCAGTTTTGACTAGTGTTTTTGGTTTAAAATATTAAAAAGTACTGTACTTGTAATACCACCTATTTCCATTAGAGGGTGCTCATGACAAGCTGAAAAGCTCACTGTGGGAGGCTAGCAGTGAGGAAAAAGATGCTAATTTCATTGTGGAATTTCTTGGTTATTTTTTACTATAGTAAATTCTGTATACTAATCAGTGATGACTATCTTGCTGAAAAGATCACTTTTTTATGTGGCTTCATTTAAACATTTGAAAACATGCTTAGCAAATGATGCCTTTTTTGTGTGTATTTCCCTATGGGTTTTCCATGATGAAGAGCTCACATTTTTAGAAACTTCTTTGTGCAAAATGGCAATACATATGATGCTCAAAAATGTACCTTAGCTATTGTGCATCTTAAAGACTTCAGCAGTCAAATTTTATTTTCTTCCTTTAAGGTATCGAAAGTAATTCTAGTGGAGTGAAAAAGACTGGAAAAACTGAAGTGATAAACTGAAGTCTCATACAACCTTTCTAACTCAAGAACACCAGAATAACATGCTAGCAACTGGTTTACCTTGGGATAACTGCTGTGATATTAACAAGACTTTTAAGCTCAAAACAACTCTAGTACAGCATATCTTAGCAAAATGCATGACAATTTCACCTGGTCCGGGAATGCAAGAACAGTTTTCAGAAACAGTCTTTTGAACTGAACAGCCATTTAGAATTCAACTATATGCATTGCCTTTTTCCACTATGAACAGGCATTTTCAGAGATGGGTTATTTATGATGGCTTGGAGTCAGGCAATTCTTCATGCACATAACTATATTTGCAGACCACTAATGTTTGTTAACATGCTAACAAGAGTACCTATTACTAGTTTTGGTTTTTGACATTAATTTGCTTTCTGTTTCTGTGCTTGCTTGTTTTGTGTCTCCTTGGGTGACATTCATAGTGTGGTCCATTTTGGAAGCTGTGTGATGAGCCTATGGGGTTGCTTGGAAAGCCAGAGATCTTCTTAAGAAGGTTGTAGCCTGCTAATTTCCAAAGGGGCAGCCATGTTAGTCTAGTCCAGCAAAAAAACCAACACCCCCCCCCCAAACAAGAAGTTGCGTGGCACTTAAAGACTAACAGATTTATTTTTCATATGAGCTTTCATGGGAGAAAATTCCACTTCATCAGACTGTACTCAGAGACGTCAGTGGGACATCTAGACTTCAAAGAGAAACAGCTGAACTGGAATTAATATGCAAATTAAATTGTGTGACAGCGGGATTAAATTGAGACTATGGGTTCTTTTCCCATTGCAAAAGGTAGTTTGACTTCAGCCTTCCCGAGGTTTGAATCTAAGCAACTGCTCTAATTTGCTGTTACTGTATGACCTGATCCTATGTTTTACACCGCCCCTTGCATTTATTTTCATTCCATTCGGTAAATTCCCCTATCTTCGGAGCATCTGATGAAGTGGGATTTTCTCCCACGAAAGCTCATGTGAAAAATAAATCTGTTAGTCTTTAAGTGCCACATGACCCCCCCCCTTTTTTTTTTGGTAGCCTGCTACCTTTTGATGTCTAATTATTTTAGGATTCCTTGACAAGGGGTTGGGCTAATTCAGGAAGAACAGGGTTTTAAAAAGGCAATTCCAATCTTAAGAAATCAGTGGGGATAGCAAACTGAAGAAGTACTTAGGAGAGTTTTGTGCATGAGTTTAGAAAGGGAACATTAACACTAGATGCACCTAATAAACATACTCTAAAACTTAGGTCAGTAATCGTTCCAACAAACAAACAAACAAACAAACAAACAAACAAACAAACAAACAAACAACCCCAGCAAGAATCAAAATAATGGAGGCAGAAGTCCAGAAGCAGAATGAGGGCTATCCAGTTTATTGAATGCACTGAATACAGCATGTCCGATAACCCAAGTGTTGGGCAGGTGACATATATGCATTCAGTACAAATAGCTCATGACTCTCAGGCCAAGTCTGATGGCGGCAAATTTACCACCTTCAGTTCTATTGAACTGTCAGTGAAGAGCTGCTCATTAAATCCAGAGTTCAGCTCAGTAACTCTGTCCTCATAAGAAGAGCAGCGCTCAGCAGAAGGGAGAGTATTTCCTTTCTACTTAGTGCAGTGGAGCCTTGAAAGTAAGTGGGCTTTAGGAAATTAAAGGGAGATATACACGTTGTTTTCTGTAGTTTGTATATCTCCAAGTGCTCCTGAAAATGGAAAAAGCTTAGACCAAACCTCAGAGACCAAGTATGGGCTCTTGAGACCAGAGTGATTGAACTGGAGGAGGTAAGGGAGACAAAGAGGTACGTAGCCTAGACTTTCAGAGATATAATAGAGCTGTTTACCCCCACTCTGACAGCCTCTTTGCTGGTGCGAACAAAAGTCTTGAGGATAGAGAATATCAAACAGGTGGAGAGAAACAATCACTAGTTAGCACCCTCTTTCCAGATGATGTCATTGTATCTTCTCACACTGACTCCAGTTATTAGGAAGAGACAAATAATAGAAATGGATGGTTTGATTATCTAAAATATAAATAGTTTATTTTCTGGTGAATTGCCTGGCTGGTATGAAATTTGTGGACCTCTCGACACATCTAGATAGACAATGTTCAGTGCTGGGCTGAGGCTGCTAGTTAGAGTACACATGGATATCGATGATATAAGGAAATGTAAGAGAGAGAGGTCTTTGAGCCTAAATTCAGGCTACTAGGTAAGAAATTAAAGTCCAGAACCTCAATGGTAGCATTATCTGAAATGCTTCCAGTTCCACACACAGGGCCATTGAGTAAGAAAGAACAGCAGGATATCAATTCATGGGTGAGATGATGGAGTTCAGAGGAGGGATTATATTTATTCAGAAATAGGGAATCTTTTGTGAAAAGAGAAACCTATATAGGAATGATAAAACAACACAGAATGGGATTTCTGGTATGTAAAATTAAATAGGTTATAAAGGAGTTTTTAAAATAAGGGATGGGGGAAAGTTGACAAGAATGGGAGAACATGTGGTTCTGAGAGAGACAGTAAGGAAGAAATGATAAAAATTGTTAATATACAAGCAGAAACTGAAGAGAAACAGTCAAACATATTTCAGCACATGAAGGCAGACAATTAAACATTGATAAATTTTATAAGTCCTTACATACAAATTCTAGATGTCTAAATATTAAGATGATTGTATTTGAGTGCATGGTGTTAAATTAGGGTATTGATATTGTGACAGTCAATGCCTAGGATAGCCCATCTGAAAATGCAAAGGTCACGTCAGACTGCAAAGGGAGAGCAGATTCTCCTAAACTAGAGGCTAACACAACAGTTATATTTACAAACCAGACACAAACAGTGCTTCTTATCTCCCACACTGGTTTCCAGGAAGCTACAACAAGTACATAGCCCCATTTATTGCATTCACTCTTTGGCTCCTCAATCAACAACTGGGCCCAGTAAAGAGATAAGTTAGGGCAACTCTATTCCCTTTACCGAAAAAAGGTCTGATGCCCAATGGGTCAGCCACATGACCAAGTCCATATGAGCTTGGCTCTTTCCCAAAATACCCCACTGCCAGCTAATCCCTTTCCCCATCACCCCTCAACCCCTGCTGCCAGTTTTCCTGGCCTTCCAGAAACCCCTGGACTCCTGGGCCCTGCTGCTGCTTCCCTAGCCTCCCTGAACCCCACTGGCAGCTGCCGGGGACTGGCTGTGATGGGGGGAACCGCCTGGGGGAGTGCAGGGAGGTGGCGGCATGGTAAGGGGTGCTTTTCCTGCTGTTGGCCACAGCATGGCCAGAACAGAGCCAGGAAAGGAAGATTAGCTTTCCCTGCCACCGTTGCCACCCCTGCCAGCCATAGTGCGGCCAGAGCAGGGCCGGGGGGTGCATCCACCGCCATCAGCCACAACATGGCAAAGGCCGGGGGGGGTGCATTCCCCCACTGTGGCCACAGCGCTGCAAAGGCTGGCCGGGGGCTGCTTCTGCTGCCACGGCCACAGCAACCAGGGCCAAGCTGGGGGTGCCTTCCCCAGTGGGTCTGGGGGAGCACAGGGCACTGGCGGCAGGGTGTGGAGGGGTTAGGGAAGGATTCAGGGACTCGGGGTGACTTGGGGAAGCCAGCAGCAGGGCAGGGGGGAACTGGAGCCGTCCAGCAGTGGACATCCAGATCAGTCCCTAGCTGCCATGGGAAGGCATCCGGGGACAGAGTCAGCTCCTTGCCCCCAGATTGGATTGGGCCCCAGACCAGGGGAGGGCATTTTTCATGGTGCAGCCCTCGGGCCAATATCCTAGTCTTCATGCGGCACTCATGGTCATTTGAGTTTGAGACCCCTGATCTATAAGATAGAGGGAAAAATACCCAAACCTCCACCACAGTAGCATTTAACTTCAAATGGGGGAGCTACAGAAAAATGAAGAGACTAATTAAATGGAAATTAAAAGAAACAGTCACAGGAATGCCATACCTAAAGCTGCATGGAAACTTTTTAAAAACACCATAACAGAGTTTATATATACAAAAACAAAATCAAAGAGCATCTGGACCAAAAAAATAACACCATGACTAAACAGAGTGAAAATGGTGGTTAAAGACAAAAAGACATTGTTTAAAAATTGGAAGTCAAATCCCTCAGGGAAAAATAGAAAGGATCATGAACTTTGGCAAGTCAAGTGTAAAAGTATCTGTGGTGGAGCAGGTACCCCAG
This sequence comes from Podocnemis expansa, assembly GCA_007922195.1. NCBI lineage: Eukaryota > Metazoa > Chordata > Testudines > Podocnemididae > Podocnemis > Podocnemis expansa. The sequence continues at coordinate 55,597,318 of ML681964.1, forward strand.
CAGTTAAGGGGTTAATAGCTGTAGCTGAAACAGCTGATCAGAAGGGCCAAAAGGGAAGCAGCCAATTGGGGCCAGGCAGGCCCATATATAAAGGGCTGCCAGAAGCAGGGAGATATCAGATACCCTTAGGAGTTTTTAGAAATAAGGTGGGTTGGTTTGTAGGATGAGCTGGGCCAGTTTTCTGGGATACAGCTGGGGCTTTAGGGAAGGTTTAGCTGTGAGCCTGAAGCAAGGGCTGGGGCTTGACTGCAAGGCTGGCTCCAATCAGGAACAGTTGTTGGGCTCTGAAGTGATGACTAAGTAAAGATGTCAGGGTTGTCTTTGCATAGGAGCAGCTGGGCCCTGAAGTAAGGGCCTGACTTCTGACTGCAGGGTCACTGAGGCAAGTGGTAAGGATTGCTGAAGCCAGCCCTCTGGAAGAGAGAGAAACAGGGACTGAGTCACAGCTGGAGGGCTGTGCTGGAAAGTGGATGCTGGTTTTCAGGGAGGCATGAGTCTGGGAGCAGCAGGAAGGATGGGTTGCATACCACCAGAGAGGGTATAGTGACCATGTGAGCAGTTCCCCAGCAGGGCCATGAGGAAATTGTGTGGTCATGAGGGGAAACCCAGTTGCAGTATTATTAGGCAGACCAAAAAAGAATTTGAAGAATAACTAGGAGAAAGAGAAAAATCTAATATTAAAAAAATATAGCAGAAGCAGCAACCTGCTGGAAAATTAGTGAGGACACTGAATGATACTAAAGTGTTCAAGGAAGTCAAGGCTATTGCAAAAAAGCACCAGAGGATGTGGGGGAAATAATTTTTTAGGTGACAAATCTGAAGAAGTGTCAAAGATTAGGTCTGAAAAAAGGAGGTTTAGGAGCAAATTGATAAACTGGTCACCAGAACCAGATGATATTCATCCAAGCACTCTTAGGAACTTGGATCTAAAATTGCAGAACTAATAAGGGAGGTATGTAACTTATTACTTAAATTAGCCTCTGTATCAAATGATTGGAGGGTAGCTAATGTAACTCTATTTAAACAATGGTCCAGAAACAATACTGGCTTGTAACTGACAGGAAGCCTAACTTCAGTACTAGACAAATTACTTGAAACTACAGTGAAGACAATTAGCAGACACATCGATGAGCACAGTATGTTGGGAAAAACGCAACATTGCTTTCTGTAAAAGGAAATCATGCCTCACTAATCTCTTAGAATGCTTTGAGGGGGGGAGCAATGATAAGTGATATGGTGGACAAAGGTGAAATGATGGATGTAGTGTACTTGAATTTTCAGAAAAAACTTTGACTGGGTTCCTTACCAAAAATTCTTAAGTAAACTAAGCAGTCATGAGATAAGAAGGAAGGTCCTTTCATAGATCAGTAACTGACTAAAAAGATAGAATACAAGAGTAGGAATAAGTGAAAAAGGGAAAATATTGGGTCCCCTGAGGATCTGTAGTAGGACATGTGGTTTTCAACATATTTTTAAATGACCTGGAAAAGATGAACAAAGAAATTGAAGAGTTTGTAAATGATACAAAATTAATCAAAATAAGTATCACAGTGCTGACTGTGAAGAGTTACACATAGACTTCACAAAGCCATGTGACTAGGCAACAAACTGGCAGACAAAATTCAACATTGATAAGTGCAATATAATGCTTATTGGAAAATTTTAGTCCCAATTTATAGAATGATGAAGTCTAAATTAGCTCAGGAAAAAGATCTTGGCATCATTGTGGATAGTTCTCTGAAAACATCGGCATAGTGTGTAATGGCAGTCAAAAAAGATAACATAATGTTAAGAACCACTAGGAAAGGGATAGATAATAAACATATGATATCAAAATCATGCTGTATAAATTCACATGTTCACACTTTGAACACTGCATGCTATTCTGATTGCCTATGAAAAAAGATACATTAGAATTGGGAAAGGTGCAGATTAGGGGTATGAAAAATCTTTCATATAAGGAGATATTAGAAGGACTAGGACTATTCAATTTATAAAAGAGATGACAAAGGGGCATATGACGGAGGTCTATAAAACCATGAATGAAGTGGGAAAAGTGAACAAGGAAGTCTTACCCACCCTTCACATAACTCAAAGCCTAGTGTTACCTGATGATTAATAGGTGGAGGTGTAAAACAAACAAAAGGAAGTACTTCTTCACTTAATGTTCAGTCAGTCCATGGACCTTGGTGCCAAAAGGAATGTTGTGAAAGCTAGAAGTAAAACTGGGTTCAAAAGAGAATTAGATAGGTTCTTGAAGGACAGGTCCATCAATGGTTATTACTTATTAGCTAACATAGTCAGGGATGCAACCCTATTTTCCAAGTGTCTTTATCCCTCCAACTGACAAATTTGGACTGGACAAGAAGGAATGGATCTCTCAACAATTGCCTGGTTCTGTTCCTTCTTTCTGAAATATCTGCCACTGGTCCCTGTCACAAGGCAGGACACTGGACTAGATGGGCCATTGGTCAACTTCATTATGCTCATTATTATGTTCTTTTTATGGTTAAAAAGTGTCAGTCATCCAGTCATGGAGGAGAAATGATCTAATTTGACTTTGGTGGCCACAAGTACAGAAGAAGATGTATAAACGAGCAATTCATGATCAGCCTTGGGCAGACATTTGTTCATGTGTGCCCTTTATCCAACAACTATACATGTCAAATACATTCAGAGGGTTAGATTTTGATAGACTTAATCACACTGAGTAGCACTGTACTCCACCAATAGTCCCAGTGGAAAATATGGAACTATTATGTAAGCATACTGTTTATGCTTAGTGTAAGCATCTCAGACTCTGGCCTATCAAAGTCTCTTCATAAATAATTTGTGAACAAAAGAGATGATATTTCTTAGATAATGTATTCATAGTGAGCAATGTGATCAGCTTGAATTAGGACATAAACAGCAGTGCAGACATGCAATTCACATAAGCAGTGATGCTATAATATTTCTGTGATAGTTTTCAAGACCATGGTCCTGATTCAAACTGAGTTTCTTCTGGGGCCCATTTTTATATTTGCCTATTTTATTTTAGAGATGGGTAGAATTCAGTTATTTCTTTTGGGTTCAGTTCACACTGGCTCACACCTTGTGAGTTTTGCTTTGAGTTTGAGGTTTAAACAATTTGTAAAGCTCCAAGTAAAATTAATTGAAAAATCTGAGTGTCACTTGTCTTAGTAAAGAAGCAAGGAGTGTGGTGGCACTTTTTCTTCCTGTCAAAGCACTTAAAACTATGTGATGTCATTAAAAATACAAATTATCCCCAGAGTCACTTTGAAATGGAACCCTGATTGCAAACTTCGCTGAACAGTTCAACACAGGTGGGCTAAATTTCATATTTGTAATGAAACCAAGCATGTTTTGCACTTCTCAGTTTTCACAAGAAGTGTCCTGCAAAACTCCAGTGAGCATTGAAGTGATGACTGAAAGCTATAGTGCTTTTCAGTGTGTGGGTTAAGCTTCCCTTGTGCGGTTTAATAGGCTTATATGCCTTGTTTTCTTTGTTTGCATAGTTCAGAAGACACATGATTTTTGGACTGAAAAGTGCTTGTAGCAGAGGTCGAATTACTGGCTGGGAATAAATTACATGACGAATTTATCCCTCTTTTTGTCTTTGCCCTGTGTGGTTTGCTGAACATTGATATGGCAGCAGAAAGGAATTGATGCTGATACACAGGCTGCATACTTATTTCATGAATGACCAGACAATCTAAAAATATCAATGAAGATCTCAATGCAAACATGTGCCGGTTAAAAGGATTATGTTGTTTGGATAATATAAAATATTTGACTCTATTCTGAGCTGCAAAATAAAAAAGAGACAAGTGGACTTGGCTCTAATATCTGCCCCTTTTTTTTGTTTACAGGGTGGCATGGCTTCATTGACTTCAATGACATTGATTTACTCTTGTACAACAGGAACTGCTTCTGGCCCAATACTTTTTCAAAACCAAAGGTCTGAGTATCCATTGTCTTATAGCTTGTGTTTCTATTTACATCTATACAATATGTTTATAAAATGCTACCAAATCACATGGTGCTGGCAGCATAGTCTCAGGCCCTTCATGCCTGTTAGCTTTCATGCCTTTGTGAACTATACAGTTGTACAAAATCTCTCTGGAACAGATCCTGCTCCTACTGAAGAAAAAGGCAAAACACCCATGGAGTTCAGTGATGCAGGATTAGCCCTTCTATTTTCCACTGAGGTAGTTTTTTTTTATCCACTCAATTATGTATCTCCTTACAAATATAGAAGTATTACTGAAAGCTGCCAGTGCCTTGCTCATCTGCTTAAATTCAGTACCACATAGAAGATTTCTGCAAAGTCTTATCTCCAGGACCAAAAAGGAAAGCATGATCACAATAGTCAGGTTGACTTTTCTACTCATCTCTGTATGCACTCCAATGCAGGAGAAGTTCAGGCACCACAGAGCTTCAAATGGTTTCTTTCAAAGGCATTAAGAAGAGAAGAGGAAACAAATACTGAGCTATTACAAAGATGTTTTCAGCTAGTGAATGTTTATTAAGCTTACTTTATTCTAGCTAGAATATTCAAAGATATCTGATTAAACTGTCCCATCAAAAAAAAAAAGACAACTTTCTTCAATCTGCGCAGTACAGATAAATCATTTCTTGGAAGATTTTAATCATCTCTCTCAGGCGCTGTCCCAGGAACTCCTGGAGACTCATTTCAGAAATTTCTGTTAGATGAGTACGCTGCCAAATACAATCTAGTTCCATTTCAGAATATGCTAAAATACTGCCTCTGGCTAATTGGAGACTGAGAAAATTTGGTTCAGACCACTAAGAATCAGATCCTCAAAGAGAACGGGGCACCTAAATGGTATGCTTGAGGCTGTGGGCTTGAGAACAATATTTTGCTGCTGTTACACACAGCTGCAGTGAAATCAGTGGGACTTGTTGCATAACAAAACTACAAAAACTGGGCCCTTTCAACACACAATAGAAATAAATGGATAACATGAAAAATCACAAGTTGCAATATTAATGTTAACTCAATGTTACAAGGTTAATTGTAATTCCATTGTTAATTATTAATACAATTGTTAACTGTAACTCCATTGTTTTTGTCTTGTACTAATTTCTGTTTAATGTGGTTAATGCCATTTCTGCAGAGGCTATCCTTGACTGAAAGGAGATGTAAAGAAACATTTTATACACGAAGCTAGAGAGAGAACAATTTCCCTCCAGGCAGCCCCTCAGCTGTTGTAAATGATCATATTTCTAGCAAGGTCAATGGAGCTCTGAGAATATATGCCAGCCAGTTGGCGTCCTCTTATCTTTCTTTTAAAGCCATAACCTGTATGTGGAATGCTCTTCTTATTCTAGTTCAGTTAGGAATTACTCCCTCCTCTTTCCTTGGTTTAGGCCTGACGCAATGTGGTACTCATGCCTGAGACTAACTATATGGGACTACTCACATGCTTAAAGTTAGGCACAAAGAAGAAAAGAGTTATTCAGACCTTAACTCATGCCATCCTACTATGTCATCTGAAATACAAATGACAACACTACAAAAGAACACCCAAACCATTGAGTCTACAATCCAAGTTAACATTAAAGCTTTATACAAAAACGTGATTACTGGTTTAACTTGAACTTTTTTTCCTAAGAAAAGTTATGGTACCCCCCTCTGATATCGGATTTTTAAAAATAGCTTCTACTTTAGCCTTTATATGAACTGAAAAAGAACAAATGACTATAGCACTGTAATTTGGGGGCCAATTTTCCTTAAATACCTGCTCCGTTAGATATTGAACCGTTTTGATATTTGGAAGCTTCATGACTCTGTTCTCTGAAAGAAGCTGCATAAATTGAGGAATTCTGACAATACAGGTTGGCCTAATAGCTACTTGATCATGATTCCTCAGTGGATCACACTGTTCTGGCTGATTGGAAGGCTCTCAGTTTGATACAGTATTACACAGATGCCATTCAAACTGCCACGGTTAAGGTTGTGCATGAATTTTCATTATTAAACCCTATTGTCAGGAGCGTCATAATTTGGCTTTAAAATCACTCTGAGATGAGGCTTGGTGTACAAGCCTGGCAGCACATTCAACTACTTTATTTTTACACAATTTTCAGAGGCTATTCCTTTCTGCTGTCTTTTTTTAAGGAGGTCTTTTCAAAACCCAATGTTCAAAGTGATGGGGGAGATATATTTGTAGACTAAAACAAGGAAGGAGTCCTGTGACACTTAAAGACTAATAAATTTATTTAACTCATGAGCTTTTGGGGGAGAATCCAAAGTGGAATTTTCTCCCATGAAAGCTTATGTGATAAATAAATTGATTAGTCTTTAAGTGACATAGGACTCCTTGGTTGTTTTGCTGAACTAGACTAACACAGCTAGCCCACTGGAATTTGTAGGCCAGTTCATGTCCCTGTCAATAGTGGGTTTTATTCCTATATCTTAATTTTTTTTGAAGAACAATTTCTTTTTTTTCTTTATCATGAAACAGATTGTACCTTGTAGCAAGTGTTTTCAAAACACCTTTTAGATGAAGGCTGTCTGCAGTCTTATCATTTATAGAAATCATGGTCTTCCCCTCTGCAAATGCCTTACAGTCCAGTTGTCAAACTCATTTTCAATAGTGATCCTATTGAAGTCAATGGAACTGTGTATAATGTTACTCACAGTGAGGAAAGGGGCACACATGGGCCCTTACCTTGACCATTGCTGATGATGATGACATTTGGATTTTCCTTTCTTGTTTTACATCACTCTAAGTTGGTTTTGTTGTTTTTTAAACAAATTCTATGTTGTGTTAATTCATAGCATTAACTAGTTATTTCTGGTATTGTTGCAGGAAGACTGTTTCTATTAAAATTATCTGCTGCATGTGAGCTAAGGATGGGCAAAACTCAAAATAAAACTGGACATGTGAGTGCACCTGTCCCTTTCCTTGCCACTTACAGAATAGCTTACCCATTCCTGTGATCCCATCCCATTGCATTTAATTAATGTTTATAAAATGTAAATAAATGATCACCTTAATATAAAGTCTGACTATTTATTGTTTTGCATATTGTTCTGCAGGTAAAAATGGGATCATGGCCATTCTAATCCTGACCAGCAAAGAATTCCATAGCCATAGGTGATGGACAGCAATAAAGCCATTTTCTATATTCAATTGTCACTGGATTATATAGCTGACAATTTCACTGGTCCAGAGCAGTAGTTCACAACCTTTTGCAGGTCATAGCACACTTGGTGGCATATCATGACCCTACAGGATGCATGAGCCCACCCGTTCCAGGCCAGATCCAGCCACTTCCCTGGCTCTCTGTGACATAGTACCACTATGTGGTGACACAGTAATATGTCTCAACACAGTGGTTGAGAATCACTGGTCCAAAGCAATGTAGCTGCCATGGAAGGCCCTGGGCACAAAAACAGAGAAAGTATTTTGCCATCTATCATGGTCCAGACACATAGAAGACTGAATGTCAGGAGCAAAACTATGGTTTGATTTTGTATCAAAAGGGAGAGTGTTGGGCTTCCTGGCCCCATCTCTTTGAGTTCCCACACATATCTGCAGACAGAAAGCAAAAGTCCAGAGTCCATTTTTCAGGCAATGCAAAGAGTTTATTGAGGTTAAACAACCAAACATCAAACCATAGCCCTTCAGAGCAGTCAAGCTTCTTTTCATATAACTGCATTTCTATATGCCATTCCCACCAGCCATAACTCTATCTGCAGACAGAGTTCCCTGCTCCCATAACCAGAGCTTTATATGTTTCATCCCTCCCCTCCACTTTGTTAGTAGGTTTAGTTATACCTGTAGTACACCCCTCTCCCCTTTCCAATTTATGATCATGTTCTGTTTTGGAGGGTCTTGCAACTGAGGGCACTATTGTTTTGTATCTCTTATGGCAGAGGTAGGGAATGAGGTTACAATTTGGGTATGGTCACTTTATGGTCCTTTAGTATTTCTTCTTCACATACCTTTTACTACCTTTGCTCTTCCCAAGTGGTTGCTTAACCTTGCTCTGGCATCAGTCTTAAAGAGCAGTGAGAGCTTTCCTTCATCTGTGCAAACTCCCACTACCATCACAGATTTGAACTACATCTCTTGTCTTTTCTCACAGTAATAAAGAAAACCCATCTGGCTGTGGGTAGGCAAGAGTAACATACTATGTCTTCATTCTTTGTTTGCATGTGTATCTTTAAGACCTTAGCTTTCAGGCAGGCAGGCAGGCTGGAATACTATCTCCAGCAGATATACAGGCCTAGGTACATAGATAAAACTAAAATGTTTACCACTCATGATAACAGGGAGCCAGTGCAAAGAGTGATGTCCCACCATGATGTGCTCTCAGCAACTTGCATTGCTGTCTTGTGAGCTGTTTCTTTCTGAACCAATCTTCCTGTCCTCTTTTTCAGTGGAGACTTCTCAGAGTGACAGTGCAGGTTTTGTATATGTGGCAGTATGTTCTTCGGTTGCTGCAGTTTGGAAGGGACTTCCTGCTGAGCATACTATTAATAGAGTAAGATCATTAGTGTTGGCAGCAATTATTCACTTTCAGACATCAAGAATTTTCACTCCCCACCCACCCAACTGAACTTTCTACTCCTGCCTTCAGTGCAGGCATATAAGGTATGTCCACACATCTCTTTTATTTCAAAATAACACTAGTTATTTTGAAATAAAAGAGATTAGGTCCACACAACATATTCTTATTTTGAAATGATGGGCTCCATCATTTCGAAATAAGACCCGTCATTTCGAAATAGCTTAAACCTTCTTTAAATCAACATGGCTGTTATTTCAGAATGGTTATTTCAAAGTGACTCCATTCGAACATGTTATTTCAAAATTACAATTATTTTGAAATAACACTTTTGCCCTTCTCCTTCCCAGGGTGCCTTCCTTTTAGCCTATATTGGGTGGGCTGTGGCCCAGGGAGGGGGCCATGTTACCACACCTCCCATGGTGCCCCTCTCCTAAAGCGAAATAGCAAGTCCTGTGTTTGGACAGGCTATTTCGCTTTGAACTTTTCTCCTTAATTCAAATTAACATTTTCTTAATTCCAATTAACTTATTTTGAAATAAGGACTTTCTTTTGAAATAACTCATTTCAAAATAACTTATTTTGAAATAATGATGTATGTGTGGACAAAGCCATATACTCATATCAAAGAGCTGCTTCCAGCTACTACTATGATTACTAGAATCTGCATTCATGGCATCCCTAGCTCCATGGTTTTTTTTTTCTTCAAGTCATGCAAAGTGTTACAGATTGTGTCTTGTAGCAGGGAAGATATGTAGACTTGAGGAGACCTGTGAGCAAATTATACAAAGTGACAGGCAGTCCTTGGAGGCCACAGCTGGAAATATCTGACATATTATTACAAATCAGTTACTGGTGGAACTGCATGATGAAAATTATGTAATACTTTGCTCCAGTCCATGATTTGCTTGTTAAATACATTCATTTTCAGAGACAAAAAATTCATAAAATTTTCTCCTGTTTTTCAAGAGGCTAATAAAGTATTGAGTCTCCATGTTTGCTTTAACTAAGATTATTTGAAAAAGGGGAAGAAAAGAAAGAGATAAATATAGGTAAGAGTGTTCCTGTTGAATTCCCCCCCCCGGCCGCCGCGGATATCTTTACTTTGACCAAATGGAATGATCTTAATACACAGACTGGTACCATTTTCTGTAAACACTCCCACTGAGGAAATGGGCCAGACTGAGCAGTAAAACTACCTTCCATTGTTTCAGTATAGGCACAAGGGCCTCTGCTTTGAGAGCTGCCAGTTTCCCTTAGGGTGTTTTCTAATAGGTCTTCTCTTCAGGCCATCTTTCTCTCTCCAGCTGCTCACAGTTGTGTCTCTTTTCTTGCACATGCTTTTTAGATGTTCATCTTTTCAATTCTACACTTCCTGCTGATACTGACTTTTCAGGCAATTCGTATCTTCCAAGAGAGAAACAGTGGTTTCTTCCTGGTGGTCTCAGCATGCTATGTTAACTGTTCTGAGTGCTACAGCTAAACTTTGTTAGCTTAGAGTTGTGATGAAAATAGAAAGCAACAACATGATGGCAGGAAACTGGCTGCAAGTAAAATCTTGACTGCAAACCGAGTTGAATATGTAGTGTATTCATGGTTGGTCCGACCATATATGTGAACTAGGCTGTTGCCTACAGCACCAGGCTTTAAGGGGCACCAAATTAGACAAAAGTGTATGTTCATTACAGTCTTTCTTATATTTTTCTATATTGATTGTGGGCTGGGGGCACCAAAATCATGGTTCTTGTAGGGCACCAAAAACCCTTGGACTACCCTGAGTATAATTATACCCCCAGCTCTAAACCTCCCCCTCTACCTTTCGTTTATGGACCCCAACCCTGAAGAATCCTATTTCCCAGTTCTAATTCAGATGCAGTTAACATCTCTGAACAAGCATTTGCAAAGTTTCAACTCTGTCAACCGGAACTCAAATCCCAGGCCTTGGTTTACTTCAAACCCAAATCCCAAACCCACCCTTTAAGCCTTGTCTAAATCCAAATTACCAATTCCTCGGCCACTATAAATACAATACACAGATCTAAAAATTTTACGTGCTTGAGTTTATTTGCAACACATGGCAGCTGCAAGTGAATAATGTGCTTTGGCTATATTTTTCTTCCTTCTTCCCCCTTCATCTTACTCCACCCCCACCCACTGTACCGGAATCTGTATGAAATCTTCAAAAAAAAGTGTTTTACTAACCTGATTAACTTATTTTTACTTGCTCCACTGTAATAGAAATAGCTCATAGAAAGAACTCAGAGATATTGGTTATATTATCAGAACAGGTTTATAAAATGACACGTAATGTCACATGAGAAGACTTAACAAGAAAGCAAGGCTTTATGAATTAGAAGAAAAAGGGGTGACTTAAAATGCTATGAGAAGATAGACTGGGAAGATATGATTTGTCATTTTGACTGACAGTAAAAAAAATAGATGTCTTGATTTTAGTAGTGGAGAGAAGTACTATGGAAATCAATTTTAAGACTATTTATCTTTTACATTCAGTGTTGTACGTTGAAAAAAATGTATGTGTAGGAGGAACATTGCAATAGGCCATGGGAATATTCTAAAGAAAGAGTTCATTCTTCCTGGAAAATTCACACATGCAGGTTCATCATCTTCTGGAGGCATGCAGGTTCATTATCTTCTTCCTCAGCATATATATGGAATCTTACAAACCCCCTCCTAGAAGCAATGCATCCAGTTTCATGACTGGTGCTCATAAATGGAGAAGGAGAGAGACAGGATCACTGGCAACAGAATTCCTTGCAGTTAGAACTATGAGGTAGCTAATAAGGCAAAGAGGAAAAATGTCAAAGCGCCAAACAATCCTATGTGAAGGGTTCTAGTGGAGCCAGTAGAGCCGTATTTGCTGACACAATATTTGAATGTAACCCAAAATGTTCAGAAAATATAATGGTCCGAATGGAATTGAAGACAAGCCTATGGCTGTTCATTGTTTGGAAAATGGCCATATCTGAACCTTATGAGTATCATACAGTATGTTTTCCACTCATTTGTTTCATTGATGACTTTTCTTGTGAAAGGTAAGTTCCAATGTCCACTGTCCTTTGTGGATGGATGAGAGAATTATCCAATCTTACACATGAAGACTTCTTTTACTTATTTTAAAAAATACATTCTTTAAGTCTTTATGGGGATACTGCATTACATTCCTGGTGTATTGGAAATGACTGGCTGGGAGCTCTCCTTTCAACTGTGGCTGAAACTATTGTTGGGCATCATTTTTGTGATGCACAGACTTTTAAGAATTTTGTTGTACACACAAATCAGAAATCTATGGTGCCTAAACTGTGGATTCAAATTTGTGAGGATGCAAAATGTAAACTACCCAAACTTTTCCTTCTTTCTCTTACTGTGGAATGTTACCTGAGGCTGAGTCCCAGGCACATGATAACAAGCTTTGGATTCATGAGAGGTTTAAGATCTAAACCCAGGGTCTCAAACTAATGGCCTGAGGGCCACATGTGGTCCCTAAAGTTATTTCTTGTGGCCCACAATGACACAATCATTATTAATATTTGCAATATCATTGTATGAGAAGGTTTCAGTGGTGCAGCCCTTTGGCTACTGTACTAGTCCTCATGAGGCCCTCATTGTGATTTGAGTTTGAGACTTCTGATCTAACCCCTGATGAACTGTGCATGTGTCTGTGAAGAACTCCATCTATCTGACTGATACTGTGTTACATTTGTGTACCTTTTAATAAAGAGAGAGAGTGAGCACAAGCATGTGACTCACCAAAACAGGGACTGAGGCACTTAATTGCTTTTCTGCATACAGGGCCTAGTCTTTTAAAAGTGTAGTCATGAGAGTATATATTCAATCTAGACATAGTCTTGATTGTTGAAACTTCAAACTCAGATATAAAATTTTCTAACACTGACACCTTTGTTGGTTCCATTCTTCTCTGACAGCATTAACAAAGTAAGGAATTCATAAAAGCTCCTATTGTACATTCTTTTCTTATTTGGAAACTATTTCGGTACATGTAATTCTTTTAAATGTTGCTCATTCCTACAGAAGTCCTTCAGTTATTAGTGATATTTCCCCCAACAGTTAACCTTTACTTTTATTTACCATGGGTTTAAAAGCACTTTAAAAAAGAATGATATTACTGAGATCTGCTTTTTGTCTGACTAGTGTCACTCTTGGCAAATAACTAAATCAGCTGGAGTTCCCACCCAAAAACCGGAGAAAACTAGATGCACTCTCAGTGGGTGCCCTTATGTGGCAGAACTTCCCCATTCAGAAGCATTCCATGACAAAGAAGGAAAGCACGCCAGGTACAAACAAGGAAATCTTTATTGGGGAAAGAGTGATAACCTTGGGAAAACACAGCAAAAGGTTAAGTATGCAAATAAAGAGTAAAATAGCCAGTGTTTTTTCTGTTTAAAAAAAAGTGCTGGTACTCTCCTCTCCCCTGCTGAACCCCCCTCCCCCAGCTGGGCAGTGGCGCTGGCAGAAGAAAAGGTGCCAATACTTCATACCCCTGTGTATCATCACAAAAAAAGCACTGAAAATGCCTATACTCTTCCAATAACTTTGGCAATGATCCCTTCAATTGCTTCCAACCTGCTTATGAGAATGTCTGATAGGTCATAATGCAGACAAGGGGTTATCACACCATCCATCAACCCCCTACTCACAGTCAGACTCAGTAAGTAGCAGTAGTTTGAGTGCTCTGTGTAGGTCTGTCTATTGTCCCAAGGGAGCTTCTTGCTTGACAAGGTCACTATCTTACCCTATTTTGTGACTCAACTTGACTGGGGGACAGGTGCCCACTCATGTCCACTTAGTGGTGCTTCTGCCCTCTGCAGAATTTCACAGAAAGACAGCTAAGACAATATAAGACCCTCCAGCAAAACCCTGACAAATTGAATGGGTTCTTTGTAGTAAGATAACTCTTTTCCCTCTTTGAGCCCCTCTAGGAGACTATTACACCTCAAAATCCCAGTTCACATATAATTATGGTGTCTTCACAAGTGTCTCTAGCAGAACTGTGCTTCTTAAGCCTAAACAAATGAATCTTGTTATGGCAGCCAACACCAACAAAGGAAATAAAGTGTTCTTTTCCCTCTGGAGTCTCTCCCATAATTTTCCATGTATATTCAAAAATACAGCCTGACACCCTTGAAATTAGCAGCAGTTTGCCATTTCATTGAGTTTGGCAGGGCCAAGATTTCACACTAGATACCTATACATAAATAGTTCCATGTATACATAAACATGCATTTTAGAGCCGATTACCTTAATACCCATCCAAAAACTGCATTGCTGAGAGATTGTCAGGCTAGAAAATCAGATCTGGTGCCCAAGAAATGCTGGAAGTTCACCAGTTCAGTAAAGATTATCTGGCAAAAAATGCAGCAGTCATTATGGGTAAGAGCAGTGATGTTGACAAAGAAATACTATGAACATTTAATGGCAGTTCTGGTAGCTGCACAGTGAGTGCTAGTTAAATAGTTTTGTCAGCTGCTTTTCCTGTAACCATTGGCTATGCCAAAATGCTGTATAAACCTTTACAGGAGAGAAGATAGAATAAGCTTTAATGAAATTTGAGTAGCTGACATAATAAACAATGCACTACGCTGAAGAAATGTTGCATGGTATTTTTCCATGGGACTGTTTCTCTACTCTAATCACTTTTTTCCTCACTATACATGATGTCACCAAAGACTTTAAGAAACTAATTATTTTGACATTGACTATGAAGCAAATATTTAAGAACATATGAAGCTCTTTAGAGAGAATGCTTTTTCTCTATCTAGAAAAAAACACTGGAAGCAACAACAATTAGCAGATGCAGACTTTAGCAGGCAAAATAACCACTTGGCCTAACCTATTCAGTAAGATGATTTCTCTCATTTTGTGGCTATGATTTAAATTTAGCTTCTATATTCTCAGTCCTAGAAAAGTATTTGGAAAGAAACAGGCAGGGATCACTAAGTGACTTTGCTTCATATATATTCCTGGAAATACACATGAAAAACCCCGCTTAAATACAATGCCTTGGGTTACTGAACATTACATACAGCCAAAGATCTTAAGTCCTGTTTCCAAAAATGATTTAGAGCCAGATTTCACAGGTGTTAAATGCAGATATGTGCTTAAATGGTTTTTCAGAAGCTCCTAAGCAATTAGGCATTTAACTCCCATTGAAAGTGAAAGGGATTTAGGAGCATAGACAATTGGACTTAGGCCCCAACCACTTAGGCACTTTTGAAAATGTTATCCTTTGTTTATTATAATTAATTAAATAATACTTTGAATGCAATGTATTTGGGCACGTTTTTCCAAAACAGAGGTTAAAGTTAGATTCCTAAATTATCATGTGTGCTCCTGAGTAACTGGAGCACCTGGGATCTCTCCCTGATGGGAATGTGAGCTGCTGGGAGCTCAGGATGTTTGTAAATTAGTGTCCACACTTCATGAAGGATGTTGAAAAATTGGAGAGGCTCTGCAGAAGAGAAGAGCCATGAGAATGACCAAAGGACTGGAAAATATGACTTCCAGAGTCAAGAAGCTCAATCTGTCTTGTTTATTAAAAAGAAGGTGAAGTAGTGATTTGACAACAGTTCACAAGTAACTTCAAGAGGAACAAACACAGTCTTGTGGCACTTTTAGGCTATGTCTACACTAGCAAATTAGTCCAGATAAAGGAGGCTTAATCCAGACCAATTTGCTCCTTGCATACACTAGGCTTTGCCTATTTCAAACTTAAAAAAAAAAAAAATAATTCGAACTAAGCAAAGGTTAGATTGAACTAGTTAATTCTAATGGTAAATTCAAACTAACTGCTTAGTTCAAACTTATTTTGAACTTTAATTTGAACTTGCATGACGTAGTCATTCTAGTTTGAACTAAATTAATTTGAACTAGTGTTTCGTTTGAACTACCTGTGTTTTTTTAGTTTGAACTAACTTTTAGTTTGAACAAGCCACGCTTTTTTAGTTCAAACTAAAAAAGCACGGCTAGTTCAAACTAAAAAGTTAGTTTGAACTAAAAACATGTAGCTAGTTCAAACTAAGTTTGAACTGCTTAGTTTGGAATAAGCAAGTCCAAACTAAGCAGTTAGATGTAGACATAGCCTTAAAGATTAAGAAATGTATTTATTGCATGAGCTTTCACGGGAGAGATCCCACTTTGTCAGATGCTTGAAAATGGAAAGAAAACAGTATACAAACGATGGATAAATGCAGTGAAGTAAGTGTAATCAAGATGGTCAGGTTAGATTACTTCAGCAAAACAAACAGGTTGTATTGATTCAAACTGAGGGAACAAACAGATATGGAGGCTGAGAGAGGTGATAATTACTGCTTATAATGAAACAAACAAGGAGTCTTTTTTGTCTTGCTGAACTAGACTGACGTGGCTACCCCTTGGAACTCACTTATAAATGAGAAAGCCAGCTCATACCTCTATTCCAACCCTAGTTGATGGTATCAAATTTATATATGAAGTCTAACTGTGAAGTCTCTTTTTGAAGCCTTGACCTAGAATAAACCTCTTTAAGGACAGCCATTTATATGTCCATCACAGGGGGAAGTGGGAGACTGAAGTAATCTCCTGTTGGTTTTTGAATGTTGCCATTTCTGTTGTCAGATTTGTGTCTATTTATTCTTTTGCGCAAAGACAGTCCAGTTTGTCCAATTATTAAAAAAAGTGATGGTTACCCGTCTCATTCTCCCTATCTGTTGTTCCCTCAGTTTGAATTAATACAACCTGTTTGATTTGTTGAAGTAACTTGACCTGATCCTGTGATTACACTTACTTCACTGCATTTATCCCTCCTTCCTATACTGCTTTCTTTCCATTTTCAAGCATCTGATGAACTGGGATTTTCTCCCATGAAAGCTCATGCAATAAATACATTTGTTAGTCTTTAAAAGTGCAGCAAGACTCCTTGTTTGTTTTGCTGAATTAGACTAATACAACTAACCTTCTGGAATTTTTCAAGAGGAACAGAAATTCAATGATAGAGGACTTTGCAATCTTCAAACAGTCATGTGTTTATTAAATATATTCTAAACCTGCTTTATTTTCAACCTTACCAAATGGATTAAAAGTTTCAGCTTTGTTTAAGGCAGGGCAATGTAAAAAGGGTAGCTTGAATTATTTTATCAGTAAAGAATATATCATTTTTGTCACCTGTCATTCATTTCACTATAGTTATTTTAAAGCTTTCTTGATCTTAGAAATCTTCAGTTCTTATAAATTACTGCCTCACTGACTTTGAAAAAAATATGGCAAGGTGGAAAATTCATGAGCTTCCTTAAACTGACTTATTCTGAATTCAGGTTTCTACAGTGTCTTGTATGAGTATGTACGGTATGAAATGACTTATGTTTAATTTCCTTTCCCCAGGATACTTCTCTGTTAGTCTGATTCAGACCAAGAAGGTTTCACTAAGATAGGAGACTTCTGTAAAATCATGATCTTTGATGAGATTGTGTTCTGTTGAGTGTGACAGCCTCAAATTATTTTTGAGATAGATTTTTTGATTATACAGGCATGGTAGTCGTCACTGCCTGTGAGCCTTTCAGTTAAAGCTGATTTCAATGCAAAATCCTGTTTCTGTATGCATATGCAACTGGGATATCATGACAAATTGTGCACACTATTATTATACTTCCCTGTCTGCGCTTCCATTTAATTCTTTGCTGAAATATAGGCAAGTGTTTGGTCTTTTCAAAAAGTAGTACATAGACGATTGTTTTCAAAACTTGAATTAAAATCTTATCACTTGTTCCCAGTTACTATCAAGGTCAGAATACCACAGAATTGCATATCATATAAATATTTACATTTATTACAAACAAGTGTTTTAAACAGGATTTAAAATTTTCTTGAATACATTTTTATAAACAAAGGTTAGTAAGTACTAAAAGGCTACACTTCTTATACAGACTTTAGTAGAGATGATTGATGCCTGTTTTGAGCATATTCATAGAACAAAGAGAATGCTAGTAACATCTCCATCACAATTTTGGCCTCTTCACAAAGCATTTATGCTACACTATTTCAGCAAATGAAAACTCTGGCAGAGAAGATTGCTTAGACTTCAATATGGCCTACAGTCTAATATGTATAATTTAAATTCTTCAGCATTGGAATGAAAACTGCCATATGTTTCTGTGTTGAGCCATTTTTGCTCCGATAACTAACAGAAAAGTTCTGTCTGGTCTTTCTCAGTCAACTAATAGTTGATTCTCTCTCCTTAGCTTGTCCAGTTAGGAAATATTGTTCAGATCTAAAATGTTACAACTTTGAGATCTAAATAATCAATTTCCTGGACTTCTAGAGTGATCCTACTCCATTGGACACTATTTCTCTCTGATAAACCCAGGTGTATCAAATGATTGAGTTACAAGCACTCATGTCATTGAACACTACTTCTATTCCTCTTTTTTCCTTAACTACCCACCCCAAGTATAGTCCCATCCAAGACACTAGGCACATAATCATGGGAGCTAGACCCTCCCACCACATGTACTTCTTACACTCTTTTTGTTGCACAAGCTCAATAAAAGCTAGCATGTGTATGTCTCTTCCACCTCACCCTGGGAATTATATCCATAGTTCAAAGTGCAAACTTACTCTGAGACAGGATCCCAATTTTTAAGCAGTTGGCTAATAGCAAAATGTGACTTCCATTAGCTCTGAAACTCCAGGAATGACAATAGCTGTCGTTCCCCCTAAATCCCTAAAATAAGGTGAGAATCTCAGTTCTGGTCAAACTCACTGGCAGAAGCAGAGGAAATAAAAGATGACTGTGCGCTAGTTTTACACACAAAAGTCAGTCTGGGGCTGGTTCATCCCCCATCACAACTTAGAGCAGCCATAAATCAGGTGAGCTATATACCATAGCTAGTGGAAATTCAAATACAGTTGCAAACTTAGAAAGGTTCTCACTCACTAAGTGAGATTGTTGAACTCTATGGTTGGACCCTAAAACATTAAGGTGGTCACAGGATAGGAGGAATCTGCACACAGAACAGCAGTTTTATTCTGTTAAGGTACATGTACATATTTTGCAGCTACCAGCTGGATGCTAACATTTCAAAATCTGGCTTGTCTTTTAAAACAGACTGAGTAGTGTTAGCTATATATCTTGGCTTTAGTTACAGAGCAGTCACTTATTCAGCAGGGCAAGCTCCTCAGTTCTTTAACAAAGATGGAACACATTAGAAGCCTTTCAGCAACACCTCGTTGTGTGTCACCTTGCAGCAGATCACTACTTTTGATCCCATAGATATCCTGTATTCCTTAAATAACTGCCACACTTGGAACTTGAATAGGGAACCCAAAGTTGTAACTCTGACAGTTTAGCTCTGATAGCTTGTAATAGTGGTATTACTTGCTGATACCAGTCTTCAGGCCTTTAACCATTAGAGGGAAAAGTATCTGACTGCTGAATAGTTATGTTCTGAGTCAGAGCAGTGCTATTATACTACTCTAGGAGTCTTGAGAGATATTTTCTTCCCTAATTTGAAGTAAATAAGTCACAGCAGCAGTCCAAGGACTGGTGATGCAGGATTTGGTGGTAGAGCTTTGCTACCCTCATGTTATTCCCGACATAGATACTGCAGCTCCAGGATTTGCTTTAACAGCACTTGTGTAAGTCTCCATGGAACCACATTTGTTAGAAAGGCTGCAGTATTCAGTTCCTTAGCAGTCCTATTAGAGCAAGTGAACTCCACTGCACAAGGAACTCCTTTGTAAAGGTTAATATATAATCGGGTTATCTGTCATTTACTTCTTCTCTTTTTTTTTTTTGGTGAGGGAGAGAAGATGGGTGAGAGAATGTAGGAACTAAACCATGATTTATTGTTCAATAGTAAATGCAGGGGATAGAAGTTAAAGAAGCTGGGGAAGGAGAGTTGTTATAACCTTCATAATACCAACAGCTTAGAATAATGAGCTAGAGTATGACACCATTATATACACATGCCTATATGTGCTCCCTGGTGATCAGACAAAAAGACGTGTACAATTACTGCTAGCTAAGGAAGATGCCCATTGTCTCAAGAAGAAGTGTCCTCTGTTTGTCATAAGAACTTAGATTTAGTTCCATAGCACTTCGTATGTAACATGTTACAGAGAGGTAGCCATGTTAGTCTAGTTCAGGAAATCAAACAAGGAGTTCTGTGATGCGTTTAAAGGCTAACAATCCTATTTATTGCATTAGCTTTCATGAGTGAATCCTACTTCATCAGATCCTAAACATGGAAAACTCATGGTATGGAAGGCAAAATTAAATGAAGTGAAGGGTAAATCACAGGGTCAATTAAGATTATTTCAGCAAATCAAACAGGTTGTTTCGATTCACCACATAATAGGTTTAAACAGTGTCCCTGACCTGAGATCAATCATAACACAGTATTTCCAGCTCTTAAACCTAATCTGAATGAACAGAATATTAGCGTTAATACTCATATTTGTATATTGTTATCCCCTAAGGAGTTTTAACGAATCAACATTTTCCTAAATTATTTAATGTGTTCCTATTTGAGAACTGTAGGTCTTTAGAGTTAAGACCAACAAAGGAATAATTTTAATTCTCTTAATTTAGATAACCCTATAATAACTGAGCCTCAGGCTAGTTTGAAAGTTGATTTGGATTTTTTTTTAGTGCAAAAGACTAGGAAATGAACACTTTACAAATGTCCAGCTTTCAAGCTATCTAGAGCCTCAACTAAACCATCCAAATGGAGGCCAGTTTTAAAATTATTTAAATGTTATCTTTCCTAAATCACAGTAAAATTATGATTGACTAATAATGTCTCTACCAATGTAGAAGGCTAACTCTTACTCTCATGTGACAGGCTGCTCCCAAATCCAGTCCAATGTGCTGCTGTGTCCCCTGGATCTCCAATCCTGAACCCCAATTAACCCTGCTTTGCTAAGTGACTGCTCACTTCCGAGTCAGTCCATACCAGTATCTTGAGCATGACTAGATCCAGGCAGCAAGTAAGCTCTCTGTGGCTGCTCAGGCAACAGTCCCCCAGGGTATATCTACACTCACAATTTAGTTTGAATTAATGAGGATGAATTCAAATAAAATTAAGGAATTTCTTAGTTCAAAGTAATGAATGCTTAATTCGAAGTTATAAGACCTTGCTTAACTTCAAAGTAACAGTTAATTCAAATTTATCAGTTCAGATTAAGGCAATGGAGCTGTGTTAATTCAAACTAACTGTTAGTTCAAATTAATGCAGTTTGACTTTCTTCATCCCAGGGTGCCTTCCTCTATCTGTGTATTAGGTGGGGGCATGGCCCTTCTTGGGTGCAATATTGCCACAATTCCCATGGTGCCCCTTCCTAAATTGAAGCAGCAAGTCCTGTCCATGGGCATGCTAGTTCGATTTGGGTTTCTAGTGGGGCCATGTTAGCTCGAATTAACTTAGTTTGAATTAACTATTATTAGTTCAAATTAATTAATTCAAACTAAGTTAATTTACCTAACTTCTTAAGTGTAAACACAGCCTAGTGAGCACTCCCAGCCCCAGATATCACAGTGGGAACTTCTGTCTTACAAGGATTGGGATCCTTCCTCAATCACCATATAGCTGTTTGTCCATTTAACAAGGAAATGGCTCATGTCTAGCCTCCCTCTAAAGTCAACACAACTCTAGATAAAACAACTATTAGTTATTGATCAGAATATGATTTTAAGTGAATATATAGCAAATCAATGCAGAATTATAATATAAATGAGTTAGTGTTTGCCACAAGAGGAATAAAAGTTATAACACACATGTTAAACCTATAACACTGCTACAAATATGCTCGTCTCAACCCTCAACTCCAGCTGTGATGTTTTATAGCTGTATCTGCTTTTCCCAAGGCAGGACCCAATTCTTATAGATGTTTCAAGATGGAGCTTTTTAGGCAAAAAGCCCCGAGTCATTCAAAGTGACTGTCTTTGTTTCTAGACCCCCCCCAAGCCGCCCACCCCTTCTTGGGCAAAGGTAATCTCTTTGTCCCATCTGAGCAAGGGATCTCAATTTGCATAGTCTTTGTTACCTCCTCCAGGTACTTGCTTGCTCACAGCTATGGCTGTTTACATGCTGTTGGAAGAGAGTTCTGTCGGTCTCCCTCCTGAGCCATGCAAAACATGCTATACATCTGTTCACATGCATGATGCTGCAGGAAACATGATAACATAGTAATCGTGTAGAATAGGTTATAAACATTCATGAAGAAACCTTGCGTGGCCTAACTGGCATAAAAATATATAATTACAGTGCATAAGTGAACAGAAAAATCATATAGATCAGAGCCTAGAGTGCACAGATGAGCATCCCATGACACTCTCCCAGACTCTTTCTCCTTTTGTCTCCTTGAGCTTGGTTCAGAAACTCTGGGACCAAAGTGTTGGGTGGTAGCAGAAGATTTCCCAGTTTTCAAAATAAAGAAAAGTTATATGACTCACCCACCTTCCATGTGCTTTTCCCACTAGCTTCTGTATATAAATCTTGTTAGCTGAGCATTGCCCATTAAAACTGAAACTCCCACTAAAGTGCCTGGATGGGTATGAGGTTAATTCCTTTTAGTGTTATGAACTGAGCTGTAATCTGAAACTTTTTCCACCCTAAATCCCACATTGTGAGGGATGCTGATGCTAAACAGTACTATACGTTGCCTGTTTCAGAAGCAGCCATATTGCTGCTGGACACTCTCTTTAAAGCTGTTCCTGTGATTTCTTTTGAAACATCTCAAATTTTGCAACAGTTAATTTTAGTTCATTTATGCAAATCTTTCATTCTCCATGTCCCAAAGTTCAGGCCGCAGCAGTTTTCTGAAAAAGCTGTTCTAGTGTGGGTGGCAGAAGCAGCACAGCAGCATTAAGAGAGCTTTGAATTTCCTGGTTGGACCTTATCTTTCTCATGGATCCCCAGACTCTACAGAATCAAGGAGTCCTGTGGCACTTAAAGACTAACAAATCTATTCATCACATGAGCTTTCGTGGGAGAAAATCCCACTTCATCAGATGCTTTGTACTTTGGTATGGCTTTGTTTCTCTGGTCACCCTAAGGCTAGACAATATTGATATACAGAGCTTTATACCTTCAAAGTACTTCCACAAAGAGCAACTTTACAGAATATCAATACTCCCCCAAACATCCAGTGATAAAGGGACCCTCTTAGTATATAAAGGGAAA
The DNA here is from genome assembly GCA_007922195.1 of Podocnemis expansa. Taxonomy (NCBI): domain Eukaryota; kingdom Metazoa; phylum Chordata; order Testudines; family Podocnemididae; genus Podocnemis; species Podocnemis expansa. Next base: position 55,620,057 of record ML681964.1, read on the forward strand.
GATAAACAATGCAATAGATAAGAAAATAGAACAAGATGATTTCTACAAGTACAAAGTGACCCATGGACTCACTGTGGAACTTTATCATTCACTAAGAAACAAGTTCAAAGATTTGTGACTACAGGTAAGATTATCAATGAGTTCAGCTGCATTTTTAATGAAAATCAATCTGTACATGGCAGTATAATCAAAGTAAGGGGATATGGCATATTGCTCTTACTTTGGAAAAGCTAATGAAGACAAGTAATGCAAAAGCCAAAATACAAAACAAAAACAAAAACAAAAACAAAAACAAAAACAAAAACAAAAACAAAAACAAGCTCCTCTGAAGAAGCATCTTGGGCTGCTCAATATCAAATAGACAAGAAAATGCATCCACAACCACATATCTTAAGTATGTCAGGGAAATGTTCTTACACACTGAATGAAATCTCTTGGGAGGGTAATAAATTCTAAGCAACAAATTATATACTAACAGGTTCTTAGGGGAATTCAAATAAATCCTCACAACCGCTTAGTGGGTAATCTTCAGATCAGATTCCCATTCTTCTTTAGAGGAAAATAATATATTGCTTCTTTTACTCTCTGCCAGCTAAATGCTATATATCAAAGATATGAATGCACTCGAAATATTGATCTTGAGCCAAAGTGAAACTAAAGGAAAGTTTAATGTATTCCATTATATAAAAAAAGAGGGAATGTGAAGGGGGAAAATATTGAAATTACAGCTTTTATTTAAAGGCAATTGGATGAAAAGGGAAATTAAAACAGGAAACATGCAAAGCTACCCCCTCTCCATTTTATATTCATTGTCTGCACCAAGCAAAGTGAAAAAACAAGGCTGAAAGCTAGGAACTTCCACACCAATCAACAGCAAATAAGAATTAAAGAATGCAGACGAGATTGCTGGAAGGATAAAATCACTTAATGTTGTGTGCAAACTTGTTTAATGGGGAATTTATTGCACAGCAAGATGGAATACTCCCATTAGCTGACTACTGTATGAACTGGCAGGGAGTGTAGTACTGATTCTGGAAGCCAGGCTCCAAAAGGGAAGGGATTTATGCAAGAGGACTTTCAGCTGAATAAAGCTTGTTAATTCAGGCAGAAGGAAAGCTTCCCAGTCAGGGCTGTTGAATGGGGCATTTGAAGGTTCTAATATAAGTCTGAGATGCTGTAGTTTGGAGATCCTACACACAATGTACAGTTTCCAGTCTCAAAACTCCATTAATTGGCTAGGTCTGCCTACTGGTTTTTAGAATCTGGGTCTGACTCTGTTCTCTCCACTCCTGCTCTCGGGACAGGGACAGAAGAAGCAAAGATGTCTGTAAGCCATCACTGGGCTCACCACTTCCCCTGTCCTTGGTGCAAGTCAGCCCTAACTTATCATCAGCTTCTCGGAGTATCCTCTGGGATCTGGTGAACAGATAGATGTAGTGGATAGGTGGGGGCTGGGAGCAGTGTTCTTATTAAATTCTCAAGCTAGCTGTACACGGCACATGGGGTATTGTCATGGGGCGACTTGTGCCATGTTTTAGGATTCCAGAGTGGTATAAAAGGGCCTTTGTAATATCCAGACTGAGCAAAAGCAAAGGCATGTCAAATGATGAAACAGCACAGGATAAAAATGCCTACTATCTGTATTTTGAAGTGTGTTATGTATGACTCTTCAAAGTGAGCAGTCGTCTCCTTGATCTGTGAGAAAGCTGCTGCTTCCAAGAGAACTATATTTGGCTGTGCGGTTAGGTGGAAGCTAAGCAAGGTCTGGTGGTAACCCAACTAGCATGTGGGAAAGGAGACAGTGCATCTCTTTCCAGCAGCTTTTACTGGCCAGCTTCCAAGTTCATCTTGAGAGGAAATTGCTGACCTGCTCACATTTGTTGACTTATGGTGGAAATGAAGGGGTTGCTAGCATCATAAGGAAATAAGAAACCAAATTTTGAAGGCACTGAAAAGACTTCTGTATGAATTGTACATCCTCAGAGGTCTCTTAACTCTTTGCTATGTAAATACTATGTCAGATGCACATCTGCAGTGAGGCTGATGTTGAAGTATGTATTCTCTATCTTGGTTTGAACTGTGGTATAAAGGAGAGACAAAATGTTAGTAACGGGTCATCCCACAGGAAACTGTGTATTCCACATCCAGAGTCTCTACAGAGACACCTATGTTGGTTTCCTGTATATTTGTGCATGTGGACTGAACACTGAGCTCCAGGTGTTGGCCTGAAGAAGTAGATGTAGGCACTGCATGGAAGAGGATTACTCCCTGCAGATTCCAGAGAAGCTTGGCTCCGTAGCGTCTGCTACAGCCCTACAGGCCTTTATTTTTCCTCCATCATAGCCAGGTGGCATAGTAGGGTCTGCATGACAACAGATCCTCTAACCTAAAGGTTCCTTTTGCCCTCCCATTTGTGCTACTACATAGGGGACTCACAATGAGATGGGCTCTGTGCCATGCAGTGGGATATGCATCTCTGGCATGCCCCTGCATATACATCACACCTTGGCTTGTTGTGCAGAAGGACCACATCACTTCTGCTGCAAAGCAGCCGTTCTGGGATGCAGAAGCAGAGACTGGCTTTGCCCCATGGTATCTAGGAATCACACACAACAAGAGGCTGCTTTGGGAGCCCTCCTTAGAAATCATTTTCTGTAAAACAGAGAATTCTGGAAGCGAATTCAAACCAAGCCATGTCCAGAAACATCAGGATCACATAGAAGCTTTGTATTGCACCAAGCAAAGCAAGCAATGGCTCTTCCCTTTGAAAGGACCCCTAAAAATAACACATTGGGTGGGAGAAAAGGACAACCTATCATTAAATTCTGTAGCTGAACATCAATTTCTCCACAATGGTTCAGTTAAAAAAAAGGACAGGATGATTTGCCAAACAAAGTGAGAAGAAGTTCTCTTACTAGGATTGTTTATATATATACTAGCAACACAGAAATACAATACTTGATCAGACCCAAGGTCCACATATTCTAGTCCTCTGTCTGATAGTAACCAGTATTAGACCCTTCAGAGAAAGATTTAAGATGTGAGATAATCTTCCCCTATCCCAGTGAGAATTGTCCAAGTGTGCTGTGAAATTTTATACAAACGTAATGAAAATCAATGTGAAACATTGTTTCATTTTAAACAATATTCTATATAATCAATATTACAGCTCATAAAACTTGTGAAAATTATTCATCGGATTAGAACCAAGATATCAGTCTTTTAATTCTAAAACATGAATATGCTAAAGGCAGGTGGCCAAAGGGCAAAATTGAGATGACATATATTTTTTTCTGTATCTGAAACATTAATGCACTTTCCATATTTGAAACATTAATGGACTATGGAATCCTTCTTTAACTTGTTGTATCCATATGTTGCAAACCACTCTAGTAAGACTGTAACTGTAGTAAATGTGATGTTTATGAGCAATCAATTCAGCTGAAAAATTGGGTGAGCTGTGAAATTGTTTGTCTCACTGAAGTCTGCCATATCACTGAAAAGGTTGGGAACCACTTTCCTGTGCTCTCATCCTAATCTTTAATAGTCAGAGATTTGTTTAAACTTTTTGAAGTAAATCAGATCATGCAATGGTCACCATCAGAAAGGACACATTTGCCAACAGTCACAATACTGTGGTATGTGATTCTAATGCTCTTCTCATTCTTCTTTTTCTTTCTTCCCCCCCCCCCCATCCTGCTAGCCATGGGGGCCTGCCTTATCCTCATCTTTCTTTTTTCTTCCACTTCTCATCTGTGAAATATAACGAAGTTTAGCGATCCCGAAAAAGCGCTCCGGTATTTCGAGATACCAAAATTCTCTTTCAAAAAAGCTAACCCTGACAGCTTTTTCAAAAGAAAAAGCCTTTTTCAAGGTAGCTTTTTTGAAAAAAGCCATCCCCAGACACGGCAAAGGTTTTTTTTTTTTTTTTTTGGAAAAAGCCTCCCTATCTCATCCATTGCCTTGCCTTTTTTCGAAAAAGAAAGTCCAGCGTAGACTTTCTTTTTTGAAAAAAAAGCCACAATATTTCGGGACAACGAGGAGTCCCTGGACTGTTGTCCCGAAAGAGCAGTTTTGAAAAAAGGTCTTTTGAGATAATTATTTCAAAATACTTATCCCGAAGAAAGGTTTTTCAAAAATGAAGAGCAATGTAGACGTACCCCATGTGTCCCTTTCTTTAACAATATCTACATAATTTCAAATCAGCTGGACTCATCTTAGGTAGAAATTCACCTGTTTTATAAGCAATGGCAAAGAATGGTTTTGAGGAAAGAATTTAGTGAACATAAAGAGAGAAACAAATGACCAGACAGCATGAAATAGTTTAAGATTGTCCATGATTTCCCAAGTAGATTGGAAAGCTGATGGAGAAAGGTTCCAGAGGGGTAGCCATGTTAGTCTGTATACAGCAAAAACAACAAAAGTCCTGTGGCACCTTAAAGACTAACAGATTTTTTCTGGCATAAGCTTTCATTGGTTTCAACCCACTTCATCAGCATCTGATGAAGTGCACTGCAGCCCATGAAGGCTTTTGCCCAAAGTCTTAAAGGTGCCACAGGACTCTTGTTGTTTCTGGTCAACAAAGATACGTGACAAAAAGCAGCTTCATTCATGGCTGCACCCTTCATAAAAAATATTGTCCAGAAGGCTGCTCAGGAGCATTGATCTGCTGCACTGGGACCACAGAAGGGACCCTACCATATTAAAAAAACCTTTATTCTCATTGTTATAGCAATGGCAACTGCTAATACAATAAAGCTATTCATCCCTGTCATCATGGCCCAGATTTAAAAGCCCTCTAACCACTGAAACAGCATTTTTTTTTGATTAGGTTGATGGGTATTTGCAGTCCTTAATGAAACATTATATAGTCATTTGTGCAAAGCATGAGCATATTGCATTCCCAAGTTGTCACATAGCCAAGCTAAAATTATACTGAATACAGACAGTATCACAGCAGTGAGCTGCTGTATGAAAAGAAAAAAAATGAAACATCTTCAAAAGATCTAATGTCCTCATTTATTATTGTTGTCATTCTCATTTGTCATCTATAAACCTGTATAAAATATTTTTTCAAACCATTTTTTTCAAGGCAACCATATAAGGTTTGATTGTTTGTTTATTTTTGTTAGGAGCAAATCACTTTCTCCATGCAGTCATAAAATGAAGAGAGGCTGCAGTTTCACTCAGAGCAATGGAGATATGGCAAATCCTAGCAGAGCAACAGTATATACATATGTACTCCTCAGCCTTGTACTCCTCATTGTGCTTGTAGTTAGGTATTTAGTAGTTAGTAGACACTGGTATTTTGGAGACAACTATACCTGTATAGTTTCTTCACACTCTTAAATATACAAAAACCAAAGGCACAACAGTAGTTGTAAACTGCTAGCAGGAGTCTATGGCACCTTGGCTTCTCCTGTGGTAAATGTATATAGTAGGAATCTAGTATTTTATTCTCAGAGATAGTAGGCAAGTGTACAACATCTCACCATAGCCCTTGTCCTTCTCATTTCATTTCCTATTGTGTGTTATACTTATTCATTGTACGCATCATTAAATGAGATTGCTGGCTTGTCAGGACAGAATTGTGGCAATATTTTCTCTGTCTTTAGTAAAAGACAGTACAGTACAGCTCATTATTCTATGCATACCAGTAATTAATGTATAATATAATTATTCTTTAGCTCCTCAAAATGAGCTGTGTGCACCACAAAATAATTGTAACCGCTTTTTTATTGCTGAGATAGCCAGATTTCTTTATAAGTCATAGACTAGTTTTTCCAATTTCTGCTGACAGTTGCACCAGTACAATTCAGCCTCTTCAGTGTTGCTGTGCTTAGATAATCAAGGTCCTGATCTTCCCATTTGGACCCAGAATAACCCACTGGTTAATATCAGTTTCCTCTGTACATGATCCACACAGCACGAGTCTATACAGTTCTCAGCTAGAGAACTTGCCTGTGTAGCTCAAACTGAAGGGACTGGTGCTTTTTAGCTGTGAGAGTACCTCATCAATTACTTGGTATTAATTGAAATTGTAGCCCTCACACCTGCAATTTTGTGGAGCTTGCAGATCTGTTTACTTCCTTGAGCTTTTGCATAACTGCCAGGTTTTTTCCATGCACATCAGCAGGGGCTTTGCTGTCCCCCCAAAATACTGGGAGCACAGGCTTTACCCCCACTCCACCTTGCAGCAGCCCCAGCACCAGCCCCAATCCGGCTCACCGCCCCAGGGTCCAATGGAGCTTACTGGCCACTGCTGACCTTGGATCCTGAGTAGGCTGGGGCCAGCTGCCCTTGCTGGCACCCGGCTTGTGCAGGATCTCCGAGCCTGCGCCGCTGGAGCTCAGCAGGACTTGGTGCCTGTGCCCCATCCCAGCGATGCTCTTGCATATCAGATTTCAGGATTAAGGAGCATAAGAGGCTAATCTGGGCCTTTGCCACTTTAAATTTTGTATCCCAAATCAGCTTCAGCCTGGATTTCAACAAGTATTTTACAGTTGACTGCTAAACTGTTTAAAATACGTTTTTCCCCAAAATTTGACTCTGATCTTTCAAGTTTTTTTTAATTTAAAAGTTATCAAAATATATTTTGAAAAATTCTGACCTGAATGATGTATATCAAACCGTCCTCTGCAAAACTTAAGTTCACATCTTTTCTTCAAAACTGAAATTTCAATGAAAAAAATAATGAAAAATGAAATCTGGACAACTTCTATTCAAATTAATATTTATGTAAATTACTTTAGATAGTATTGAATTTAAAAAAAGCCCTCAAAGGTCAATTATGTGACCCAAGCCTCCTGGGATAATCTTCTAAATGTGCCAAAATCAGGGCAAGCTGCAGAACCAGGAGCCAAACCCCCAAAACACTGACAGGTGGTACTTAAACCAGTCTCCCAGTCAGTAACAAAACGTGCTTCTGATTCCCCGCTCTGGTCATCACCAAGCATAACAAAATAGAGACAGCCCACTTATTGCACATCAGCTTTTCTGGATCCCTTCTAGCCACTGGATCTCTTAAAGAAATAGGTTCACCTGATCCCAAAGGGTCAGCCACATCACTCAGAACCATATAGGTTTGGATTTTACCCAAAATACCACACTGCCAGCCAATCCTTTAGTAACTACAACTAAAGGTTTAACACAAAAAGAAAACAAAGAAAATATGAGAGATGGTAAAGGTCAAAGTAGATCACATACATACAAATGCTTAAGAGTCCATAGGAAAAAAAATCCTCAGAGACTCTGTAGTTTGCAGATTAGTCCAATTCTTCTGGTATGCACCCAACACCTGGGTCGGTCTCAGTCCTTTGTTCAGTTGGAGCAGAATAGTTCCAGAGGAGGGTGTTGATTGCAGGTTGCAGACTGAAGACTAAAGACAAAATGGAGATGGAGCTATTGCCTTTTATCTCCTTTGGCTTTACCCATGCTCTCAGAGTCCTCGCCAAATCAAAATGGAGTTGAGGCACATGGTCAGTCTTGGTGCCTCATCAAACAGGTTTCTCCTTAGGCCCACCAGAGCTGTGAGTCTCCTTAATGGGCCATTAAGATGACAATAGTTTTGCAGACACCCAGTCTGGGATTGCTTGGAGTCAAATAACTTAGAGCACAAATAAAACAAATACATTCCTAATCTCTACTAAAGATATAATGCCTATATAAACCAAATAAACATTCCTAGCAGACTACAACTTCTCTATTGATATTACATATAGATTATTGCAAATATGAAATATTAATATGAAAGATAACCATAAACAGTCCCCTAGACCCAGACAGCATCACAACTTATTCATAGTAGCATTTCAGTGCAGTATCAGATCTTTTTTTTAACTTATTGAAAATACCTTAGTGAAAAGTATGAGGCAAAATCCTGAGCTGGTGTAAACTGATGTAGCTCAATTGATTTCAGTGGAATTTTTACAGTACTGTCAATTTACAGTAACTGTGGCTTTGATTCACTATTCATGGCACTGAGACCTAACCTAGAAGCAAGACTAAAGCTTACCTTTCAGCATACATATTGTCGTGGGTGGATTAACCCATGCATCTATGGGGCCTGGGCCCGGGGGTCCACGCAATGTTGGGGGGGCCCTCTGCCACCCTGGACCAGAGGCTGGGCTCTGTGTTCTTCTCCCATGCCCCCGCAGTCGGGGATGGGCAGCCTAGATGCTGGTCTCCGCTCTCCTGCTCCACCCCTTGGTCAGCTAATCCATGCTTGGGTGTGGGGCTAGCTACACAGCACAGCCTCCAGCATGGACAAGCTGCACCAGAAGCCACCTTGCATGTGTGGGGTGTTCTGGGGGGGGCGATCAGCGTGGCTGAGGCTGGTCCCAGCACTCTCCTGCCCCACCCCAGCACTGGCCCTCCTACAGAGAGCAGCGCTGTAGAATGGAGGGGAGCTGTGGCCCCAAGTGAGTGTGGGTGGGACCCCGAGTGGGGTCTTAGGCAGGGCCTGCTAGTGCAGGAGGCCCAGGGGCTCCTGATCTGCCATGGGCTGTTTACAGTTTTTATATTGGCTGAAGGGTTTGCAGTTTAGCTAATTCCCAGACTGAGTAAAGATTGGCAATGACAATATTACTTAAAGAAAACAACATTTAGTGCTCTGCTCCCTGAAGTAACTTTACCAGTCTGTAAGAGTTGAGAGACACATATGGTGTGCTGTTTATCTGAGATTTCATAAGAATCCTGAGCAAAAGCTTTGCCAGGCCTTTAGTTTTGTAAGCACATCAGTGGCAAATTAAACCCCCTGCTCCTCCAGAGTGAGAGTGCTTCAGTGCTGCACTTTATGACTTGAACTGCCTGCTTAATGGGCTGTGAGATCCTTCCCATTTGCTCAGCACAAAAGGGGAGGAGGGCTGGTTCTAGTTAAATCCCTGGTTGCACTGAAAATTACAAAATTTCTTTATCTATCTTTATGAATATGTAGAAGTCGCACACCCTCGTATTTGAGTAGAAGAGATGCAATAGGACTGAAAGGGTTTGAGCTCTCATTAGGAAATGATCCTTTTGCATCATTTTTTGTTTTATGTGGCTAGAGAAGGCACACCCTTCCATACAAGAGGTGAAAAGAAGTGAAATGGTTTGATCACTTATTAATAAATAATCTTACTGCATTATTGCTTGTCCTAAGTGGTTAGAGAAGGCAAACAGAATTTATGGACTCAACCAGAAGACAGATACATGACAGAACAATCTGCTCTGGTGACTTTTTTGAGGAGGGCCAAGGAAAAGGAGAAGGAGAGAATTAAGAGGTTGATGAGGACTGTGAGAGAACATGACAGAGCATGATGGGACTGCTGAACATGATGTTTTGTGACTTCTCATGCAATAAGATGAAGTAAGGTTAGGGGAGTAAGCCCTATGGACATTGGGAGTTCCAATAACACTTTGCCATCACCCAGCACATCACAAAAGACTGAATGTTACTAGCATTTAATGGTAACTTTGCCTAGGGAGTATAAATGACTGTAGGTAAGTGTAAAATAATGGGAATCATACCCAGTGTTTTCTTGGACATTTCAGTGGCAGTATCTGTAGAGACCTGCAGATCTGCAGGTAGCCGCTTCAGATCTACAGGTCTCCACATCTGTGAATGTGGATATCCACAGACCCACTGCTGAGAATTGGAGCCCGGGCATGGATTTTATTTTTATTTGCCCAGGGTGTATTACCTGCTGCTGATGCCTCTGCTACAGCTGGAGAGAGCAGTGAGCAACATTAAACAACACAGAAGGAACAAAGGTGTTTCAGCCAATCCCAGCTCAGCCCTGATTGCAGTCTGGCAGCCAATTAGAGACAGGCACTCACAGGAGCTCAGTTTACTGGCTAGTCCCACCTCTGAATCTAGGAGGCCCAGCAGCCAGTCCCCACATTCCACCAATTATCTGGTGATGGGCAGTGAGCCCCCCCTCCTTCCCTGCTGACTACTCAGTCAGATGACTGGCAACTGCCACTGAACAGATGAGTAGTCTCGGCAGCTCTACCTTTCCTAGCCAAGGTGGAATAAAAATTGTAGAGATTGGGACCAGGGGAGGCTCTGAACAGCATCTGGAGCTGCCAGCAACTCCTTCCTCCCCTGCTTTCTAGCCTCAGCTCAGCAAAGCTGTGGCAGCCAGTCAGACACTCTGCTTCCATCCCAAAGCTGGAGCTGCTGCAATGTGGTGCCATGTGGATGCGGGTGGACATAAAGCCTGGCGTACAGATCCTGGATCAGATACAGGCTGACACTGAACAGATGTGGATTGAATGTGGATCCACATTTTTGTATTCATGCAGGGCTCTAAGTCTATGGTGCCCATTACTGCTCCTGTGTTGTTCACAAGTACATTCTAAAAAGTCAGGTAGATGTTGTACCTGAAAATTCTCTAAATGACTGCAATGCTAAGCTTCAGAACACTCTTTTCAAAAAGTTTCATATAATCTCAGTCCTGAACAGTTCCCCAAATTTATCATGTTAAAAGAATGGCCCAGGTGCGAGATGTCCTCTGCATCTTCTGAGGTGATGTCCAATGAAAAGAATTCATTTTGCTTTTGACAGCCGTCTTGAATTCCTTGAGTACTCTTTTAGCACCCTGTTTAATGTTTTGTTTACAGTTAGATTTTGTGTTTTTACACTTCTTGGTCCCCAAACACTTTCCTTGCCTACCTTATTATATTTTTATATTTGACTTACCAGAATTTATATTCCACTCTTTTTTCTCCTTTCTAGGATTTGACTTCCAATTTTAGAAAGATGCTTTTTATTGCCTCCAACTGCTTCTTTTACGCTGCTGTTTAGCCATGGTGGCATTTTTTTGGTCCTATTACTCTTTTCTGTTTTTATTTTGGGTATACATTTAGGATACACCTGTATTATGCTGTTTTTGAATGGTCTCCATGAAGTTTGCAGGCACCTTACCCTGGTTACTGTATCTTTTACTAGCTTCCTCATATATCTACTCTTTCTGAAGTTAATGAATATTTAACATATTGATGGTTTGGAGAACAAGATAGCTGACACACTGTCCAAAAAAAGAGGGCAGAGGTGAAGCTTACATCATCATTAGTTGTCATGAACTTCACTCATATATGGCTACACAAGACCGGTGGCAGTGGGGTCCTGGCATCATTGGGGCCCCATGCATTCAGTATGGCCACTGATAGGTCATTGACCTAGAGCACTCCTCGTATGGCACCAAAGCTTGGTGCACCAATAATCAGTACCTTTGTGCCTGGTGACCGGGTTCCCCTTCTGACTTCAAGAAGGATGCTTCCCCCTACATTATGGAGCAGATGGTGTCTTGTAACTGGGGAATAGGACTGAGGAGAAGGATGTTGGTGACATAAATCCCCTGAGTGGTACTATGTACCGGGGAGACAGAGACTGGCAAAGGTACCTGCATCAAAGGGAAAACCCATTATGGGGCCCTGTTCTAGGTTTGGCACAGGTGCCAAGGGTTGTCAACCCCTTCAGTAGTTCATAAAAGACAACTAAGGAAACATTTGCTATGATGAAAGAGAGAAAAGTGTTCCTGAAACTCTCAGGAGCAGAAAGATGGAACCCAGGGGGTGCAGGATTGATGGCACCTCATCTACCGACACATGAGCACAGTACTCCAGATGGTTCCAGAGCCACTGCTATGGATACCACTAAGGCAAAAATCTTTGGCAACCATTTGTGTGGACATGCACACACCTAACATGGAACTGACATGAGCAAGTACTTGCAAAAGTATCTATGTATCTGTGCATATAGAAAAACGTGCTGAGAAGCTGTACTTTAATTTCAACTACACCTCACAGAATGACAGTGAACAGTCAAATGGTAAGAGGCACCTCTCAAGCCAGAGAAAACAAACAAGGAGGCCTGTGGCACTTTTTAAAGACTAACAAATTTATCACATGAGCTTTCATGGGAAAAAAATCCCATTTCCTCAGATGCTAAAAGAAACCCTCAAGCCAGGTATATAAAACTGAATTCAAGTACATATTCATTTTCCAGCCCAGGAAAAGACAATGATGGACCATTAGAGTTAATGATAAGAAATGGAGACATCCCTGGGCTAGCAAATCAATGGGGAATTTCCCCAACTGTGAATAAACATGAGTCATGATGGACTGAAGGAAAACATATTAAAAAATGAAAAGCTTTTTAAAAACAGGCTTGAGACCTTGATATTTTTATATAGAACTTGAGGGCAAGTATCTAGACAAGAAGCTGTCCATGAATTCTGGTTCCCTTCTTTAGCTAGGATGTATGTTGAGAAACTGCTCTAAGGAAATACATATCTTCTAAGAGAGATTTTATCTAATATAAAAATGTAAACTCTGAGGTTGTAACTTCACGTTTATTTACTGAATAACTCATGTTTCTTTCCCTTACTAGTTCACCATCGAATATGTGTTTTTTCTTTTGCATAAACTTCTTGTTTATTTGTAATCCATGCAGATCTCTGTTATGCAGTCCGGGCAGAGTGAATGTGCCAAAATGAGCTGATAACTGGGAGGATGTTTTCACATGTTCAGGGGCGACATACTTCAGGGGAACAGTCAAAGTGTCAAGTTCTTAAGAACTCAAGGAGGACGGATTTGGTAAGACACAGGATGAGAATGGCTGTTGGTGTCATCACGAAAGGAATAACTAGGCTGTTGAGAGCCAGAGTGAGATTATATGCTTGGAAGTAGGCTACTGGAGTATATCTACATTGGAGGCTTAATTTTTCTTAAGCAACCCCTTGGCCACATTTGGAGTTCAGCAAATCGACTTAATAACTCTGACCCTTTAAGTCGACTTTAAGGGTTAGTCAACTTTATTCTCAGCTTAATAAAATGTGGCCATTAAAGTCGACTTAATAGTGTTGATTTAAGGCAGGAGCGCCATAAGCCAGGGGACCCATTTAAAGTTGACTTTATTAATTAAGTTGACTTATATGGGTCCCCTGGCTTAAGTCAACTTTAAGAAGTCGACTTAAACAAATGGGGCTCTCTAAGTCAACTTAATAAAGTTGACTTTAAGTCAGCCTTATTAAGTCAACTTACTAGCCCTCTAGTGTGGACGTAACCCTGGTGTCAGCAATCTGAACTACAGCCACACTGCACCATGGCACCCAGAAGCTGCAGAGCAGCTGTAGGCAGAATCCCTTACAGATTTGGGTGGCCCCTGAATCACCACAGATGTAAAGAGAAGAAATTAGCCAAAAACTATATATCAGGTTAGGAATACAGTACAAGAGTGCTTATTTCCTACACCAACCACTGTCATATGCTGCCAAATTTTCATTTAATTGCATGCTATGAAACTCCTATTTAATGGCACGGGTTTGTTCTGTGTTATAAGCTTACAAAGATTAGTAAATGGTAAAAGTGATTTCAGATAAACATACAAATTGATGAAAATATACTTCCATCAATAACAGAAATTTACAGATAGATGAAATAACAAAAATGCTGCTTGAGAACTTACTAGCATCAAAATACAATTATTTACACTTTTGAATTAGGCTTGTCACAAATGGACTAGTAAATGAATAATAAAAACAACTATGATCTGTTGATTTAAGGATAGCTATTTTGCATATTTTGACAGGTGATGTTGACAATTTGTGTTTTAATGGCTTAATGAAGCTTTAACTTCTTGAATCTCAACATCTACCATCATTAAATAACTGCCTTACCCTCCATGATGTTCCAGAACTGTGAAATGTAAATTGATAAATATGGAAAACAAAATAGTTAATATCCCTAATTCCATGAAATTGTGAAAAATTAAATGGATAAAAATCTTTAAAAAATATAAAAACAAACTTCTGGATTATCTGCCGACACTATAAAAGAATAAACATTGAATTCTGCCAAGACTGATTATCACCTGTTTTTAACATTGTCCAGATTCTGTCCATCTACGCCAATATGTGAGCCTTGCAAAGGTTGACAGAATGTAATTAGCTCTGAATTTTCAAAGACTTTTTCTATATTCATTGCCATCTACTGAAGGAGCACAAACATTCACAGATGAAATGAATAGAAGAGGTAAATGTTAAATATTCACCCCCACCTTGATTCCTTTCCGTTAAGATCTAAGAATGACAATATTATATGGGAGATGGATAGCTCACATTCTGAGCTAAACACAAAGGATATATCTACACCAGGGGATGGGGGATGCTGGGAGAATAGCTCAAGGCTTGGGGTGCACCGGCCAGGGGTCAGGGGAAGTTGAGCACCAGGAGGGGAAGAGTTTTGATGTGGGGGCTGGGGGAAGGGAAGACCAGGGAAAGAGGGGGCCAGGGACTGGAGGGGGGAAAGAGATTGGGAGCCTGTGTCCCAAATCTCTTTTCCGTATAGCAGTGCCCCTACTTGTTAGGTCTTAGCTTGAGCCCAAATGCCAACACCATTCTTTTTAACTCAGTTGTCCTGGTCTCTGAGAGTTGCTATCAGGCACTTTTTATTTTTATTTTTATTTTTTTCAGTAAATTCCAAGGATCTGCAAGCTGCAGCTCTGGAGCTGCATGCAGCTCTTTAGCTGCCCCTTTGAGGCACTGGGCTCCAGGTTCCTCTGTCACTGGCAGACCCTGTTGGCAGCCTGCACCAGGCTCTGGTCTTCCCCTGCCACTGGAGGACCTTGCAGGGGGCCCACTCCTGGTTCCAGGCTTCCTTCCCCCACCAAGGGATCCTGCAGCAGGCACCCTGGCCCAGCTCCCTGCAACAGGAAGCTACACTTGTTCTGGGTTTCAAAACACTTGGTCATTGAAGGGATTTTTAAAAATGGCTCTTATTTTTAAAAACAGCAGCCCCCAAACTCTTCCCACAGCCCACTCCCTTCCCATGGCCCCAGCATCTGAGCTTTTCCTTGGCTCCTCCATCCCATCCCCCTCGTTCCCTGGCCCTCTAAGGAGGTGGCTCTTAACACCTAACTGCTAGCCCTAGTTTGACCATCTACACCTGCTGTGTTCATCTCTGTGGGACAAACCCAAGTCAGTTGACCCCAGGCTCTGAGGCTTGGTGTGAGTCTTTTCTTGCAGTGTAGACATCTCCACACACATACAGGAAAAGTAGTTTTTCAACTACATAAAGAAATGGTAAAACCACTGTAGATGAAAATTGCCTCCCAGAACAAAGTAATAAAAATGTCAAGATTTGCTGTTTTGTTCATCTTCTACAGCACAAGACTGCCTACAGTACCAAAAATATTTCTATATTAGGAAAATATATAACCTCGTGTGCACTTGAACCTTATTTGAGCCAACAAGGATACACTAATCTGCCATCCTGTAAGAACACTTTATGTGCTACTGTTCAATATGACTTCATGACCTGTGGTTGCTGCAAGACACTGACCCATTCTCAGCCTCCCCTCAAAGGACATCATAATAAGCTGATTGGATGGGCTATTTTGTGTTTGTTTTTTTGTTTTGTCAGTAGTCCATAACACCCTACAGATGTGCCATTCACCATTGTATCACTCCTTTGCAATATTTAAGTTTAAAGCCATTTAGTGAGTGGACAACAGCTTTTACAGCTGCTAAATTAAAGGAATAACCATGTGCAGTGTTCTTCTCATAGTAATCAGGTTAAAAGCTAAAAAGGAAAGAAAAATGGATTCTACTGAATCACCAATCTAATGAATTTCAGCAAATTGGATATCTTAAATTGTTCCTGACAAATTCAGTTAGAGAAAAAAGTTTAAAATCACTTACAAAGTATTTGGTGAAGTTCTTAAAATTGGAACTGGTATTAAAATTTTAGATGTGTTTTATAAAATCATAGCAGAGTTGTTTGAGGCTCTCGCTGGGTTGTCAGCCTATTTAGATACCATTATAGTTTGGAGCCCTGGAAGAATACAAGTCCGTCAGGTACTTAAGGAGCTAAAGATGAAGGACTATGTTTCAATCAGGGCACGTGTGGGCTCAGAATGGCTAAAATCAGGCTCCCGGGAAATGTGTCAGACTTGACAGCTCAAAAATAGAAATAATTATGTAAATCTTGGCTCCAAACCAGAAAGCACATGAGTTGGAAATGTTGTTAAGTATGGTCACATACTTCAGCAAATTAATTCAATCACCTGTCAGAGATTAAAGTTCCCTTATGAAGCTGCTAAAAAGATAGAACATTGTCTGGCAATATGGGCTGAGCAGACCCAGGTTATCCATGAACTGGAAGAGGATTTGACAAAATATTCTGTTCCATAGTTCTGTGCACCTGGACAGACAATTAAAATACCTGTATAGCATCCAGAACAGAACTTGGAGCTCTGTGAATCCAACCCTGCAGTCTGTATGCACAGAAAACTTCCATTTAAATCAACTCAAGTTTTACATGAAAAAGGAGTGAGTAAATTGCACTGGGCTTGTGGGAGAATTGAGGAGGCATATGTCAGTTTCTTTTCTCTTACACCATGAACTAAATGCTGTAAGGTAGCCTTTTCATGGGAAAGTGTAGGAGGGGACAAAATCTGCAGAAATTTACAGCACTAGTAAACTGTCCTGTGCTCATAACTTCTTATTAAATCTACACAGTTAACAGAAGCCATTTTCAGAAAGGTCCTTTAACTGGGATACCTCAGTTTTTGCATGGCCTGGTTGTGTTTGGTAAAGGAGACGATAAGAGTCTACTTTTCTAAAGACATAGAGTTAATGTTGTGATATCTGGTGTCTGGAACATAGTAACTGATGTGATGGATCAGCCCCATATTCCGTGTAGCCTAGCATCCTCTCTCAGACAGACTGATGTGTGCTGCTTCACAGGTGATGAAGTACATTGGCCATTGCATGGGTAAGGTGTATGCCTGTATTTCATTTCCTTGCTTTTGTCTTTTCATGTCATGTATGTTACGACATTTTTTTTTTCCAGAAGAAAAGTCCTGTTAGAAAATGCAGTTTAGGCAACGTTGACATGTTCTGTGAGAAGATATAGATTTCAATAAAAATATTTGATTTTCCAACATGAAAATTCAGAGTGAAAAATGTTGTTTTGAACTGACATTTTAAAATAAAATGACATTTTTCATTTT